>CM050205.1:12482500-12502500 GCA_027475355.1 Coilia nasus
GTTAGTAAGATCAGTTACAAACGCCAAGTCCAGCAGCCACCGATTGTCATTAAGTTGCTTGTGTTTGGTGACAGGAAGAAACTCCTTAATCAACGGACAGAGCTGTCGAAATCTCTGCAAGAATTTCCCCCTACTAAGCCATCTCACGTCGGTGTGTAGCAAGAGGTCAGAATAGTTAGTAAGCCTCTTCCAACTGTGCACGGAACAGACGTCTTTGAAGAGACCTCGCTCGAATACAACAGGCTATTTTGGTTGCGACATCAACGATCTCTTTCATGCATTTTCCGCATAATGAAGTGACTGCTGCCCTGTAAACGGCATTTTTATTTTCCTTCACATTTCTCAGTTCGCTTTTCACGGGGAAGTCACTGTCATAGTTTTTATGAACAGTATGGGCTAGATACAAGTTAGCTAACTAGCTAGGACTCCTTCTTTGCTGCAGTTTTCCAGTAGCCGTTCTAGTTGTTATGATAGCTAACCTAACAAAAAATTTAGACAACAGGTAATCTACCAGCACTGCCTTCGCGATCGACTGGTAGATCGCGATCGACGTAGTGAGCACCCCTGTTTTAAAGCAACACTAGAGCACTTTTCACCTTTGGTCGCCCTACAGGTTGGAAGCGGAATTGTCTTTCTTATGTCTCATTCAAACTACAGATTGGAGCAACCCGCTTCTGCAAACTTGCATAGTGCGGTTACAGAATGTATAACAATATGCAACATTTTTTTTTTTTTTTTTTATAATTTAAGTTTTTTTATTTTCTTTAAACAAGATGGTACAAAGCTCATATGATACATCATACAAACAAAGGCAAACCTTGAAGCACACGGTCAGACATAAAGAGTAGTAAGTGCTTCTGGATGGGGTAATAAGAAAGAAAATGACAACAAAAATGTGTATACAATACAGTATATACTTGTACCTAACAAGTTACAAAGCATATGCTGTATATCAAAATCAGGTTTGTTTACCTACAGATACTGTGTCACAGTGCGAAGGTAGAAAAGATGAATACCCTTGTAATACAATCTTTCATAAAAGCCATTAAGGTGAGGTTAGGTACACTTGAAAGGAAACCCAATGACTTAATTCCACTGGCCTTTTGCCTCTTATTCTAGTCAGCATAACCTCATATGATGCAGTTTCAGTCATTAGGACCTTCCATTCTTGGAACGTCGGTTGTTCAGGTGCCTTCCAATGTCTTAATATAATTCTAGCAGCTGAGGCTAACCCAACCATCAACACTGAGTGCACTTCTTTAGTAAGCCGTGGTATTACTGATTTGTCTCCCAGGAGACATAGACGTGGACATAATGGGAGATTCACCGTTATCCATGTTTCCAGGAATTTCAATATTTTGCCCCAGAATGGCTTGACCATGGCACAATCCCATATAAGATGTAGAAATGTCCCAGTTTCCTTTTTACATTTCCAGCAGGTACTACTATTTATTAGTCCTATTCTAAAGAGTCTACTTGGAGTCCAGTAGAACCTGTGTAAGATTTTGAATTGAATAAATTTACATCGCACTTCTCTGATATATTTACCACTGTCAGCCAGGATGTGTTCCCAAGTGTCTTCATCTATATTACATTCTAGGTCTCTTTGCCAAATCAGTCTTAAATGTTCACATGAGCTGCTGGTCAAACAAACTGTATTATTATAGAACCCTGAAGCTCTATGATTAACAGACGACTGAAGACAATCTACAATTGGATTGTCTACTACTGTTAACTGAATCTTTTTTGATAAACAGTGTCTGATCTGCAAGTATTTCCAGAAGTCACCCTTTTCTTGCAAATGGTATTCTTGAGATAGTTCAGCAAAAGATTTAAGAACACCTGCCTTGTAAAGGTCATTAATTGTATGGATTCCGTTTTCTACCCACTTTTTCCAAAACACTGTACGTTTATCTATTTTAAGTTCTGGGTTAAGCCACAGTGATGAGTACTGCTGTTTGTAATGTGAGAGTTTGTGTAGCTTATGAATCTTTGCCCACACTCCCCTAGAGTGTTGAATGACTGGATTCCTATCCTCCACTAGACCAGTAACCTGTTGGGCTAATACCTGTATAGGATGAAATGGTGTGGCAAGAGCCTGTTCTATAGTGACCCAGCCCAAGTCAGACACCGTTCCACTCCAGTGTTTAGCTATTTTAGCCAGTTCAAAAGATAAATTGTAAAGTCTAACGTTAGGCAGACTCAGCCCCCCTTTAGACTTGGGTGTGAATAGTTTATTCATTTTAAATCTAGGCTTTCTCCCTGCCCAAAGGAATTCCTTGATGAGGTTATCATACTGTTTAAATATGTGATCTGGTATGTTGAGTGGGAGCATCATGGATATATAGTTGAACTGTGGGGCAATCACCATTTTAACAACATTTATTTTGCCACACAGAGTCAGATTCAACTTTCCCCATTTGCCTATGTTTGTCTTGATTTTCTGAAGTAATGTCTCATAATTCAAAGCAGTCATCTCACTAAAGTCCGGGCTTATCTTGATGCCCAGGTAAACCATGCCCTTGGGGATCCACCTAAAGTTGTATTTTGTCAGTATGTGTGGATGACAGTGTTTGGATATCGGCATTGCCTCAGACTTGGTCCAATTAATTTTGTAACCTGAGAGCTGAGAATATTCACTAATAATATGCATCAAAACAGGAAGGGAGTTTTGTGGATCACTAGTCAGAAAAAGAATGTCATCCGCATAGAGCATTAACTTATGTTCACTACCACCTCCATCCACTCCTTTAATGGACAGGTTTGCTCTTATGGCTATTGCCAGAGGTTCTAAGACGATTGTAAATAGGAGAGGTGACAGGGGGCACCCCTGTCGTGTTCCTCTGGAGAGATTAAAGAATGATGAGATCACACCATTAGTCGTGACTGCCGCCTTAGGATCACTGTACAGTACTTTAACCCACTTCATGAAACTAGTTCCAAACCCAAATTCTGACAGGGCTGAGTGAAGAAAGTTCCACCCAACTCTATCAAACGCCTTCTCAGCGTCCAACGAGATGGCAGCTACCGGCACAGTATTGGAGGAGTTTAACCACATCAAGTGCATCAATCTTCTCAAATTATCAGTAGAGGATCTACCCCGTACGAACCCAACCTGGTCACAGTGTATAATACCTGGCAATACTGTTTCTAACCTCAGTGCAAGTACCTTTGCTAATATTTTGTTGTCTACATTCATTAGACTAATTGGCCTGAAGTTGGCAGAATCTGTATGATCTCTGCCCTTCTTAGGGATCAATGAAATGAGAGCTTCATTCAAAGAAGGTGGAAGAAACCCAGCTTGGAAAGCCTCTTCAAACACTTTAGTCAGAACTGGAATCAGTATGTCCATGTACTGTTTATAATATTCAACAGGGAACCCATCCGTTCCAGGTGACTTCCCTGTCTTCATAGACTGAATAGCCTTCCTCACCTCATCCTGGGACACAGGTTTATCAAGAATATCTGCTTGTTCAGCTGATAACTTTGGAAGAGTTATGTTAAGGAAAAAGTTCCGCAGTGATGATTCGCTTGGCATGCCTTCTGATGTATATAGTTTCTCATAAAATTGTCTGAAGACCTCATTAATTTCTTTGGGAGATGTTACCAGCACCCCATCTCTCCTTATTGCAGGGATCACGTGAGCAGAACTTTGTTCTTTAAGCTGTCTCGCCAGCAACTTCCCTGTTTTCTCTCCTGCTTCATAAAATGTCGTTTTTAATCTAAAAAGGGCGTATTCTGCTTTTTTGTTGAATATTTCCTGTATTTTGATTTTACATTTACAAATATCATTAAACAGATTGTCAGAGTAATGCTCTGCCAATTGTCTTTCCATGGTGATTAATTCTGACTCCAGTGTCTTAACAGTGTTGATATATTCTTTTTTCATTCTGGACGTATGTGCTATAATTTTACCTCTGATGTATGCCTTTGACGCTTCCCACACCATAGCCACACTATCTGTGCTACCCATGTTGATATCAAAAAATGACGATAAATCTCTTGCCAGTTCATTATGAAAAACCTCATCTTGAAGAATGGAGGTATTCATCCTCCATCTACCTCGTCTGAGTTTGTCTGGGTGTAGTTTTAAGCAAAGTTCAACAGGTGCATGATCTGACAAAGAAATGGCATTAATGTTGCAGTCAGTGACAGCATTGATTAAACTTTGAGAGATCAAAATAAAATCTATACGCGAGTAGGATTTATGGCAGTGAGAGTAAAAAGAGTATTCTCGCTTACTTGGATTAACCATACGCCATGCATCAATTAAACCGTTGTCTTTCATTAACATCTGGATAGCTGCTCTATCCTTGGGCAGAACCGTTCCTGTAAATCTACTTTTATCTAGTGCACCATCAAGAACCTGATTGAAGTCTCCTGCCAATACCACCTGTCCTTGGGCATTCCCTAGTATTTTGTTAACCTCATGAAAAAATGACGGATCTTCTTTGTTGGGGGCATAAACATTACAGAGTGTTAGCTTCATACCATTAATAATGGCATCAAGACAAATAACCCTACCATTGGTATCAGTAAATTCCCTAACTAGTGAAAAATTTAAGAGTTTGTGTACCAAGATAAGGACACCATTTTTCTTGGTAGAAAAAGAACTGAAGAAAACTTGCCCCACCCAATCTCTTTTAAACTTTTTAGCCTCCTCATCCTTTAGGTGTGTTTCCTGAATAAACGCTATATCTGTATGTTGAAGTTTAAGATATGAAAGCACCTTCTTCCTTTTCACTGGACTTCCACATCCATTAATGTTCCAGGACACTACTTTAACCAAAGAATTATTTGCCATTAAGGTTTAAGGAAACTAAAAATGTAAAACAAAAAGGGCATATAAAAGTACTTCTTATTCGCCAGACCTTCATAAAGCTGTACCATTTTCAAAGCTATTGTACCGTTACTGAATAATGTCAAAATGTCATCAATTAGTAAATGAACAAGCATGACCAAACTGGTCCGCACAAACCCCCCCTTATTGTGAAAAGAAAACATTAAAAGTTAAATGTAAGAGACTCCTATTAACTAGAGACTCTTCCTTAAAACCACCCCAATAAACCGAAATGAAAAAAAAAAAAAAAAAAAAAAAAAAAAAAAAAAAAAAAAAAAAAAAAAAAAGGGAAAAAGAAAAGAAGAGAAGAAAGTTTCTTTGTTGGTCTGTGGAACGTCCAACTAGTTTCCTAGTTTCAGATAGCTTCACCAAACTACCCAGCCACACCATATACCTTACTCAAACTCCTGAAAAACGTCATTGTGTATTAGTGTTCCTCAACGCTGTCTCCCATGTCGCCCCCATCCTCCGTCATAGCTTGTTCAATGAACTTGATCGCCTCCGCAGCATCTTGGAACTTTCTATTCCTCCCTTTCCAATTGAACCGCAGCGTCGCAGGAAAAGCCAGTGTGAACTTCACTTTCTTTGCGTGCAATAGTTGTTTGGCCGCTGTGAAGGTTTTTCTTTTTTCAGCCACATCTCTTGTCATGTCAGGGAAAAGCGAAAGTTTACATCCTTGCCACACTGCTCCGCCCTTCTCCCTAGCTGCTTTTAATACTCGATCCCTCGCAGAGGCACGCATGAATCGGATCATGATCAGTCTCGCAGGTTGATTCTCCTCCGGGCGCGAACCGGGGAAACGATGTGCCCTCTCAATTTCCAATTCACTGTCAGTGTTCAAGCCCAAGCCCTCAGTCAGGATCTCTTGAATGCACGCCTTTATGTTGTTCCCCTCTATGCCTTCTTTCAAGCCTACCAGTCTGATGTTATTTCGGCGGCTTCTGTTCTCTAAATCTTCTACACGGCTCCATAGTGTGTCTACTCGCTGACATAGTAGCTCGCGGTCGTTGGTCAACTGTTGTATGGTGTCTTCCGCATCGGATATTCGAGTTTCTGCCTCGGTCAGTCGTACTTGCATGGTGCTTACAGCATTTTTCAGTTCCGTTGTGGTCTCTTTGATAGTCGACACGTCCGTTGCCACTGTATTAAGCGTGGAGCTCATTTTACTTACTTCGGCCAAAAGGTTTTCCAGGCTAGCAGTCTGCTCAGTCATTTTTGGGCTATCATCGCCAGTAGCCGGGGCAGGCTTCCCACGCGTTCCTGTGCCCTTGAAGTATTTCGAGGAGGACGACATAACGTGAAAATATTTCACATAGAAAGTGAGGGGAAAACAATAACTGGTATCTAACCTATCGAAAAACTACATTAATGAGGAGATATTGACGAATGAATTACAATATTTAGGTGAGGCCACGGACAACTTCTAGTGAGCAGCCATCTTCCTCGGCGATCCCCCAGAACTCCAATATGCAACATTTTGAACTTACACTGTACCTTAGGGTTAGGGTTCGTGTTAGGTATGTAGAGTGTAATTGCATAGTATTTCATGTTGTTACATGTAGATACTAGGAGTGTAAAGATTAATTGATACACATCAGTATGTGATTTTAACAGAAGAAACATTAAGGACTTTACAGCATCAAATGAGATTTTACTGCATTAACTTCAGTTTCTACACTACAGTTTCAACAGAGATTGGTTGGCTGTTGCTAGTTAGCTGCCTTTAAAGTGTCATAGTAGTTGTGTGTATGCTGATTGATTTTGTGGCAGTAAGTGGCATTTGAAATATTTGCGTGTGGAAAAAGATTAAAAAATAGTCCCCCCCCACCGACACACACACACACACACACACACACACACACACATACATACACACACACACACGCGCGCGCGCGCGCGCACACACACACACACACATTTTAACATACCATAGTCCACACTGAATATATCACATCAGAATATGAATTGTGTCAAGTGTGAATGAAGTCCTCAACCTATGTGACTTTTCTCTGTGTATATCTCTCTCTCTTTTTATCCCTTTCTATCCCCCCCTCTCTCTTTCTCTCTCTCTCTCTCTATGTGTGTGTGTGTGCGTGTGACCAGGTCAACTGCAGATTGACAGCCTGTGTCGACGTCTCCATCACCCCCACACACATGGGCGTGGCCTTGTCAGAACCCCAACTGACAGGTCTCTATATACTCCCCCTGTCCCCTCCCACTCCCCCATCACGCCACCCCAGCCCTCCATCACCCCATCCCAACCCCCTATGCCACCCTCACTTTCATTTCATTAATATGGTTTCTCTTTCTCTCTTTCTCTTTCTCTCTTTCACTGCGCTCTCTACTTCTCTCTACAGTCATTACTGCTGCACACATCCTGCACACACACACACACACACACACACATATACACACACACACACACACACACATATACACACATACGCACACACACACACACACACACACACACACACACACACACACACACACACACACACACACATATACACACATACGCACACACACACACATATATACACACATACGCACACACGCGACACACACACACACACACACACACACACACACACATATACACATACGCACACACGCACACACACACACACACACACAAATGCATGCACGCACACACACACACACACACACACAAATGAAATTACAACTTGTTGTATCTTCCTCTACACCCATCAGAACTGTCATTAAAAGGCAGGCAGCTCCCACGGCTGCTGGCATTTCTGCACACTCCTTCACTCTCACATACACATACACACACACACACACACACACACACACACACACACACACACACACACACACACACATGCTAGCTCATCATGTAGAGAATCTTTGTGAGAGATTGCAGTTGTGACAATGGAATTATAATATGGGGCTTCTCAGTGTTTCTAAGCACAGACACACACACACACACACACACACACACACACACACACACACACACACACACACACACACACACACACACACACACACACACACACACACAAACTGACAGCTACATAGAGAGTGAGATAGGCTAGGTGTGTGTATGTGTGTGTGTGTGTGTGTGTGTGTGAGAGAGAGAGAGAGAGAGAGATAGAGAGAGAATGAGCAAGAGAAAGAAAGAGAGGACCCCAGGCTGATGAAGGGGGAGGGGGAGAAGAGGAAGAAAAGAAAGAAGATGATTACTCTCCTGATGAAAAATGATTTTATTTGATTTCAATTTCACAAGTGGCCACACAGCCAGCACAACTCCTGGCTATTATTGCACTGTTGTCCCACAAAAGACGGATTTCCAATGGGTTCTGTTAATCATACATCTTCACACATACACACACACACATACACACACACGCTCACACGTCCACAGAGGGATGTAGTCAGTGCTCTTTTATGCCTGACAGAATGTACTGGAGCCCTCCCTTGTGAGTATTCCCTCTGTGACCGCAATTACACACACACACACACACACACACACACACACACACACACACACACACACAAGCCTGTAGGGAAGGCTTTGCTGTGGCTAATGAGTTAGGTGAGAGAGGTTGGTTCTATTAAGTGGGCACAAGGTAATAGATTGATATAGATCTGTCTAAAGGGCAGATTCCCTACAGCGTTTTTTTTGGTTTGGAAATCGGTAGCAGTACCCATCCCCCACACTTACACAAACCTGTCTCTCCTCCCCTCCTCTCTCTTCCTTTCTTTCTTTCTCTCCCTTTCGCTCTCTCTTTTTCCCTTTCCTTCTTTGTTTCTCTCTCTGACTCACTCACACACACACACACACATACACACACACACACATACACACACACATCCGCACATGCACACACACGCACAAACACACACACACACACACATACACGCAGATGCACACACGCAGACACATGCGCACACACACGCACATACATGCACATGCACACACACATACTGTATATGCAAATGGACACACGTAGACGCGCGCACACACACACACACGGGCGCACACACACACCAACACACACACACACACACACACACACACACACACACACACACACACACACACACAACCACACACACACACACACAACCACCCTTAAAAAGCATCTGTAAAGAGCATGCTGAAAGGGAGAAGCCCTGTGTGGACAGATGAAACTGCACCGAGAGGAACAAGGACACTGGAGACTGTGACGGGGCGTCCTTGGACATAGCTGGCTAATTGTATCAACTTTTAGAGCACTATGCAACAACAGCTATCATCAACTGTGTGTGTGTGTGTGCGTGTGTGTGTGTGTGTGTGTGTATATATATCGTGTGTACCTGCTATATGTATCAAAACAAGTAAAGTGTTATTATAAAGTCTTTTTAGTTTTCTTATCAGAGAATAAAATTGTTGCAGCCAGATTAAGTTTGAACTTGGTTTGGTGTAAAGGCTTGTACTTTGGCTACAATTTGCTGGCCTAGAGTGACATAATCTTAAATCACCAATCTAGGTACAGGTGGCATCTTCCACATGGTGACTAGCCTCAGTTAGACAACTTGAAGATGCCACAAACCAATATTTCAAAAGAAGGATTAAGCCCTGAACTTCACTCAGCTGGAAGATAGAATATTCGATTTTATTCCTTGTGGAACGTATATTAGAACCTGGATTAACCACTTTGTTGTGGGGTACAATATGGATTTACTCCACTGTGCGACCTGCTCGCCTGCCTGCCATTCGCCTCCCTGTCTGACTGAGTGGATGACTGTGCAGTGGACTGGATTAAATCAGACTGAGTAGCAGTTTACTAGTGTAAATATTTCTCTCTCTCTTTCTCTCTCTCTTTCTCTCTCTCTCTTCTCTCTCTCTCTTTCTCTCTCTCTTTCTCTCTGTGAGTCAGCATGAGTGCTGGCGTAATGTTATAAGGGACAGGTGTGCGTGTGTGTGTGTGTTTGTGTGTGTGTACACATGTAGCTGTGTCAGTGTGTATACAGATTTCATTTTGTAAGCTGTGTGTGTGTGTGTGTGTAAAGAGAGACGATCCTGGTCAGCTGTCTCATTAGCTATATCATTAGGCCAGCAGCTGAGAGCAGGAGGCTGGATTCTCCCACTCTCTCATGGGAAAAACTGGGATCGAGTCACTCTACCACACACACGCATACACACACACACACACACATACACACTCATATACACATTTTCTCACATACACAAACACACACATGTATGCACATTCTCTCTCTCTCTCTCTCTCTCTCTCTCTCTCTCTCTCTCTCTCTCTCTCACACACACACATGAACGTATACACATTCTCTCACATTCACACACATTTACACTGACATTCACCGATGTCACTTGATAGAGCAGAGAAAACCTTTTCCTGTGTGTGTGAAACATTTTCCTGTGTGTCTGTGTTTCTGTCTCTCTCACTGAGTGTGTATGTGTGTGTGTGCGTGTGTGTGTATGTGTGTGTGTGTGTGTGTGTGTGTGTGTGTGTTTACTACTCTGTCACCATAGGGATCTTCTCCCAAGATTACCCTTACTGGTACCCTTCCCTTGCTGGTTCTCCAGGGACGGGGCCCACAGAACACTTGTGTATGCATGGGGACCTCACACAGGGAGGGTCTAAAGAGTTTTTTTGTATTGTTATTTAAAAGGGACAATGCACATTAATCAACATTTCCACTACAATTAAAAATGTAAATGTGCCAGAGTTACCGACGTAGGTAGTTTTCATCTGTAGTCCCTTGGCAGGTAAGCACAGCAGCATAAAACAACAACAGAAACATACAATGCAATACAGGCATACTAGAGGTGATGGTAGATGAGTCCACACTTCTACAGGGAGAACAGCGATAGGATCGATAGGATAGGGAGAAAGAGAGAAAGAGATTTTTAATTTTATTTTAACAATGCTTTATTGTGGAACAAGACGCTGGGAATACCACTAACAGAACCATCTAACCCATCACAAAAACAGTCAGTCGTTCAAAGAAGGGGCAAAAAAATATCATCATCTGTCACAGAGCAGATAGAGTCAAAAGAACATAACTATTTGGCAGTGGCTACGGGTCCGGAATTCCGTACCAGTAGATGTAAGGTGTTGGTCCAGAACCTACTGAAACCTATGCTAAATATTTTTCTGGACAGATACATGTACCATATTCAGGCAGGGTTCCCACAGATTTATCAGATAAAAATTCGCTACTAACCCTAACCCTAACTTAATGACAACCCCATGACTTTTTATTTGATGGGTAAAAAATCTGTTGACACACTTCCACTGCCAATGTTTCAGCTACAATTTGGTGTTAGTTGCATGTTCTAGCTTGATTTTTTTTTTTTTTTTTACTGTAGCCTAATTTCCACAAAGCTCGAAAATTTTACATTCTGGATCACCAGATCCAGTATGGATCCAGATCCAATAATCCCAGGATCTGGACCATTCTATGGGGATTGTTACAAAACAAAAAAACAAACAAACAAACAAACGGACAGACAAACAAACAAACCAACGAGGGCAAAAACAACCTGCTTGGCGGAGGTAATAAAAGGGAGTACGTTGGATATGACACGTTTCATCACAGGGGTACTGTTAGGATAGGTTAGGTCACATGGTAGGGAAAGCACTAGGCTCGTTCGAGATTCCAGTCCGCCCGTCTGCAACTGGCTGCATACGTCAACGAGAATTGCTGGTCACAGCAGGGGTGGGCATTAAATGAGGAAAATAAAGTCGAACACAAATCCTAACGAGACTGAGCTCGCGCCTCCCCGATCATCGTAGCAGATGACACACAAGTCATGTGTGGAGAGGGAGGGCGGGGGTTGTAGTCCTCTACAGTCTATGGTTGTAGTGGGGTGCACTGAGAGTTTAATTCAAGTCCAGTCTTTCTTATTGTTTAGATTAACATTGGAACAAAACGAGTTGCCCCAAAGTGCTCCACAACACAAACATGAAAACTAAGACAGCAAAACCATAAAACAAAGACCATAAGTAGGTATATAACACGGACAATGAAATAGAAATGGGATTAATAATTAAATAAATAATGGGCCGGGCTTGACAGCTTCAGATAAACCATCAGAACAAGGTAAAAATAAAGAGAAGAGATATATCTTCAAATTGGAGTACAATAACGTACACTTTAGATGACAAGTCCAGTCGGGGAGCACCGGACAATGCACCTGCACAGACGTCAGTGAACTTTTAACCAACCATGGCAAAGTAGCGTCACCGAGGAGGCGTTAGCTAGCCACTTGCAGTTGTGTGGAGGCAACTGCAAAGGTCTGTACGATTTGTCTGTAAGCGTCATGCTCCCGCGAGTTTTCGGGTCATGTGTCATGGTCGCATTGTTGTGACAACTCGTGACAACCTCACACATTTCGGGCATGTCGGACACAATTTCTAACCACAATGCAACATTTTCAGCGTCAGGCTGCAAACGGATGCAAACGGATGCAAACGTCTAGCTCAAGTCAAATGCGGCAACTGACTTACAGGCAGGGCTTCAGTGATGTCACTACCTGTGGCTAATTGGTTAAGGGCACACCTGTCCTTCAATCAAAAAAAAACTTGATGAGGCCTGCTGCTGGAGCAGGTCCTGGGTCTCCCTCCGACTTTTGGTTGACTACTTGTGTGTCATGGTCTTTGGATTAAGAGTTAGCCTTAGTTTCATTTGGATTTTATACCACCTTCCAAAAAAACCTGAACATCAAAACACTGCTTGAGCTGGATAAAACACTTGTGCTGGTTGTGTGTTGGAGCTGTTCCGGGCAGTGACAGCCACAGGTAAGTGACCTCTCACTGGAGCTCTGCCAAGCTGACACACACACATTGCAACCACACACGGTAGGTCTTACTTCCACATGTGTACATCACGTAAGGCCAGTGTGTTGGTTGAGCTGTGGGCTTGTAGACCTTTTTGTTTATTTATGTTGTGGCTGGGGTCCAGTTAATCGTAACCCCTAGACAACGTACATGCGTTTGCATGGTGGGCCACAGCCACTTTGTAACATGGAATGGGATAGACTTTGCTGTGTGTTGTCTTTTCTTGGGTTAGCTTTTGTGTTTGTAGCATTTATGCTAACATGTGCATTAGAGCATTAGAGGTGGCTATGCTAGCACTGGTAAGCACATAGGAATTGGCTTGTTTTGAGCTGTAGTAGTAAGGGTTTTGGGAATACAACCGCTTAGCGGTTTGTTGCTGTTTTTTTAACAGCTTGGTGCCAATGTCCTTTTGATATGTCTGTGTTTGTGTTGCTAGATTAGCATTTTTGATTGATTTCCATAAGCTAGTTCTGTTAATGCCAGTGTCATATGGACACAGCAGACAGGTTGGTTATTTGTCTGAGCTGATGAGGGCAGCTTATGGTAAATTTAGATGTGCTTTAGTGCACTTGGTTTGTCTTGGTTACAACCTACTTGCAGGCATCTACAGACTTGTTTTGTGAGACACTTGTCTTTTTTTTCTGTTGGTTTGATTTAGTATGGCAGATTTCATCCCTGCAGCCTATGTGGCTGATGGTATCACCAGAGTTGGACTTTTTAAGTTGCCTAAAGATCAGTTGCTCCAAGTGGCACATCACTGTGGTATAGAGGCATCAGAGGCCATGAGAAAACCTCAGATTGTCAATTCTGTTCTCCTGAAATTGAAAATTCCAGATTGGTTGGCAGAGCAGGAACAGTATAGAGTCTCAGGGTTGAGCCTAGAACAACAGAGGCTTGAGATTCGAAAACGAGCAGTGGTACGGCTTCATGTAGAGCGCTCCAGACAACAAGGATGTGCTGTTCTGCCAGAGGTTTTAGAGTATGGCAAGCCTAAACCTCCTTGTATGTTATCTGAGAGTGAGGCTGTTGCGCCAAAAGAGGTGATTGTTGAGATGCCGTCTGAACACGAGGTGGAAGCAACTGCTTCTGTGTGTGAAGACCTGCTGGAGGTCAGTGTTAGTGTCTCCATCCTTACGCTTAAGCTTCACTCTTTACCACTGAAAGAACACGGAACTTTAACACCACAACACCTTGTGAGTTCTACAAAATCCATTGTTCCCACAGCAGCCACGCTGCCAGCTGAAGCCGATGCGGACCATGCAGCTAAAAACAATCCACAGCGCCTGTAGACAAGATCAGACAAGAACACACACAGGCTCACATTTTCAACTCTATATACTTTGAGAGTACAACAATTTTGACGTGCTTATAAAGTTTTGTTACACTGACATGAATTAAGAAGAGAGAGAGAGAGAGAGAGAGAGAACAGCAGTTTTGAAATGATGGACAGCTCCAGTGACCTGCCACTCACAACTCAGTCAGACAGGCCACACCCCCATGAGGGTCTGATGGAGCTGTCATTGAGCTGTCAATCTTGGAATGACCCTACCTCCCACACACACACACACACACACACACACACACACACATAAAAGGCTCCTCAGGTCACATAGGGTAGTGACATATTTCATGGCTGACCTGCTTTATTTTTCTGCTTGGTTGAGTATATAATTCTGCAGTGTGGAAAGCTGCTATTGGTTTGTCATCTACATACACACACACACAGACACACACACACACACACACAGACACACACACACAAACACCTAACAACCTGCAGCTAGTCAGCTTACGTGTCAGCACCAGCACTTAGGCCTCCACACCCAGGCCGGCCCAGAGAGATGCCTGGGCCCCTGAAAACATCCAGTTACTGAACTGAAATGAGTGAACCTGTGTAATGATTTTGTGTGTTTGTGTCTCTCTCTCTCTTTCGCTCACAAACTGCGTCTCTGTGACAGACTAACCCCCCCCCCCCCTCTCTCTCTCACACACACACACACACACACACACACACTCTCAATTCAGTTTCTATCACCACATGTCCTCATCTCTCTCCATCTCTCTCTCTCTCTCTCTCTCTCTCTCTCTCTCTCTCTCTCTCTCTCTCTCTCTCTCTCTCTCCCTCTCTCTCAGATAATATGACTGTATTTGGATAAAGGGCAGTTAAGACCATAAACAAGGCTTTACGACTTTCTTTTACACTGATGACGTTTACTCGGTAATAACTTCGGTAATAAACTAAACTGAAGACCCGGTCTTTGCCCAGGTTTGAATCCGGCCTGTGGTCATTTCCCAAAACCCCACCCCACTCCACCTCACCTCACCCCATCTCTCTCTCGCTCTCTCTCTCCCACTTACATCCTGTCTGTATCGTCACTTTAGTATATCGGTGAAGATTCTCATTCATCCAGGTCATGGTAAGCAAAGGAGCTATGTTGTACACAACTGGACCAGACTTCATTTTAGAATCAAATAAAGGGTAAAAAGGCCAAAAATAGACTTTTAAAAAAAAAAGAAGAAATAAAAGCTGTCTTTCTATCAATCCGCCTCTGTTGCCAGTGCCCTGTTTGGCTGGGAGACCGCTGTGGCCGGCTGGAGATTGCTGTGTGCAGGATGGTGCTTTGCGCAAACACCAAACACTTGCTTGGCTCGCACCATGAAAGATTCTCTCTTTGAGAAGGCAAAGGCCCATTTAGACCCTATATTAGCACATGATTACACACACACACACACACACACACACACACACACACACACACACACACACACACACAGTGATAAATGCGCAGGAAAGACAAATATTTGCTCCCGCTAAGAGTTCACAGAAGTTGCCCGTGCAGCAGCTTTGGAACCTCATTCATTACTTTGTGTGTGTGTGTGTGTGTGTCCTTTTTGGTATATGTGTGTGAGAGAGCTTATTTGTATCTGCGTGTGTATGTGTGTTGGTTTGGAGAGCAGGCGACACAATGGTTGCATTCACAAAAGTGATAAAATCATTAAATAGCTTAATAGCTTATAAATCATTTGTACCCATATTTGTGGTCTCTAGTACAGATTTCTATGCCTCATTAGTACTGAGATGCTAGCTTCACATGTTTCCAATCTGATGAGAAAGCCACTAGAAAAACAAAGTCCTTTCTATATGGCTTTCTGTTTCATATGGTGTTCACATACTAAATGTTTGTCACCAGTGCTCTGTCGTGTGTGTGTGTGTGTGTCTTTTCTGTTTGTGTGTATGTGGGAGTCAATGTGTGTGTGTGTGTGTTATGTGTGCTCTGCACAGCTGAAATAAGCAGTGTATGATGAGATGAGTTTCTCTGACCATAGCATGGAGAGACAGCTGTCTGACACACACACAGAGTCACCAAAGCATGCGTGGGAAATGCTGAAGTGATCCTGTTGGTAATATGCTTGGGTAGGGTTTCATCATGAAAGTGCTTCTCCAGTGAAATCTTCCCTTCCCTTCCTCTCCTCTGCTCAGCTTTCTCTCCGTGCTCTTCTCTCTCACTCTCTCTGTCTGTGAGCACTGTGTGTGTGTGTGTGTGTGTGTGTGTGTGTCCGCCTGTGTGCGTGTATGCATGTGTGAGTGTATCTGTATGTCTGTCTGTGTAAACAGCTGGGCTTTGGCCAAAGTCATCTTATTTTGGAAAAAGAGAAGTGGAGAGAATGATTAAATACTTTCCTCCCTTTCTATTCTTCTCCTCTCTGTAACACAGAGGGCTGCATGTCTATGTGTGTGTGTGTGTGTGTGGGTGTGCATGTATGTGTGCTTGTGTGTCTAGTTAAGAGCATAGCCGAATACAGTGCACTGATTGTAAATTTCATTATTTCTCTTTTCATGTTTGGGACATACAGCCATTGTTAAAGACAAATAAACTTAAAATGATCAAACTAATAGAAGAACTACATTTTGCTGGTACCTCAACTACATTGAAATCTACACAGTGATTCATACAGTTTAATACATTTAGTGAACTATTAATAGTATGTTTGTCCTAATGCTAGCCATATTACATGTACATTGTCAATTGTTCTGAGAGGTTTGACTATTTTTTTTAAATTCGCTACTTTCACTTTGAAGTAGCATTACTAACTAACCAAGCTAACTAGCTAACCAACTCTTCAGGGTTATCTGTAGTTCAACCTTCTCCAGCAGGAAGTGATTGGTGAAGGGTACGTGTAGCGGCCATTTTTATCCCCACTTTCCTACGAGCAACCATATAATATAGTAGTCATAACAGTTTCCTTTTTCCAAACTCTCACCATCCACCAACACAACTGACCTGAGCCCTATGTCACAGGTAATATACCGATTCCCCCTACATGTGACCAAAGGTGGCAGGCAGTAACATTTAAGCACAAAATAAATGTAATTATTACCCTTTCCATCATACAACAACCTGCAGTTCAGAATCAAATATTCAAAAATAAAAATATAAATTTATATAAAAATAAGAAATGGCTGTATGACTATAACACTACACTTTCAAAGAAGCCTCCCCAGCCCTGCATCGTAGCGCTGTGGGTTTTCCAGAAGACAAAGCAACCTTGTGATCCATGCGAGAGGCTGCCCTGCTGGGAGAAACCCATCTTTAAGCAGAACCCTGACGGCGATAATCACTCACGTCTACATCACCGTCTGAACCAGCACAGGCAGCAGGAGGCACCGAGGGAAAGAGGAAGAAAGACGTGAATGAAGTAAATCTTATAGCAGAACTCAGAACTGCAAACCATCAAATTTAATCATAACATCATTTGATCATTAAATCAATGTGATCAGTAAAATAATATATATATATATATATATATATATATATATATATATATATATATATATATATATATATATATATATATATATATATAAAATATATATGTGCATATATACATATATTCTGTAATAGAGTAGAGTGGGATCTCGTGCAGCTACAATTAGGTCTTCTGTGCCCCTGTATGCTTTAGTGCTGTTCCCTTCTCATAGCTCCTCACACACCCTCATCTCCTTTGTCTCTCCTATGAAAAAATCTGTGCTAGTGTTCATTACCTGTGTGTGTGTGCGTGTGTGCGTGTGTGTGTGTGTCTGGCTGTATGTCTGCATGTGTGCCTGAGTGTGTGTGTCTGCATGTGTGTGTGTGTGTGTGTCTGTATGCATCTGTGTCTATCTGGATGGGTCAGTGCATCAGTGGTTGAGGTTAGAGAAGGTGAAAAATGTTTGAATGCTTTAATAGAACCGTCTACCTGAGGTGCAACATTCTTTTTCCCTCTCTCTCTCCCTCTCTCTCCCTCTCTCTCTGTCTCTGTCTCTCTCCATCGCTCCCTTTCTCTCTCTCTGTCTGTTTCTCTTTCTCCCCCCCCCCCCTCTCTCCATGTCTCTTTATCTTTCTCTCTCTCTCTCTCTCTCCCTCCCTCTCTCTCCCTTTCTCTCTCTCTCTCTCTCTCCCTTTCTCTCTCTGTCTGTCTCTCTCTCTCTCCCTCCCTCCCTCTCTCTCCCTTTCTCTCCCCGTCTCTCTCTCTCTCTCTCTCTCTCCCTCCCTCTCTCTCCCTTTCTCTCTCTCTCTCTCCCTTTCTCTCTCTCTCTCTCTCTCTCCCCCCCCCCCCCCCTCCTCTCCCTCCAGCCCAGGAGTGACAGATGAAAGAGCAGGAGTTGAAAGGCAAAGGCTGTGGCAGCCTGTACGACCTCCAGGCTTTACTTTCCTCTGTGTTCTCTCCTCTCTGATTGTCCTGTTCTCCCTCTCTCTCTGTCTCTGTTTCTCTCCATCGCTCCCTTTCTCTCTCTCTCTCTCTCTCTCTCTCTCTCTCTCTGTCTGTCTCTCTTTCTCTCTCTCTCTCTACCTGTCCCCTCTCTCTCCATGTCTCTTTATCGTTCTCTCTCTCTCTCTCTGTCTCTCTCTCTCTCCCTCCCTGTTCCCTCTCTCTCTCTCTCTCTACCTGTCCCCTCTCTCTCCATGTCTCTTTATCGTTCTCTCTCTCTCTCTGTCTCTCTATCTCTCTCTCTCTCTCTCCCTGTTCTCTCTCTCTCTCTCTCTCTCTCTCTGTCTCTGTCCCCTCTCTCTCTCCATGTCTCTTTATCTTTCTCTATCTCTCTGTCTCGAAGTCATTTTGAGTTTTCCTCCTTCTTTCTACATTTCACCTCAGAATCTCTCGGTCCATTATAACACACCCCATACAATTTCTCTCTTTTCTCACACACACCCACACACACACACACACACACACACACACACACGCGCCCCCACGCATGTACACACACACACACACACACACACACTCACAGACAAAGACACTACCTCTACCACTACTACAAAGGCAGACTGGAACGAACACACCTATGAGTGAGGGCCAGTCCTTGAAGAAGAGCTGGCTCAGAAATAAAACATAGTAAGTCCACTAATTACGCCTTCTTGGCCAATATACTGATTTAGCTCCTTAACATATGATGCCAAGTGAAAAAGAATCAATTATAGGAATATTAAGTAAAATCGTGTGCCACATTATTCTGTTATGTCTGAAAGTAGTGTTATGGTGTTTTTGTTAATTGTGGTTAATTAATTTCTGTCAGGAGAGGAATGGCACAGCATCCTTAGCCAGCACCTGACTGATGAGTCTGGTTGCCAGGCAACAGCTCTTCCTCCCCCTCAAGCTCTCTCTGTCTCTCATGTTGTGCTTAGCATGGTGTTTTCAGACTTCTGGCAGCAGGCATAGGCTGTGTGTGTGTGTGTGTGTGTGTGTGTGTGTGTGTGTGTGTGTGTGTGTGTGTGTGTGTGTGTTGGTGTGAGTGTCACTTTCTGTTGGATCTGTTTGTGACCGTATTTGAATCACTTCCTGTTTGGTCGTGTGTGTGTGTGTATGTGTCCATATGTTTGTCTGGGTATGTGCAAATGTGCCTGTTTCAGTGTGTGTGTGTGCACGTGTCTGAGTGTGTGCATGTTCGTGCGTGTGTGTGTGTGTGCATGTGTGTGTGTATGTTTTGAAGTGTGTGGTCATCACAGGAGAGATGAGAGAGCTGAGCTTGCACAAATGCCTGACATTAGTGTGTGAGCGGGGTGTGGGGTTAGTGCTGGGGGCTAACCGCTAGCATCTGAGGAACCAAAGCTCAGGCACCCCAAACACCCCCCAAACACCCCAACACCCCCTGCCCCCAACACACCCCCGCCCCCCCAACACGACCCCTCTACACACACAGCCCCCTACTTCTCCTCCCCACACCACCCTACCCACCTCTCTTCTCTCTTTCTACCCCCCTCCTCTCCTCTCCTCTCCTCTCCTCTCCTCTCCTCGCTTTCTACATCCCTCCTCTCCTCTCCTCTCCGCTCCTCTCCTCTCCTCTCCGCTCCACTCCTCTC
>CM050205.1:12512500-12532500 GCA_027475355.1 Coilia nasus
TGACCCTCAAGAGATTCTGGTCCAGACCGTCTGTACAAAACAAAGTGAAGTACGAGGTGCGGGTTTACCAGGCTACAGCCACAGTGCAGTAGGTATAGACAGTCCCCTTAAAAAACTGCAACCCATTGAACCTAGAGGAACCCTCCGATCCCAAGGCCAAGTCCCTTACCCATTTAGGCCACAGCTGTCTCCTTTCCTCGAATGTGTGCGTAAGGATTGTGACCAGTCCCTACTCTTTTAATGCAGTAACGATTGTTCTGCTAAAATGCTGTTTTCGTTAAAGTGTATATGGCTGAAATCAGCAGCGGCTGCTGAGCATAAATATTGGTGGGGCAGACACTGACTCCTGCCTGAATCACTACCCTCACCAAATGTTATAGTATAATGGCCTATTATAGCCTATTAAAAACCTAATTAATGTAGTAACCAGTAAGCTTGTCTATAATAAATCTGTCTGCAAGCAGCACCATAAAGCTTGCGTTTCAGAGTTCTTTTTTTTTTTAATATTAACATTAATGTAGCGCTATGATTAACAAAGACCAATGAAATGCCCAATGCACTAAAAGCAAACAATGCAACAACCTCATATAATAAACACAACGATACATTTTGCCTCTCTAATTGATTTCGAATGCTTACATGATAGCCCTCATCGAGATGTGCTGCGATATTACTTGACCTAGCATGGGTAGTTTTATAACACACTGTAAATGTGCTTTGCTTGAGAGTGTGCTTTTTTGCTACTTCAGAAAAGTATTTCACATCGCTAACTTCTGTAATCCCTATGTCCCCTTGTCTTAAGCATGATCTGAACAGTAGACATGGAAAGCAAAATACTGTATTCCTTACAGAGCAACGACACAGCCATTTCATTTTCATCATACCATGTTCGCGAAAATGTTCGGTTGTATCTTCCCTTTGTCCTTTGTTTTCTGTTATATGATGTCTGGTCTGTCTGGGCCAAGCTGCTTGATCACTAACTTATCTTCTAATTTCAGTCCATCAAATGCATTTTTAACAGAAAGTCCACGCTGTTTGACAAGGCAGGTTCTGTGCTGCAGGCCATCACTGCATTTGACATGATTGGGTTAGGTCTAACGTTACTAGAGGAGTAGTGATTTGTGAGCTGCTAGAAGGTAAAAAAAAAATAGGCAGGTGGGGCAGACTTGCTCCTGCCCATATTGGACTCTATTAGCGCTGCTTGCAATTCCGACAACTGACGCCAGGCGAATAGGAAAAATCAACAGATGAATGTGGGCAGTGACCGGTCCTGCCCCATAACTGCAATCAACAAAAGTATTTGAGATTCAATTCCACAGTGCTAAACAAACCATATACGACAGAGTAGTTAAATAGGTAGCAAGCAGAGCAGTTACGTAGGTAACATTATTTATTAGGAGGAACTATGTTTTGGGGTGGATGTTTTTTGGGAGGGCGCTGCCCCACCTGCCCATATTGAAGAGCCGCGCCTGGCTGAAATGACAATAACACCTACTTGACCTGACTTGCATTTGTGTGAGATTGTTCGTTCATTAAATTCTGCAGACTTTTTTGTCCCCTCCAACTTTATCTTTGCTCATTGTGGCCAAAAGATTTTTTTGTTTTCTTCAACCTCATCAGTCCAGTGGTCCTACCGTTCAAAAATGCATCAAGTTTTGCAATCTTTCTGAGTTTCTTATTTTGTGGTAGTTCTCTTCCGATACATTTTCCATGGCAGCTGTACTTGTGCAGGTATGCTGCATGATACCATGTATGGCTGTGGTGTGCATGCCATGCGCATTGCTTAAAATTCTTCAAGAAATTCTCTCCGAAATGTTTCTGGGTTTTCCAGATCTCTACTTGACCTCTACCGATATACACTGGTCTGTTCCGCTGTTCCTCTTAGTCACATGATGGGCTAAAGTGAAATGTCTACATTGAAATACTTTGCCATTGTCTGACAGCCTTCACGTTTTTAGCAGACATCATATTGGGGGGGGGGGGGGACTGTATGTGAAAATAAATGTATGTTCTATGTATATGGGGGGGGGGGGGGGTCCATTGCCTACAGTACATAGACAATAAAACCTGTTTCAAACCTGTCACAAAAAAGTTTTATTCAAAGATCAAGTCTATCATTCTTTTATTAATATTTCTCCCACCAGCCATGTCGAACGTTTATCGCAATGGCTTATTGTCAATGGCTTATCGTCAATGCATATTTGCGCCTAATTGTATACAAAGTCAAAGAATAAACAAAATAGGTACACTGTAGCAGGGGCTGTGCGCTCCGTGACGGGCAGCCTCTCAGCAGTAGTCGTGCTGTCGACTCAACCTCTCTACGAACAGTGTTTAATGTTTATCAGAACATTCAGTATTCTGTCCGACTGTAATTTTCGGGACATTTAGTGCTATTTCGGGATTCGGGATTCGGGACAACAGCTTAGAATTCTGGAACTGTCACGAAATTTTTTTACTGGCAACTGATCTGAGAAGAGCATAACTGCTGACTGTTGAGCAAGGTTGAAGAGTCAAGTATTTTAAAATTACCATCATCTGGCCTTTTCCTATTAGGCAGACTACTGGCCCAACAAGCTTATTAAGGTGTGAGATAAGTTATCTGCCAGCTCTAATCTTACCTTTGAAGTTACACAAACAAAACAAAAACGACACTGTAACCTTCTTCTCTCTCTCTCTACCTTAAAATTAAGAAGCTGTGGATACAATTTTATTTTGATGCCTTTGGAGATGACTTCATCCTCTACTCTACGTAAATATTCACTGCAACAGAATTTTTACTTACGTAGTGGGCCTCAAACCCTTTGCATATTACTCCACACAGATACACACACACACACACACACACACACACACACACACACACACACACACACACACACACACACACACACACACACAGTATACTCTTTCTCCCCACACATGTATACACAGATGCACATATACACAGACATACATGCATACATACACACGCACACACACACACACACACACACACACACACACACAGAGCACATATTGTTGATTCACTGTACAGCTATGGGTTGGGTTATGGGCTGTGGTCTCTGGGTGACTCATTGACTTTGCTGGTGCCACATCTCACATTCTGATACCTCAGTGTGGGGCTGCCCGTCTATTTACTGTTCCCTTCGCAAAGCTCCCTCCCTCTCTCTCCTCTCTCCTCCCTCTCTCTCCTCTCTCCTCTCCTTCTTTCTCTCCTTCTTTCATTCTTCCTTTTCCTCCTTCTCAAACTAGCCAGCTATTTTTCTCACTCTCCATTTTCTGAAGCGCTCCCTTTTTCATGTCTCCCTCTTTCTCTGTCTATTAATCTTTTTGTGGTCTCTTCATCTTTCTTTTGGTCTATTTCATCTTTACTTTTTTCTTCCTTAGAGCTTTTTTCCCCACTTTTCCTCCCTGTCTTTCTCTGTCTGTCCGTCTTTACTTCCGTTCTTTAAGGCTCTGTTCCAATTCTACTCATCTCTTTCTCTGTCTATTCATTTCTCTATTTGCCTTAACTTTCCTCTGTCTGTAATCTGCTGAGCTACTGTGCCAACTGCACTAAACAACCTCACAGTCCAGTACACTTTCCTAAACACATCATAGCTCTCTCTCTCTCTCTCTCTCTCTTCTCTCTCTCTCTCTCTCTCTCTCCTCTCTCTCTCCTTCTTCCTCCCACTCTCTCTCTCTCTCTCTCTCTCTCTCTCTCTCTCTCTCTCTCTCTCTCTCTCTCTCTCTCTCTCCCTCTCTCTCTCTCTCTGGTGTGCTCTATTTGTCTTTATTAAATTTAGAGTGAAAATAAGAGGGGGCTCTGGGCCTGCTCTGCCCAGACTACTCATTACTCTCAAGCCACCCCAGATGAGATTGTTAGTACATACCGCACACACACACACACACACACACACACACACACACATACACACACACACACACGCATGCATATACACATACACGTGCGCACACACACACATGCACACACACGCATGCATATACAACTACACACACAACCACACACACGCACACACGCATGCATATACACACACATATACACACACGCACAACCACACACACACACACACAGGCCGTCCTTCTTTTCCTCATGTGTAGATTTATACTATATAAAAAACAAACACACACAACACAACCACACAATTTTGTGCTACAGAAATACACTGACACAATTAAATAGCCACCTGGTATTTTGACTGATGTGGTTGTGTGTGTGTGTGTGTGTGTGTGTGTGTGTGTGTGTGTGGGTGTGTGTGTGTGTGTGTGTGTGAATGAGGGGTGGGGACATCCAAGTGGACTTGCTTATGTCCACTATGTCCTTACCTCAAATTTTGGGGTCTGGTGTGTGTGTGTGTGTGTGTGTGTTGAGGACCTGTTTACACACAAGGCCATTTTAGTCTCTTTCTGGCAGGAAAAATATTTAGGTTTGTTGACTGAGGACAGAGAACAGCACCCACTGTGAAATGAGCCACCGGGTTTCTGCCAAACATCTAACCACACACATACACAGGGATAGAGAGAGAGAGAGAGGTAGAATCCACAATGTTATTTGGGGATGACATTCTATACTCCTAGTCCTCATGACACAAGCACATGCAGACGTAAGCATATACAAACCCGTTTTTCAGTTTACATTTTTGGGTTTGTACTGTGTATTCAGTGCGAAAGAGTTGAGTCAAAATTCCATTTCCTGTCTTGGCACTTCATGTTTTTCTCCATATCATGCGGTGACATGGACCTCAACACCAGTTGACAAGGACATAAGGATTACCCAGAGGAAAATATTGCTTCTTAGAACCGTCTAGACCTTGTCTTTCAGACAAAAACAAGATCTCATATTAGGGTGATTTTTGTCTTTTTCGTCTTGTGGGGTTTAAAAAAAAACAAAAACAGAATTCGGTGAGATCTGGCCTTTGAATCATACTTCTTAAAGCAACACTAAGTAGTTTTTTCAACCTTAAAAGAAAGCTTCCTAAATCGTTTCAGTGGTTCATCAACTTGTAACTGGTGAAAGGCACTTTGAATTCACTTTGCTGGCCTCCATGGCCTATAACCGCATTAAGTAAGTCTGGAGGAGTGAGCTGTATTGTCTCTGTGTAATTCGAATGAGAGACAATTCTGCTTCTAACCCATAGGGCGACAAAGACGAAAACTACTTAGTATTGCTTTACAATGAAACCCCTAAGAAACAGTGTACCGGGAAGCCTGATGTAAGTCCAGTCTAAGTTCAACTTATATTATCAACAAATATTACAATGGTCTTAAACTGGTGTTTTCTTCCTAAAGGGGGTTTAGGAGAAAGAGTTTTGATGACAGTAAGGTATTGGAAGGACTTGGGCTTAGGACGGAGAAGAGGCAGCCATTTTGAAGGCAGCCATCAAGGCCCTAACCTTCCCTCCATGTTGAACAGCTTTGAATGCAAACAGCAAAGTATGTGTCTCTGTCTCTCTCTCTCTTTCTCACACACACACACACACACACACACACACACACACACACACACACACACACACACACACACACACACACACATTTCCTCCCTCTATGTATGTGGATGAAGAGAAAGAGAGAGAAAGAGAGAGAGAGAAGGAGAGTGAGAGACAGTGGATTAGGTAGGGGGAGCAGGGGTAGTGTAGGAAAAGCAGTATTGGGAGATGGAAAAGTTCTGCAAATGAAAACACATCTGAAACAGAAACATCCATTTAGCCTGTAAATGCAGGGGCACAGGCAGGCACACACACACACACACACACACACACACACACACACACACGCACCTCAGTGAATGGGTCTCTTCAGCATGAATGAGGAAGTTGCTCTGAGGAGCAAGACGTTCCTTCAAGACACGCTTTAGGCTAGAGGGGGGTCTACACACATGCGCAGTCACACACACACACACACACACACACACACACACACCCTTCTTAACACAAGCTGAGCATGTGCCAAGTAGTCCAAAAGCACAGACATCTCTCTCACTGTCCTGCACACTGGCGCCAGAAACATTCTTGAACATTCATTACACACAAACACACACACACACTCACACACACACACACACACACACACACACACACACACTCACCTTTCAGCTCTGCCCTGAGCTGGCAGCGTCGGCATGCCAGAGCGAGTGCCGCACCGTGCCACAGTGCTGTGGGCTCATCAGCAGGGGCATGCCTGGGCACTAATCAGCGCTGGCTGGCACATCACATCACATCACACACTGGACAGTGGTTTGTGTACTCAGCACGGTAGTGATCTCTCATGCCTCACTCCTGATAGAGACCGCTGGTCCTGAGCTCACTGTCAGACTAAGACTCTTCTACTCCTTTAGAGAAACGACCTCAGTTCTTACGGCACTGCTCTCCCTAACTCGCTCACTCACTCTCTCGCTTGGGCTCTCGCAATGCCAGTGACAGTTACACCACTGTCTGAATGGTGGGCACTAATTGCTGAGGGAAAAAAAATGTCCGTAGCCAAGCTAGAGAGATTTTCTCTTTTTTTTGCGATAAATGCTGTAGCAGTCTGAGTGGAGCTAGCTGTGTCGCTTGCCCTTTTCTTCATATCATTAGCGGCTAAGGCATGAAGTGCTGACTGCAGGGCTAAATACATTCAGGCCTGAGCTGCATTTCCCCAGAAGCTGCCGTGTCTTACCATTAGGATTTCACATAATTCATTTACCACTTTCCTCTCTTTTCGTTATGATCATAGTTGTAGAACAAAAACAACTCCGTTATGGTTGAGAATTGTTGGGTACTTGTGCATGGGGCCTGTAGTATATTCTTATATTTCAGGTTAAGATAGGTCTTGTTACTGATGAAAGGAAGCTTACTTAGCTGACCATAAACTGGGAAATGAAATGCATCCATTATGAAAAACGTGTTTTATTATAATTTTGTGCTAGCCAATAAGGCCTAACCATTTCATAGCTATTCAGACTTTTTCAGAAATTTACTAAGAATAACTTTTAATTGACGAAAAGGAACAAAAATGTAATAATAATAAAATCTATACAAACTTTTTCACAGAATCTTTTAGCAAATGGACTCAGGCACACAGAACTGTAATTGCATCAACAACACCTTGGTTTCATGTTGTAACTCCTTTATTGAAACGTTCTTTTAAACACTTTTTTTTTTGTTTTTGACAGCATAGTGTTTGTCAGGCACACACTGATATGAGAGTATTGAGCTTTGGCCCCGCCCAGAAAAAAGGCGGGACTTCAAAATGGTGGAATGTTCCGGAGAGATCATGAAAAAGAGAGAAAAACAACCGTGAGGAAAACAAAAATGATTAAAAAAAAAAACACTAACATGAAACAATGACAGAACTCTCTTCATACGAAACTGTTAGTCAATCAGCCTACATCCTCAATGAATTTGTTAAAATCATAGCAGATGAAAGACAGAAATGGAAAAAAACTTTTATGATTATGTTCATTCTGCTAAAAACAAGTGAGTTAATTTCTGGCAAACTCTGGGTAAAAAGAGTTTCTACGTGGAATGCATTTCTTGGTTAAAAGTATAATATTTTTCAAAACACTGTAAAGAAAAAAAAAAAAGAAACTTGCTAAATTGCCTTTTTCTTCTCTTAAATCAAATCCACACACCTAAATCTACTGGATGTACAACAACTGTTTGTGAAACAAATTAACCTAGATTTCAAACTTATACTTTTAATGTCTAGCAAGAGTTGTGGTGGAGCTATCAAAAATAAGACACAGATAAGGAAAACGGAACAAAACGAAAAGAAAAAAAGACGATTCAAAATGAGTGGAAGAATGGTGGTCAGACTGTATTGCTCATTATTCCAACCAGCTTTCAGATGACCAGAGAATGTTCCAGAGGATTCACCTTGATTCACAAGCTCCTGACCCCTTACTGACCTGAATCTCCCTCTCTCTCTCTCTACCTCCATCTTATATTGAGGGAGGGTCACAAAATGGCTACAATCGAGCAAAAAAACAAAACAAAACAAAAAACAATAAAAACAAACAAAAAAACCAAACAAACAAATAAAACAATGAAAAAAAAAACATAAAACAATCAAAAAAGATTAGTATAAATACATCACAATAAGAATAAATAAAGAGCTTGTGTTCAGGCAGTTGAGAGGACCCCTCTGGGGGTCCGTCAGTAGTAGAGGAGAAGACAGAGGGTGAAGTTCAAAGTAAACAGAAGCTGCAACATCACTGGCTAATACCGCACGCGCGCACACACACACACACACACACACACACACACACACACACACACACACACACACACACACACACACACACACATACAGCCAGCATGGTTTACAGCTGAGCTGTGTATCCTAATCCAAGCGGTCTGGCTTCAAAGAGTTACTGGGTGATTGCTGTGTCTGCTTAAATGTGTACAGAACCTGCTAAAAGGAACCGTGTTCCCTGTGAACTCACCCTGACACCCTGGTTCTGGTACGTTCACAGAAAAAAATAGAGAGGCAAAAAGAAATACAAAAAAGAAGACAGGAGGCCAAATCACATGTGCAGGAAGAACCTAGTTGAGAGCCATGTTTGGAAACAAATCTACTGCAGGCCAGATCAGGACCAGACCAGCGCCAAAACAGGGCCAGATCTGAACCAAAACCGGGCCGCACAAGAGCCAGAACAGGGTCTGATCTACCTCCAGCCTCAGCTGCTCTCTGAGGAGCAACAGCAACTCTCGCCATAGGGAAAGCTTTTCAACTCAACCAGAAAGAAATAAATTAAGCGCTTCAGCATCAGTCTCATTGCCCTTCCCCTTCAAACAAGACAAGTGCCACATATGCTGTACTTATTACTGATAATCTGGCCCTTACCGTGATTTGGTTCACCTACAAATCTAGATTACCAATCTCCTCCTCCAACCTCCAAACAGGATGGGAAATGCTGCTGTTGCATTCAGCAGGGATGGCACTCCTCCTCTCTACCTTGCCTCTTTCTCTTCCTCACTCTTTTCTCTGTTCCTTTACTTATCAGATATCAGGCACTTAACATGTGCAAACATCAGCCAATCATAATGCACAGAGAAGGAACAGTAAAACAAGAACAGGAACAAAACAGAAAAATCACACGCTGCTTCTAAGACCAACGTCAATGTTACCCTTTTTTCAGTTTTAGCAGCATGTTTCTTATTTTCTCTCTCTACCTCTTTCACTGACTCATTCTTTCCACCCCACTCTTTCTCTCTATCTGTCCTCTGTTTCTTTTCTGATTATTGTCAATTTTTAATTTGCTTTGTAAACATCTGTCTGTCTCAGGCCCACCTGAGGTAACGGCTATCCCACAAGTCCCTGTGTCGGCTATCCCATAAGCCCCTGTGTTCCACTCGGACGAACAGTCTGCCTCAAGGATGCCCAGGGGCAGCATGGGATTGTTTATCATTAAGAACACAACATGGAAAGAAAAAGGAAAAACAAAAAAAGGAAAAAAAAAAAAAAAAAAAAAAACGGAAAAGTTTTTGGCACTTTGACAGAATGTTTCTGTTGTACATTATCATTACATTTTGTCATTCAAACATTAACATTTATTGTGATGAAGCATCCATATGTATGCAGACACACAAACTCTCAAATTAAAAAAAGAAACTCTAGTCTACAATATGTATTTTTTGTTACTCTATAGTTCTTTGTGTTGAGTGTTCAGGGTTTTAGGCCATGTGGCCTTCCTTCATTTAGCAGGAACACTACCAAGCAACAGTGTGGTTTCCGATGCCAGGCACAACTCTAGCTATCGCATCCCATGGACTTCCCCTAGTACTTATGTTTTTCAAAAGAGCCTAGCCGGGTTGAAGTGTAAGTCACATTCATTTCACGCTCACGGTTTGTGAGGGAGATGCCCCCTTGGCAAAAAGGAAAAGAGCTTACAATTTTATCACGTGCCAAGATTTTTAAGGGCAATGTCTCCTAATTGGCACTATATTTTTACAAATATTTAAAAAGTCTGATTTTTTTTATCACAATCTTTTAAGCTTTTTTTTTTTTTTAAGTCTAATACATTTAAAAGTGCTTTGAGGGCCTGCTTTTGAGTGAGAGCTGTTCCAGACAGTCTGCTTCTGCTCAGTCTTTAAAAGCAAACAGAAGCCTTTAGAATTCACTAGCATAGGGAACCTCACTTGCTGTCTTAATGTATACACACATAACACTGATGACACAATTAAAATAAAATCAGAGAAACAATAAAATCAATAAAACAAAACAGAAAAAAAGACATTTGGTTTTCTTGGATTTTTTTTTGTAAAGATTAATGTTTTTTCAGGTATTTAAGCTGTTGATGATGCTCATGATTTCTTATCCATCCAAACTGATTCCTTAATAATACTTTCCATACATTCTTTCACCTGTAAACAAAAAGATGTATAAAAAAACAAAATGAAAATGAAAAACCAGTTGAGAAAATAATGTTGCACTTCTTTTGTAAATAAGTTACAAGAAAAATTAAAATCTGGAAAACAAAAATGTTACAGTACCAAAATCCTAGACTATATTTTTTAACCTTAAAAACTGTATGTTATTGTCTATAAATACCTTTACAAATATACAAGTTAATTATTCAAATAAAACCTTTTGTATCATTTTAGATTAAAACGTTTCCACAACCTTCAGCAGTGTTCTCTCCATTGCAATGCTCCGATTCTGAAATTTCAGTAAAGAAAAAGTTCTCTTTTTTTTCTTTAAAGCACACCATTGCAGATTGCAAATATGATACATAATGTTCTTATATTTATATATTTACAATAAAAACTTTTTTTCAGGACATACAAAAGCACACATTTTTATATAAGTATCATCCAGCCTCCTAGCATATTAAAACTCTTTTTTTTTTTGTCCTTTTTTTTCTAGGGAAGAATGCTTGCATGAGTTGAGTTCTGCACTCGTTTATGTTGCTCTGCACTCTTTCATGCTCAGTCCTCCCATCCGAGGAGAGGAAAAAAGAGAGGATTGGGGTTGGGTGGTGGGGGGAGCTCTCTCTTTAGGCTTGTCCAGTCCAAGAGAGCCAGTACTTAGAGTAGAGTAGAGGCGCAGACAGGAAGCACTGGCCATGCGAGTTAGTCCGATTCTGGCTTCAGTTATTGCAGTAACGGATATACCTTGCTGTAAGCGTAAAGGGCTCGCTCACACACACACACACACACACACACACACACACACACACACACACGCAGAGTCATGCACACTGAACACACATACACACACACACACACATCTCTTAATGTTGTAGCTGCTTGAGAACAACCTTGGTGGTCCTTGCAGCCTTCTTATTCCCTTTGAGTGTGAATGTGCTGTTCTTGGTGTGTGTGTGTGTGTGTGTGTGTGTGTGTGTGTTTTTCTTTCTTTCTTTTTTATTTGGATAGGCACGGAATGGCAAGACTGTCCACAAAGTTCCGACTGAATGATTTAAGAAACTGGCCGAGTACAAAAATAGGAATTTTTCATTTCTCTTAAACAGACACGAAAAAAAAAAAAAAAACATATATATCTGGAAGATGAAAGAAAAGCAGACAAATGTCCATCCTTCACATAGAAAAAGGAAGAAAAAAAACTTGCAGACAGTTCTTTTTTTCCTTCCATTTTTCGCCCACCTGTTAAACGACACTGCTTAGAACTGGTGACTCGGCGAAACAGAGTGGAGACGATGACTCAGCAAATTGACTCCGGAGTGAGTAGGGAGGGAGTCAGGAGTCGGGAGTCGGGAGGGGGGTCGTGGGTAGAGTGGAGGTGGAGGGCTATGTCCTAATGACGCCGTTGCCGTGGTGATGGCGGGGGAGGCAGGGGGCGTCGGGGAGCGGGTCGTGGGCGAACACGGAGTCATCGCCTGATGAGCAGGTGCTGCCGGAGTCGGGGCAGGCAGGAGAGTACTGCTCAAACGTCACTGACAGGTCCAGGTACTCCTGAGGAGAGCAGAGAGGAACACAGGCACACACATGCACACACACACACACACACACACAGATTAGAGGAAAGCCAGTACGGAGTGAAAAAATGAAGACATAAACAGCAAAATACAGAAAGGGGAAGAGAAGAGTAGAGAAGGGTTTTGATTTGATTTGATTTGAAACCTATTTAATATCCTGGGAATTACATTAAGGGCATCCCTCTTTTCCAATGCAGCCAAGATACAATATTAAAGCATAAACAAAGCAGGGCTAAACATAGTCTAACCATTAACATTTATAACGATTTTTCTAATTTACTTGCAAGTTAATAAGTAAATATATATACACTCGCACAGGGAGAAGGATCAGAGGATAAAAATACTAGGAAGCAAGAGGAAAAGGGAGAGGAAGAGTGGGAGATGGAGATGGAGGATGGAGGAGTGTGTCTTACATCAGTGGAGGTCATGGAGAGCACACGGTCGTGATCTTCCACCAGCTGTCTGAACGTAGGCCGCTGAGACGGAACAGCGTGCCAACACTCCCTCATGATCATGTACCTGCACACACACACACACACACACACACACATACACACAGAGGAAAAAAAGGAGAATATTGATCAAGCATGAAAATGCAAGTATATGGTAATACATTCTGATGTGGTGCTGTATGTGTGTTGATGCATGTCATAAGGTATACAGCAGCAGGTGTGTGAAAGTGTACTGTGTTAGTACACATGGCTTAGGGCTCATTTCCACCAAACTCTCTACGTATTCAGCGCGTGCCCATTTTCTGTCCATATTCGTTTAGAATGCATGTGAACAGATGAGACCATTTCCACCGCAGGCGTGATCTGAGCGTATTCTGCCCCTATACAAACCTATTGTACACAGATACGCGCTGTACACGCTCAAGCCGGTGGAAATGAGGCCTTACAGGGACATTTGTGTTGTCCCTGTAATGACTGTTTGGGTGTGTTTTTGTGCGTGTGTACGTCTGCGTCTGTTAGTGTATCTGTGTGTGTGTGTGTGTCTGTGTGTGTGAGTGAGGTTGTGTGTGTGTGTGTGTTTGTGTGTGTGTGTGTGTATAAGTGAAACATACAGCTCATGGGTGCAGTTGGCTGGCTTGTCCATGCGATGGCCCTCCTTGAGCAGCTTGAAGAGCTCCTCAACAGGGATGCCTGGGTAGGGCGACCCGCCTAATGTGAAGATCTCCCACAGCAACACACCATACGACCACCTGCAAAGGACAAAGGTCAAAGTTCAGAGAGCAAAAAACATCAGCAGACGCCACGGTGGAAGTGTTTACTACTACCTCTTTCTTTCTAACATACTGACACACACACACACACACACACACACACACACAGAAACTCTTTTGACTGCTTATGTCTTTGGTTTTAAGTCACGTTAGAAATCAATGGCGCTGATTTGGGATAATAGTTGTTGTTCACAAGCCTGTGAGTAACAGAATCAGACCCAGGAGAGTGTTATCTCCAAACGTGCGCTAAGCAGCCAGCTCCTAGATATGCGCTATCAAAGGGCGTGTATTTGCTACCAAATTCTTCAAGTGTGTGTGTTTGTGAGTGTGAGGGTGTGTGTGTGTGTGTGTGTGTGTGTGTGTCTGTCTGTCTTGAGGGTTAGATATGGCTCTGTTGTTTTGAGGAATGTTCCAGAAAGGCCTCTGTACCAAGGCAAGTTTGAGCATAAACAGACGGGGCAGACTGTGCTCCAAAGATAACAATTATCAATTGTTTTCCTTGTCAGGCGGAGTTAAGCGAAACGGGGCTGCTTTAATAATAGCCCTTCTCCCACCGTCCTGGGATAAGTGCCCTACAGAAAGAGCACAGCTCCTTTACAAACTGTATTTGACACGGAAAGAAAGGAGTGGTGAGGCTCGGGACAGTGAGATGCTCATGTTCATGTTAATGGATATATTTCAATCTCATTGTGCATGTGTATAGTGACAATAAAAGACATTCTATTCTATTCTATTCTATTCTATTCTATTCTATTCTATTCTATTCAATATATGCGTTATAGGAGGAGAAACTGTACGTGGGAGTACTTGTCTAATTTCGTTTCAGAGGAGGTCTGTAGGACAGATGTTTGTTTTCAGTCTTCCACGGAATGACGATAGCTCCTTTTACAAACTTTATTTGACACAGTGAATGAGCGACAATGGAAATGGATATATGCGTTCGGATGAGAAATGGCACATAGGTGAATGTGTCTCATTTCATTCAGGTAGTAGCTCTTCCAGTAGATCCCTAGGAGTACTGGTGTTTAGGAGCTTGTTTGAGCATCCCACAGAAAGACTACAGCTCCTTTACAAACTATATGTTGCACAGTGAAAGAGAGACAATGGTCAAGCAGCTTTAAGAGCCTCAAGGAAACGGAGGTGGGTGTTGTGGGTATTCTGAGCACTTTTTCTCAGCGTTTTTCCATGTAAAGTTTAATTTGAGTTTGTTGTCGTCCACTGAAATGCAGGCTGTTTGTGTGTATGTGTGTGTGTGTGTCAGAGAGAGAGAAACCAAAAGGGCCTCCACCTTATGAAACCAAAGCAAGGGAAACGGCTGACTGGGCTCAGTTTTACTGGGCCTATGATAGCGACAGGGTTCTTTGACCAAACCGCTGTATCTTACCTCTTTGTCTCTCTCTCTCTCTAGTGTATCTCTCTCTCGCTCACTCTCTCCCTCTCTTTCTCTCCCTCTCCCACACACACATACACACACAAAGCAAACAATGACATTGCCCAGCTTTGTACACAGTGAGTTTAAACTTGATGGAAAATGATGTCTGTTTTGCCTGTAATGACAAGTAAATAGGCATTCCTTCAGGGCTGATTCCCACTGTGGAGTTCTGATGGAACATTACCGCCTTCCAGACCAGCCAAACAACACCAGTCCTGCCCAGCCTCAATGAACTGCAGGGAATTAGATCTATGTCAGCTGACCCACCCCAGTCAGTTTTATACACACATAAACACACTTTCACACATGGACACACACACACACAGACAGGCATGCACACACAAACCCACATGTACTGCACACACACACATGCACGCACACACACGCATACAGACAAAACAGATGCACTCATCATATTAGTATTTGGCGGATACAATAGGCTAGTCTTGTCCGTTCTCAATGGAGCTGCAAATGTGTGTGTGTGTGTGTGTGTGTGTGTGTCTGTTTGCATACCTCTGTGTGTGTGTTAACCTAGGTCGCTTTTGTTTGGGCTCATTCCTCCCACACCACCACTGAGCAGTGCTAATCAAATTAGCCACGCTTTGAACCACACACACACACACACACACACACACACACACACACACACACACACACCAACGGAGTGCCAATCACACTCACACTCGCCTTATGAGTGCGAAATAATTGGCTCATCATTATTAGTGTCTATTCATTAGCTTTGTTTCAGAGTCACTTTTCATTCACACAGTATAAACATAAACACACACACGCATACTTTCACAGACACTGGCACACACACACACACTCTCTGTTTGGACATATGCACACACAGACACACACACACACACACACACACACACACACACACACACACACACACACACTCTCTGTTTGGACATATGCACACACAGACACACACGTACACGTACACACTTTCACAGACACGGGCACACACACACTCTCTCTTCAGACACTTACACACACAGACTCACACATACACATACACACAGATACACACACATACACATACACACAGATACACACACACACAAACACAGCAGGTGCTGTTTATTGTTCTGAGAATGCTGCTTCCCTTTTAACTGGGAACAAATCCCTTGTGATGATATAATAAGCATTGTTCCACAAATGAATGTGTGTCCACATGTGTGTCTACGGTCATTTGCGTGTGTGTGTGTGTGTGTGTGTGTGTGTGTGTGTCGGCTAGAGACTACTGTGTGAGTGACTAACTGTGTGAGTGCTAACTAATCCAAACCTGCTGTCTAAACAGACTTCCTCACACTCCTTCCCACATTGTCCACTGAGTGTGTGTGCATGTGTGTGTGTGTGTGTGTGTGTGTGTGTGATGAGTGCATGTGTCTGTTTTTCCCTCATGTCATGTCTGTTTTCAGTCATTTTCAGCTGCTTAATCTTCAATAGACATGCATTTGTGTGTGTGTGTTTGTGTGTGGGTGTGTGTGTGTGTGTGTCTGATATCAGAAGGAAAGGACCGGTGAGAACAGAAGAGAGACAAAGGGGGAGATGCAGAAACAGGACTGTGATAAGGACAATCGTGGACATATGTGTGTTTCTGTGTGTGTGTGCGTGTGTGTGTGTGTGTGTGCACGTGCATGTGTGTGTGTACAGTGAAGAGATTAGACTTCAAAAAAGCTGGAATGTGAAAATCCCAGGGAGATGAGGGGCTTTTTAAACAGTAAGCGAGGGAGAGAGAGGGAGAAAGAAAGAAAGAAAGACATAGCGAGATAAACGAGAGAGACGACCAAAGGAGAAGAGCGGGGAGAGAGGGGAAGAGGAATGCGTGTGTGTGTGTGTGTGTGTGTGTATGCGTGCGTGAGCAAGTGTGTGAGAACAGGGATGAGCTAGAACAACACGGCGGCGTTCACACACACGTCTTGGGCTCCGAGGCTAATGTGCCGAGTCACGGAACCAAAACACACACACACACACACACACACACACACACACACACACACACACACACACACACACACACTTGCATTCCTATCAAAGGCCCTGGCCCCTGGGGATGGCCCAGGGGATGAGCAGGAGGCTGGAATGATGGATGTGTGTGCGTGTGTACATAGACTGTGTGTGTGTGTGTGTGTGTGTGTGTACTCACACGTCACTCTGGTGTGTGTAGACTCTGTCAAACAGAGTCGTGTGTGTGTGTGTGTGTGTGTGTGTGTGTGTGTACTCTCACATCGCTCTGGTGTGTGTAGACTCTGTCAAACAGTGGTGTGTGTGTGTGTGTGTGTGTACTCACACATCGCTCTGGTGAGTGTAGACTCTCTCGAATAGTGGTGTTTGTGTGTGTGTGTGTGTGTGTGTGTACTCACACATCGCTCTGGTGTGTGTAGACTCTGTCAAACAGTGCCTCTGGTGCCATCCACTTGACGGGCAGCCGGCCCTGGGGGGGGGGGGGGGGGCAAAAGAGCGAGTAAGAACAACACCATGGGGCTTAGCGGGGCTAGACGACAGAATGGAGGGATGGATGGAGAGTAGGATGGAGAGAGGGATGAGAGAGTAGGATGGAGAGAGGGATGAGAGAGAGGGATGAAAGAGAGGGGGTGAGAGAGGACTGGAGAGTGGGATTGGAGAGAGGGCTAGAGAAGGGCTACAACAGAGAGATGGAGAACAATAGGAGCGCTGACACAGCAGGTCTGGGGGTGATCAACACCACAGCATCAACACACACACACACACACACACACACACACACACACACACACACACACACACACACACACACACACACTCTCACTCACACACACTCACACACTCTCACTCTCTCTCTCTCACACACACACACACACACACACACACACACACACACACACACACACACACACTCTCACTCACTCACTCACTCACTCACTCACTCACACTCACACACACACACTTACGAACACACACACACACACACACACACACTCACAGGAGCCCATGTCTGTGTCTGCTGCTAGTAATTTCAACAACACCTCTTATGTTTGCATGATGATGTGCTATGCTATTTTTTGATGATGGAATGTGACACAGACATTAGGATGTGTGACATGCTAATATGTCTGTCTTTATATGTGTGTGTGACAGAGAGAAAGAGAGAGAGAGAGTGCATGTTTCTGTGTGATACAGAGAAAAAAGGAAAGAGAGAGAGAGAGAGAGAATGTGTGCATGTGTGTATGTCTGTTTCTACCTCTCTCTTTCTCGCTGTCTCAAACAGAGAGAGAAATAGAGAGAGTGTGTGTGTGCGTGTGTGTGTGTGTGTGTATGACAGCTGAGGGCTACTGGGACTACCTGTGTAAAGGGCATGTCATCTCTGTGTGTAGCGCTAACTTAGGCAGGATGGAATGTGGCTTCGAATGACAACCAGAAATACTTCACAGTCAATTTGTGCCTGTGTGTGTGTGTGTGTGTGTGTGTGTGTGTGTGTGTGTGTGTGTTATGTCTCTGCTCTCCCCGGAGCTGACTATCTTGGGATTTGAGTATGTGTTTGTGAGTGTGACTGGGTGTGTGGTTAGGTGGTCCTATCGCAGAGCTCTGTTTGGTGTGCATCTAATGTGTGTGTGTGTAGTGTGTGTGTGTGAGTGTGTGTGTGTGTGTAGTGTGTGTGTGTGTGGTGTGTGTGGTGAACTCACATTGGTGGTCTTCTTGTAGTAGTCTATGTTGTGCACGTCTCTGGCCAGGCCAAAGTCGGCGATCTTCATCACGTTGTCCTCCGTCACCAGAACATTCCGTGCCGCCAGGTCTCTATGGATACACTGTGAGAGAGACGGAGTGAGAGACGGAGAGAGAGGGAGAGAGGGAGGTAGAGAGAGACGGAGAGAAATATCTACGTTTAGCTCCAACCACAACCTTTAACCTGCAGCCCCCTGTGTCATCTTTAAAGCCCATTCCTTTCCAAGCCACCCAGCCTTGTTTATGTGTCTCTGGCGACTGTGTCGTTCCTGTGTACTGTGGCATCTTCCTGGGCCTGATACTGCTGTGTGTGTGTGTGTGTGTGTGTGTGATCTCTATGGCTGCTGTGTGTGTGTGTGTGTGATCTCTATGGCTGCTGTGTGTGTGTGTGTGTGATCTCTATGGCTGCTGTGTGTGTGTGTGTGATGTCTATGGCTGCTGTGTGTGTGTGTGTGTGTGATGTCTATGGCTGCTGTGTGTGTGATGTCTATGGCTGCTGTGTGTGTGTGTGTGATGTCTATGGCTGCTGTGTGTGTGTGTGTGTGTGTGTGTGTGATGTCTATGGCTGCTGTGTGTGTGATGTCTATGGCTGCTGTGTGTGTGTGTGTGTGTGTGATGTCTATGGCTGCTGTGTGTGTGATCTCTACGGCTGCTGTGTGTGTGTGTGTGTGTGATCTCTACGGATGCTGTGTGTGTGTGTGTGTGATCTCTAATGCTGCTGTGTGTGTGTGTGTGTGTGTGTGTGTGTGATGTCTAATGCTGCTGTGTGTGGGATCTCTAATGCTGCTGTGCTCACTGGCCCTCTCCTGTTGTTGCTGGCCACCCCTCGTACAACCTGAGGAAGATGGCCGATTGGGCCAATTGCCTCACCCCCCTCCCCCCTCTCTCTTCACCTCTCTCTTGCTCTCTCTCTCTCTCGCTCTCTCTCCCTCTCTCTCTCTGACTCAGTTCAAGTCAGTTCAATACAAATGTTTTAGCACAACAATTAGTTCATTGCATTGCCAAAGCATAACTCTGAGGGAGATTAGAGGGTCCCACTGACTTCGGGCAGAGTTGGTGATGAAGCTAAAGAAATAAGAGACACTATCTATGTTGCTGCTAGTGCACGAGCTCTGGTTTAGGCCTGAAGGAACAATACACACACACACACACAGACGTCATGAATAATATTCCTCAGTCTCTTGAGGGTGTGTCGAGCTGGTCCCTCCAGGCTGAGCTGTGGATCTATAGCTGTATCTGAGAGAGACATGACCCCCTGGGCTGCACTCTGGACAGAGACGTCCAGCAGAGGATGAAAGGCCTGACCTACAGGCATACACACACACACACACACACTAACACTCTCACACACACACACTCGTACAAATACACACACAACTATGCACCAATCTATGTGCCTTTAAGGGCCCACACACATACACACACACTCACACACACTCTCACACACACACACTCGTACAAATACACACACAACTATGCACCAATCTATGTGCCTTTAAGGGCCCACACACACACCTACACACACATACACGCGTACCTTTTGCGAGGCGAGGTACTCCATGCCGCGGGCCACCTGGTATGCGCAGGAGACCAGGTCTTTGAAGGTGAGCTGCTCGTTGGGGACCTTGCAGGTGTCGAAGGAGTAGTCCATCCCCGGGGGCCGCCGGGCCCTCAGGTACTCACGCAGGTTCCCCTTCGACGCATACTCCACC
>CM050205.1:12535000-12542500 GCA_027475355.1 Coilia nasus
ACACCATCTCTCTGTCCAGGAGGTCCTTCAGACTGAGGGGCATGAAATCCTTCTACCTGTCCTCTCAAGCTCTCCTGTCATCTTTCTGCCCTCCCTTTCATCCCTCTCTCCACTTCTCCTCTCCCAAGCATAGATGGACGGAGGTGTAGATGGAGGGAGGGATCAAGCAGAGAGGAAACAGTGCAGATTGAAAGACGAGTGCAGAATAGCAATGTTACACTCCTATATCAGTCACTGTGTGTATGTGATCTTGCATGGATTTTTCTCTCACTTACTCACTTGGTGTCACACACACACACACACACACACACACACACACACACACACACACACACACACTGACACACTTTAGTCAAGCTGTTAACTTTCGGAACTGGAGTCAGCCCTATCAAAACTACACACAGCTGAGGGCAATGAGTCAGACGATGTGTGTGTGTGTGTGCCCTTGTTTCCCAAGCAGCTGTCACATTCTGTGTGTGTGTGTGTGTGTAAATGTGAGTGCTCAGTCCTACAGCCCTGATAATACATCAGTTGGCCTCTTGTGCAAACTTTAATAACTTAGCAAAGCGCATGTCTACACACACAAGTGTCCACAGACACACAGGCACACAGACACACACACACACACACACACACACACACACACACACGCACACACAGCAAACAATGAAGGCACATCTGCTGTTCGTTGCTTAAATGCCTATGCATACAAGCTGTTGTTATGACAACCTAGTCATGTGACCTTTTAAGCCAAAGCTTACGGGTAGTATGAGCGCGGGCTCAAGTCAATCTCAGTGTCTGAGCAATACACAACTCTGGAGCAATTCACACTTCCAGAGCTTCTGAGGAATACACAACTCTGCAGCAATACACACTTCCAGAGCTTCTGAGCTATACACAACTCTGGAGCAATACACACTTCCAGAGCTTCTGAGCAATACACAACTCTGGAGCAATACACACTTCCAGAGCTTCTGAGCTATACACAGCTTATCTCATGTTGAAGTAGAGACAGACACACCTCTTTCCTGTGACTGAAGAGGAATATTAAATGAAAAGGGAGAGATAAAGAGAGAGAGAGAGCAAGATAAAGAGAGAGCGAGAGAGAAAGTGGAGGAGGAAGCAGAGTGGAGAGGTCTAAATGTGTTGAACTTTGAGCAACTGGTCTTGGGAGTCAAGAAGAAGGAAGAGGAATGAAGAAAAAGGAGGGAAAAGGAAGAAGGGAACACATGAGAAGACAGATGGAGGGAAAGCTTGTATGAGAGAAAGAGAGAAAAGACGTTATGAGTGAGACTGCGCTCCCTTACATGCTTTTTGCTCTCTGTGTTCGGGAATACAGAACAAGAAAGATGAAAACTGTGTGTGTGTGTGTGTGTGTGCCTGTGTCTGTGTGTGTCTGTGTGTGTGTCTGTGTGTGTGTGTGTGAGAGAGACAGACAGAGAGACAGAGAGAGAGAAAGATAGAGAGAAAGCGAAAGAGAGAGTGAGAGAACGTGTTTAGAACTCGATAAAAGAGAAACTGTTTGTACACGAAACACAGACAGAGAGTAGGAGAGAGCTTACGAGGAAGAGAGAGAGAGATAGAGGAACAGGGTAGTTTTTTCTCTAGAATCTTGTATATACATCCTGTTACCTGTCTCTTGAGGGGGAACTTGGAGAGTTTCTGCACGGGTGGGCTGGGTAGCGTCTTGGGCGTGTGCATACGCATGCGGCAGAGGATGACGATGACAACGGCCAGGATGAAGAGCACGCAGCCCGTCACGTAGATCAGGATGTCTGCATAGTCATCCTCCTTGTCCAGCTCCACTGCTGGTAGGGGGCAAAGATCACGGAAGGTCAAAGGGCAACCAATGGGCTTACAGTCAATAGGTCAACCTCTATTTTATTCAACCTTCCATAAAATTAGTATACAGATACTTTTAACTTTTAAAACACAGTTTTTCTTTCTCCTAATTTAATTTACATATTTAAAAGATGAAATGCCTTGTGACAAATTTGTAAAATAATGTGTTTTACGTTCACTTGAAAATGTTTGCCTTCTTCTTAGTGCCACAATTAAATATTCTATTAAAAATCACCAGATTTAAAAAAGATGGTGCCTGTACTAATTAAAATATGCTTGTTTATTTTCACGTTCTTCTCCACAGTAAAGTTTAAAAGTTAATTAGAAAATCAGAAGCTTAACTCATCTGGGATATGCTTATGGCCGTGTGTGTGTGTTGAACACACATATGTGTGCTTAAAAACTATTGATTGAGACGACAGTGCTGACTACATCATAGAACCTCTACAAGGAACGAGAGTCTTGTGTTTTTTGTTCTAAGATACACCCGAGGGCTAGCATTCTGTCCACATACACACACACACACACACACACACACACACACACACACTCAATTACAGCACTACCACGTCTCCTACTGATTCACACTACTCCTTCTGGTCTTCCCCCGAGACTTCATTATTCCATCCTACAGTCTCATTAATGATTGACGCCAAGATAACTTAGCATCCAAATGTGGGTGTGTTTAAATTAATTTAACAGTAAGTGTGTATGTGTGTGTGTACATGTATGTCTGTAAATGGAGTTCATGTGCGATAGAAGTGTGTTTGTGTGTGTGTGTGTGTGTGTGTTTGTTAATTAAAAAGCTTGTTCTGGGGTATTGACTGAAGGCCTGCTCTGTGCTGTGATCTACTTCATAGCCCATCCTCCTCCTGTGTGAAAAATAAACAAAGCTGTTTGAGGATAACACACACACACACACACACACACACACACACACACCCTCCAGATGAGTCAAGCTTGTCATTTCCATCTAAGACTACACCACTGAAATAGCCTTTACAAGCTCCTACCCCACCCCCATTAAAATCGCGAGCCCCCAAATCTTATACGTGGAACTGAGTAGTAAAGCATGACATTTACCTTCACACTGTGCTTGTGATTCAATTTTAATTTCTCATTGTTCATTCATAAGCCCTCATTAGTGTGAACACATGAGACTAATGACAAACCAGTGGGAGAGGAGGAGAGAGGAGAGAGGAGGGGAGAAAAGGAGGAGGAGGAGAGGAGAGAAGAAGGAGGAGGAGAGGAGAGGAGGGTGACAGGTGAGGAGAGGAGAGAAGGAGGAGGAGGAGAGAGGAGAAGGAAGAGGAGAGGAGAGAGGAGAGAAGAAGGAGGAGGAGAGGAGAGGAGGATGACAGGTGAGGAGAGGAGAGAAGGAGGAGGAGGAGAGAGGAGAAGGAAGAGGAGAGGAGAGAGGAGAGAAGAAGGAGGAGGAGAGGAGAGGGGGATGAGAGGTGAGGAGAGAAGACAGGGTAGGAGAAGGAGGAGGGCAGGAGGAGATGAGGAGATGAGGAGAGGAGGAGGGGAGGAGAGGAGGAAGCCGGTGGACAGGAGGAGGGGGAGGTGGCGAGAGGAGAGGAGATGAGTAAGAAGAGAAGAAGGAGGTGAAGGGAGGAGGTGAGAGAAAAGGGGAGCACAGTGGGTGGGAGGAGGCGAAAGGGCAGGCAGGCAGGCAGACAGACGAGCACCAGGGCCGCATTAGCATTAGGCGCTCATGTGGATGATTAACATGAAGCTGCTAAATACTAAACCACACAATAAAGGGCCAACAACAGTGAAGGGTGTAGAGAAAGAGAAAGGAGGACAGAGACGGATAAACAAAGTAAAAGTGAAAACAGAGTGAGAGAGAAATGGAGAGAAAGAGAGAGGTAGACAGAGGAAGAGTGGGAGGGGATAAGCCTGGTGCAAACAGAGAGCAGAAAAGTGCAGGAGAAATTCAGAACAGTGACAAAGTTGTTTACAGAGCAAAGAAGACAGTCTGAAGGCGGTGGGGTATTAAATATTTGAAGTAACATTTTTAAACCATATGGCAACGTTACATAAAATTGATTAAAACAACACTGTATTAAAAAAGAGCAAAAGAGAAGTGGAGACAGTGTGTAGTGAGTGAAATAGAGCAAGAGACAGTGGAAACCAGAGCTGAACCAGCGAGGAAGTACCTGGAAGCACGGTTAGCCAGGCAGAGTGATAAGCATAGCCAATCGAGTTCCCCGCCAGACAAGTGTACTCGCCAGCATCCTCGAAAGACACGTTGGGGAGGAAGAGTACCTCCAGCTCCTTATCTGTCGTATTAATGCCCGCAGTCTGAAGACAAAGAGAGAGAAAGAAAGACCGCAGAGAGAGAGAGAGTCATGAACCATCACCATGGGAAAGGAAGCAACACTGTTAAAACCAACCACCACCTTAACCTAGGGAGAGGAGGATAAAAATCATAAAGGAATGACAGATGATTGACAGAAAAAAGAGCACCAATCTGGAAGCTGGTAGCCACGGCGATGACCTGGAACAAAGAGAAGTAGAGCAGACCCTTCACCTGAGCAAATTTACCCATCAGCCCCTGAGGCGAGAGGAGCAGAGAGGAGGAGGACATGGCCCCATGGGAAGTGTGTCTGACTGGTGCCTCGTGGCTCTGAGCTGGTTTGCGCTGACCCATTGGTCTGGTGTCAACTGTAATACTTACCATCACTTTAGATCAGATTTAGCCTTCAAATTCTGCTCAGAAAAAAATCAAGTCCTAAACTAAACACCCACAAATCTGAGACACACATACACACATATAGTACAGAGACAGACACTAAATGAACACACACACACATGCACGCACACACATGCACCAACCAACAATAAAAACAAATCTTGAAAAAAGCCTAGCAAAATGATCTTTACCAGTACCAGACTTGAAGAAGTCTAGACATAATTGACCAATTAAGGCAAAAGCTCTCCGTGTAGTTTTATTGAAATGTTAGTGTTTGTGTTAACAGATGGTGCAGTTGTCTGGATTGATTCGTTAGCTGTGGTACGCTAACAGAGAGTGTAATTGTCTATATCGATATTAGCGGCACTGTGCTAAGACTGTGCAGTTGTCTGTACCAATATTAGCCACAGTGTGCTTCCCGACAGTTCAGCTGTTTGCTTTGATTTCTTAGCCCCAGTGTACTACCACACAGTGTAGCTGTCTGTCTTCATATTAGCCGCGATGTGGCAACAAACACTGTAGTTGTCTGTATTGGAATGATAGCCACAGTGTGCTAACAACACATTTTAACGATCGGTATTGAGATGTTGGCCACAGTGCGCTAACAGACAGTTCTGTGTTAACTGTATTGAGATGTTAGCCACAGTGCGCTAACAGACAGTTCTGTGTTAACTGTATTGAGATGTTAGGCACAGTGCGCTAACAGACAGCTCTGTGTTGACTGTATTGAGATGTTAGGCACAGTGCGCTAACAGACAGCTCTGTGTTGACTGTATTGAGATGTTAGTCACAGTGCGCTAACAGACAGCTCTGTGTTGACTGTATTGAGATGTTAGGCACAGTGCGCTAACAGACAGCTCTGTGTTGACTGTATTGAGATGTTAGGCACAGTGCGCTAACAAACAGCTCTGTGTTGACTGTATTGAGATGTTAAGCACAGTGCGCTAACTGACAGCTCTGTGTTGACTGTATTGAGATGTTAGGCACAGTGCGCTAACAGACAGCTCTGTGTTGACTGTATTGAGATGTTAGGCACGGTGTGTTTGCAGATGCCTGCTGTTAGTCTTGGCTGCTACCGTGTGGGAAGAGGAGCAAAGTCCAGACCTGCTCTGTTTGGAGTAAGCACAAAAAGCTCATTGTGATTACCGTTAACACGCCCTCAGTGTCATTAATCACCCAGGAAGGCTGTGTGTGTGTGTGTGTGTGTGTGTGTGTGTGTGTGTGTGCCTGCTTGTTTTCCGCATTACAAAAGAGTCAGGCGTTTAAAAGCCTATAGGATTCTGTAGGGAAAATCAATGGTAACTTGTGTGTGTAAGTGTGTGTCTGTGTGTCTTCATATGGTTGTGTGTTTGTGTGTGTGTGTGTGTGTGTGTGTGTGGTTTGGAAGGCCATCTAATGTCTTGGACCCTATTAGATGCACATTTGTTGTGCTTTTATCGATTCACAAAAAGAAGAAGCAGCAAACGGTAAAGTAAAACAGATGAGCGCACAATCACACCGACACACACACACACACACACACACACACACACACACACACACACATACACACACACACATTCACAATGTTTAGTCTCTAACTACATCCCGGGCCAGAAAACAGAAGGAGATACTTTTTCACTGTCATGGTGCCAGACGGGGAGAGCAAAGCAGTACAGGACACACACATGAGCAGTGTGTAGCAGCCCACCCAAAACCCACACACCACAGAGAGGCAGAGGGACCACCATGCCACCAAAGAGTGTGTGTGTGTGTGTGTGTGTGTGTGTGTGTGTGTGTGTGTGTGTGTGTGACTAGGGTTTACCTGGATTCTTCACCATCAGCCAGAATTTGTTTTCAGACTGGCCTACAAAGTTGACGGCTTTGCAGGAGTATTTGCCTGATTCCCGCTCAGACACATTATACAGTTTGAGTTTAACATGGGTCTCTGTCTTCATACTGGTTAAATTCTGCAGAAACATTCACACACACACAAACACACACACACACACACACACACACACACACACACACACACACACACACACATACAGTCAAACAGTCAAAACCAAACAACACAAATACAAGTTCAGATAAAACCACAGTGCACACACGCACACACACACACACACACACACACATATACACACACACACACACACACACACACACACACACACACACACACACACACACACACACACTCAGACGGACGTCATCTCCCTCTAACTATGTGTATTTAAACTCTCTTCATTCATTCCTCCCTGGTTTCAAACCCAACTAAATGGGAGTCAGGCCCTCATTTTATTTCTTTTAAATTACATCTTCCAAGAACCTTTCTCTCTACCCTCTCTCATTTTTTTTCCCTCTTTCCCTTCTCTCTCTGTTTCTCTCTCTCTCTCTTTCTCTCTCTCTCTGTTTTTTTCTCTCCTTCCCCCAGACGGAGTGCCACACATGAGATGGTGCTGCTCGGCGGGGGCAGGGGGGAAGGTTTTGGAGGTTGCGCTCGGCGCTGAGGGGAAACCGCGGGGAAGGGAAAGGCAGTCGCGCGGTGGCTCCCAGTAAAATACTGTTTCAATTAAGAGGAGTCAGAAATAGAGACGCGGTCTGGCGCTGCCAACCGCTCGCACTACTCCCCTCCCCTCCCCTCCTCTCCTCTCCTCCTCCGCTGCTGACTCTGCCCTCTCTCTCTCTCTCTCTCTCTGCTTCCCTCGCTCTCATTTTTTCCATGGCTCTTTTTTTGGGACCCGTCCCCCCCCCCTTCCCCTCCCCTCCCCTCTTCTTGTTTGCTTTCGCTCTTACTCGATCCCTCGCTCCGTGTCTTTCTGCGTCTGCTGATTTCTTTTTCTCTCTGTCTCTCTTCTCATTTTCACCTTTTTGTCGTTCTTCTTCAGCCTCTGTGCTTTCTCTCTCTCTGTCCATCTCTCTCGCTCTCTGTCCTTTTGTTTATCTCTCCATCAGTCTTTCTCTTCCATATTCTC
>CM050205.1:12547500-12555000 GCA_027475355.1 Coilia nasus
AGGTCTGCTCAAGGGAAAAAGGTCAAGTTGAGAGATGGAGGCATACACACACACACACACACACACACACAAACACACTTACAGGGACTTGCATGGAACACTTAACATCATCAGACTAGGAAAATGTGCCGACTGTAGTGTGGCGCTTGGTGTTTTCACAAACCCTTAACCTTCGCAGTCATTCATACCAGCCTGGACACCTACACACACACACACACACACACACACACACACACACACACACACACACACACACAGACTGGCTGGCAGGCAGAGTGACAATCTCAAACACACACACATTCAAAACATGCACACAACCCCATGTACCCCACACATCCACTCACAAACATACATACAGGCACACACACACACACACACACACACACACACACACACACACACACACACACACACACACACACACCACACATCCACTCACAAACAGACATACTGTACAGGCTCACACACACACACTCACACACAAACTCACAAACACACACATGCATAGAAAACATGCACCCCACACATGCACCCACAAGCGTACATATAGGCTCAGATTTCTCTCTCTGTTTCTGGTTCATCTGTCCTTTGCTCTCTTCATCCCTCTCTCTTTACTACATTATCTCTTTCTCTCCCTCTCTTTCTCTCTCTCTCTTTCCCTCTCTCTCTCCCCCTCTCTGTCTCTCATCTCCTCTTTACGCTCTGGAGGTCTGCATGGAAAAAAGGCAGCCATGTAAATATTATGGGGTGTGTTTTTTGCAGTTGCGTGGTAACAGACAGCGGACTACACACACACACACACACACATGCCCCAGAACGCTGGCAAAAGTTCCCTGTGCCCCCCTCACCGTTTCTCTCTCTCTCTGCCTCGCTTTCGCTCTCCCTCACTCTCTCTCCCTTACTCTCTCTCTCCCTCACTCTCTCTCTCCCTTACTCTCTCTCTCTCCCTTGCTCTCTCTCTCCCTTGCTCTCTCTCTCCCTTGCTCTCTCTCTCCCTTACTCTCTCTCTCTCCCTCACAGTCCCTCTCTCACATTTCTGCAGTCACTCTGGCGTTCTCAAAGTCAATGGGTGCTCTTGTGAAGCTGTTGACTGACATGTTGTATCGTACAAGTGGACAAGGCGGATCTGTGCAAGATCGTGTGTGTGTGTGTGTGTGTGTGTCTATGTGTGTGTTCAAATTTGTTGACATATACGTAGAGACAGCGAGAGAAAGAGGGTACATTTGTAAGGGCACTGACAAATTTTCAGTTTAATCATGAGGGACATGGAGTTTAAGCATATCTTTTTGCGTGTGTGGGTGTGGGTGTGTGTGTGTGCGTGTGTGTGTGTGAGGGCCCCTTGTCTCACCCACACTTGGAGGAGGGGGAGGCTGAAAGACATTCATCTTGGTGACTATGTGTGATTGTGTGTGTGTGTGTGTGGGTGCATGTGTGTGTGTGGGTGTGTGTATGTGTGTGTGTGTGTGGGTGCATGTGTGTGTGTGTGTGTGTGTGAGGGGGGAAAAATGTGTGAGAATTCTCAGCTGTTACCTCGGCTCTAAATCAATCCAAACTTTATTTAACAGGACCTCACTGACAGAAGTTTCTGGAAACAAGCCAAGAAAGAAGTTTGGTGGGGGCGGACTGTGTGCATGCCTGTGTGTGTGTGTGTGTGTGTGTGTGTGTGCGTGCGTGTGTGTGTGTGTGTGTGTGTGTGTGTGTGTGTGTGTTTGTGTATCAGTGAAAAACCCGGTCAGAGACACAGAAAAACACTACAACTGCTACTTGTGCCTGTTCACCTCAACAGTTATTTTGTGACATTTTTGTGTGTGTGTGTGTGCGCGTGTGTGCGCGTGTGTGCGTGTGTGTGCGCGCGTGTGTGTGTGGGTGGGTGTGTGTGTGTGTCCATGTCTGTATGTGCACGCACATATATGTGTGTGTGTGTGTGTGTGTGTCACGTCTGCGTGCCACTTAAACCTGATAATCTGAGAGAAAGGCAGAGAGATTCCTCCCACAGTTAAGATATTAAAGAGCTTACATTTGAATTAAGATATTAGGGAGATTACAGATGATGTCACACACAACTCCAGTGACCCAGCGGAGCGGAGGAGAGGAGAGGAGGAGAGGAGAGGCCTGGGAACATAGGGGTCCATAGGAGACGGGTAAGGGGATAAGGCAGTAGGATATATAAGATGTAGGGCCTATCGAGGAGCTTAGGGGAAGGGTATAAGCAGACATCCCAATCTGCAGAAACTCATTTTAGAGAGGTCAGCAACTCCCCTTCCCCCACCACAGTAGAACAGGCGAAGGAAAAAATATTGTTTGTCAAAAACTGAATAAGCTAATGAGAAAGACAGATATCGTCGATTACATTTGCAAAAATACTACACGGGATTGTCACTTTCTTTCTCCCTCACTCCACCTGTCTCCCTGTCACTTGCTGCATCTGTCACTTGTCCTAATTAGCTAAAGAAATTTGCGCGAGTTGCGGGAGATTTTGCAGAACCTGTGGGTGTCCGCCGCTTTTCAAATGCAGGAGACTCCCAGAGGTCGCAGGAGGCTTGGGATGTCTCTGTAAGTGGACAGGCTGCTAGGTGGTGAGAGCGAGGCATGAGGGGGTATTATTGGGGTAACCTGGGGATAGCCTGGTTAATGGTTTGGGGCAGCTGTGTGCTAATGGTTAGAGAGTTGGGCTTGAGATCGGAGAGTCGCAGGTTCGAGCCCCGTACCAGTAGGAAGAATGTGGGTGGGGGAGTAAATACACTCTCCTGCACCCTCCTCCATGGCTGAAGTCCCGCCTTAACCCCACATTGCTACAGGGGCTGTACCCTGTTGTAAGTGGCTCTGGATAAGCGCGTCAGCTAAGTGTAATGGTTTGTTAACCTTCTAGGTCCAAGGTCTAAAGAGTAGGAAGCAGGGCTACAAATGGATTACTGATTAAGAGGTAGTTGGGATACATGATTTGTGATAAAAAATATCTTAATCTGGCAGATTTAACGATTTTGTGGGATGTAAACTTTGAAAGTCAATCTCCGGTGAAATATTCCAAATTTTGTTTTCTAAATTGCGAGACGTGATTGGCGAGCATGGCTACTGCATTCATAGCCCAAGAGTCTTGATAGATGATGATGGCCTCATCGTCTCCCACTCAAGGAGCGTGACATGAATACAGATATAATGGATGTGACAAGATTCATTGTTGGAAAATTAAATTGTGACTGGCACAATTAATTGTAGCTAATTGCATAATGTTCAATTTGTGACTGATTAAAAACAAGTAGCTAAGCAGCTCTGGACAGTAGGGTTCAGTGTGAATGGGTGAAGGCTGAGAGGCACTACAGGTTTTACAGCTTAGGGGTGTAGATTAAAATGCAGTGATAATTAATTAATTCATATAGTAAATGTATTAAACAGTGTGTGGGAGGGGCATGTTAATGCTTAAACAATAAAATATTTTTTTTTCTATATGGTTTCAGTATATCACCGATTTTCAGCTATTGCTGGGGGTACTGGAACGTAACTAACGCCATAGTAGTTGACAGTAATCAGACAGTAGGGTTAATGCCCAAGACTAGAAGGCCTTATAGGGTCTATTGTGCAGGGTGAAAGTGGACTAGTGATCTTAGAATAGGGTTAGGTGAAGGCTAGAAAGGGTAATAAGGTACTAGGGTCTAGGGTGTAAGGCTACAAGTGTACAATTAATCACTCAGTAGGGTCAGCGGTAAGGTAAAGGCTCATAGGGTACAAGTCTAGGGGATGATCACTCAGTACAAAGCCTAAAAGGCCTTATGGATTTAGGATGTGAGGCTACAAGTGGACTAGTCATCAGACAGTAGAACAAACGTTGAGGTCTAGAGAGGGTTATAGGCTAGAAGTCTAGGATGCACGTGTAGAAGTTGACTAGTGGTTCGGCAGTGAGGTTAACTACAGTAGGGCTTTAGAGGACATACGATATATGTGTGTGGCAGGTATAAGGGTGACAGTTGGACCTGTGAGTCTGGGAGCTTAGAAACCTGATGCACTTCACAGGCAAGACAAAGAGGGAGAACAAGAAGGTTTACCAGAGTAAGCCTTCACAAGCACTATGACATCATACACACACACACACACAGAGGCAAAAACACACACACACATCTGAGCTCTCTCTCTTTCTCTCCACGCATACCCACCCACCCACACACACACAGACACACACAGTACTGGATTTATGTTGGTGTCAGAATATGGTCAGACAGGAGCGCTCTAATTTGACCCTCTGAGAGCGGACACAGATAGGTCTGACCCAAGGGCCTCTCATTAGAGCTCTGTATCTCTCTCCTGCTCCCTTTATTCCTCTCTCTCTCTCCATCCCTCTTTCTCTCTCCATCCCTCTTTCTCCCCACCCCTCTCTCTCTCCATCCCTCTTTCTATTCATCTCTCCCTCGCTTTCCCTCCATCCCTCTTTCTCCCCCTCTCTCTTTCTCCATCCCTCTTTCTCCCTCTCTCTCTCCATCCCTCTTTCTCTTCCTCTCTCTCATGCTATCCCTCCATCTCTCTTCCCCCCTCTCCATCCATCTTTCTATTCATCTCTCCCTCGCTTTCCCTCCATCCCTCTTTCTCCCCCTCTCTCTTTCTCCATCCCCTTTTCTCCCTATCTCTCTCCATCCTTCTTTATCTTCCCCTCTCTCCCTCTCTCTCCTTCCATCCCTCTTTCTCTTTATTCCTCTCTTTCCCCGTTACCCTCTCTCTCTCTTCCTCTCTCGCCCTCTACCTCTTTCTCAATGTCTCTCTCCCTTTTCCTCTCTTTCTCCCTCCATTTCTCTTCTTCTCTCTCCTCCCTTCTTATCCCACTTCTGTATCTCTCTATTTCTCTCTTTTATTATTCTGCTTTAACTTAGTGCATCGTGTAATCCTAAAGAATCAATCTCTTTGGTTGTTGCTCCATCTCTCGTTTTCTGCTTTTCTTTTTATCATTTATCTCTGTGTTTTGCTGTTTTGATGTCAATTTTGTTGTGTGCACTGGCATTAATTACTAATCCTAGGCAAGGATTAGTTATAACACACACACACACACACACGTTTGCATGCAACTATGCTTGTTATAACGAACTGAAGGCAAGTGTTGCCTTGCATCACCATCTAATGTCATGATCATGAACACACACACACACACACACACACACACACACACACACACACACACACACACACACACACACACACACACACACACACACACACACATTAGGCAAGGTCCAATGTAGGTCTAAGTGCCAGTTTGTTCCCATGTAAAAGAAGACTGGCCTCTCTCAGCCACCAATACCATCCATCTCCTCAATATTACTGTCAAAACACAGAGCAGGCCCCAGCTGAATTGAGCTGTACAAAACCTCGCTCTGTCACACACACACACACACACACACACACACACACACGCACGCACACACACACACAATAGGCGCAGTATGTGTGAGCCGTGACTAACCTGTGGCTCAGTAGATTAGCATTCTGACAAAGGGAGCTGGCCACCATATGCGAACGGCACAAAAGAGCCGCCCCAGCCCTGTCCGTCAAACAGACACACCCACTCTGCCCCGCCCCCTTGGCTGATGACTCAATAGAGGCGTGACCTCTGAACCCCGGATCCTGCCAATCACTGAGCCCCGCTGTGAGAGGGAGCCCTTAACTGTGAGAAAGTTATCTGTCTGCTCGCTGGATGAGGCTGTTTTCAAGTGATGTCTCTTTTAGTGTGTGTGTGTGTGTGTGTTTCAGTGTGATGTCTCTTTCTGACATGAAAACAACTCTATGTGCAATGTCTAAACAACAGACTTGCCCATTGTCTCATTGCTCTTAAGGGAGTTTAACTGCCTGCGTGTTCATCTAGCGTTCCATGTATGTGTGTGTGTGTGTGTGTGTGTGTGTGTGTGTATGTGTTTGTGTATGTTTGTTTAGTGTGTGTGTGTTTGTGTTTATATCTGTCTGTGAGTTTGTCAACAAAAAAACAGAGCACGAAGTCGTGGCTTACCATGAACTAATAATATACCTCAGGCAATATTAAAATCCATCTAAAATAGGCTCAAAGGAAGGATGCTTTCTTGTATCAATTGATACATACATATGTATATGCAATTTATGAAAAATGTATGCAGTTGATAAAAATGTATATGTAGCTAACTTAACTAAGCTAAAGTTAGCTTAAAACACACTCGTCATTGCCTATTGTTTTAAAGGGGCAGCTGTGTCGATGTTGCAGTGTATTTGGTGTGGAAAATAGTCTGTTATATTTTTGGACTTTGATACGGGCCAATTAAAAATGGATGGTGGACCGCAGTTGGCCCCTGAGCCATAGTTTGGACACCCCTGCTATAAAAATATATGCACTTGCTATAAACATATACCGAACGTCTTTAAGTTCCTACACAATCAGTTTGAAAAGGAGAATCCATCCTTTTGTGTGCATGGTTCACAAACCCTATTAAATAGGCCCAAAATGATAAGGAGCACAGCATCTTACAGAGAATGCCACTGTCACTGAACGCAGCCTAGAACACACTAGCACACCAGTGCATTGTGCCATGAATACTGAAGTCTTAATCAATGTCTAAATTAAGACATATAGAACCCAATATCACAATGTCTGTCATATAAATTAGCACTCTATTCAGCCTCTCTCTCTCTCTCACACACACACACACACACACACACATACACATACAAACTCTCTCTGTGCCTCTCTCTGTCTCTCTCTCTCTCCTCTCTGTCTGTCTGTCTCTCTCTCTTTCTTTCTTACTCTCTCTCTCTCTCCATATGAATAGACACCAGCCTTAAGAGTAAAGGGCTGGTGGGATTGAGACTTTGCGCAGGCATTGTGAAGGTGTCAGCGCACTGGTCAAGCACACTGACCCTGACCCCTTGGTCTATGTGTGTGTGTGACCCCCTGGGCTGTGTGTGCGTGACCCCTTGGTGTTTGTGTGTGTGTGTGTGTGTGTTGTGTGTGTGTGTGTGCGTGTGTGAAGACTTGTTTGGTCCCTACTGTGACCTCTGTGTCTGAACGTGTCAGAGGTCCCCAAAGGGGCAGTTCCCTGGAGGTGAGTGCGTGTCAGAAGGCTGCAGAAGAGGTGTTTGCCCTTATGTGTGTGTGTGTGTGTGTGTGTCCTTGTGTGTGTGTGTGTGTGTGTAGCTGGTGATGGTGGGGTTGGAGGGTTAACATCTTTGTCTCTCGTCTGAGGTTGACATGGGGCATACTGCCATTGTGTTAAAAAGACAAAATAATCACCATCTGCGTATGTGCGTGTGTGTGTGCGCGCGCTCGTGTGTGTGTGACTGTGTGTATGACTGTGTGTGCGTGCATGTGTTTGAATATGTGTATGACTTTATGTGTGTGTGTGTGTGTGTGTGTGTGTGTGTGTGTGTGTGTGTGTGTGTGCATGCTTGTGCATGGCAGCATTACCACGTCATGTAGTGAATGTGTATTCTCTGCTTCATTAGTCTCTGCTGTAGGCTAAGTGTACCTGCACAGGGAACAGACAGCATCCATTTGTC
>CM050205.1:12567500-12570000 GCA_027475355.1 Coilia nasus
GTGTGTGGGTGTATGCGTTTCTGCATACATGTGTGTGCGTATGCATGCATGTGTGTGCGAAAGAGAGCAAGAGACTGTGTTCAACAGTAGGGTTTCAGTGGACCCAGAGATTTTTTTTAACCTGGCCTAATGCCAGCCACATGTGCAAGAAAGAGAGAAGGAGGGAGAGGGGAGAGAGAGGAAGAGAGGGAGGGAGGAAAAAATACTCATTCCTCCATCTGTTTTTAATGACGAAGCGATTCCAGCTAATTGCTTTCTAATGAGTTGTCAATGAGCATCTCAGCTGGTGACCATCCATTTACACCTCTACAGGTCGCACTCACACACACACATACACACACACACGTGGACACACATGTGGACACATACTAACACAATACCTTGTACTTGTATATACAATCTATGAAACCATCAAAACACATACACCAAACACACGTACATACACACATTTTACACAAAAACACAAGAATAAGCACACACTGTGACAACTGTAGTGTATGCTCCACTACACATTTGCATACACACACACACACACACACACACACACACACACACACACACACACACACACACACAACTAGCCTAGGCAAAGCTCCTTTATGACCAGTGGCCATCCCTCTCTTATGTAAACACAATAAACTAGCACACAAACGCCCCCTCGGTTCTTCAAAGAGTCTTCAATTCTGCCTGCTTTTCCAACAGCTCTCCATTTCTTTCTGAATAGCCGAAGAGAGAATAAACACACAGTTCCCAAGGTAGGATGCGGTATGAAGTTTCTGCTTTGAGTTACGGTTACTTTCTGACAGATTATTCGCACCTTTACTTTCCTGTGCTGTGCCTCAAGACTGGTAATACAGGGGGATTACTAGGCTCTGCTTGGAATGCTGGGAGATGTAGTTCTTACGGATTACTGAAACTATGCTGGCAGTGTGAGGGCTATAATTCTGCATGCCTTGCATGCACAAACACTCACTGACACTGAAGAAGACTTGTGTTTATCTTCATGAGTAATTTAACTCAATTTATTCATGTGTTTCTGAGCAAATTATATAGAGCCGTGTGTGCTGGCTTGTATATGTGTGTGTGCATGTGTGTGCATCTGTGGGCAAGTGTGTGTGTGTGTGTGTATGTGTGTGTGTGTGTGTGTGTGTGTGCAAACTGACTGAGAGGCAGATTAGTATTAGTGTGTAGGAGGCCGTTTCTTTCATTTAAAGGATGTGTGCTGGAGGTCTCAGTCCTCATTTGAGCGTAACTTGGCAGCAAGCACATGAATAGACACACACACACACACACACACACACACACACACACACACACACACACACATGCGCGCACACACACACACACACACACTAGCCGAGCGTTAAATGAGAAACAGACATGAGCACTGTAGACAGGGAGTCTCGGCTTGGGTCGACTGTGTTTTGACTTCTGTTAGAGCAGTGTGTGTGTGTGTGTGTGTGTGCTTATGTATCCTTCAGAGTGTATGTTTGTCTGTTTTGACTTCAAAGAAAGCTGTTTGCAAACACTTTCAACCCAACATGTGCTTTAAGCCATACACACACACACATGGGCGTGAGCATACACACACACACACACACACACACACACACACACACACACACACGGGTGTGAGCACACACAGAGTTCTCTGGTTGCCGTATTCCTTTTGGCGCCGCAGTAAAGAGAACTCGGAGTGAAGGAGACAGAATTAAGTGTGAAGCAGGCACACACATACGCACGCACACACACACACACACACACACACACACACACACACACACACTACACACACACACACACTACACACACACTCACAGCAACAGGCAACACAAGAGGGAGAGACAAAGACTGGTTCAGATCCAAGTGATTGGGAGCACTTGCACACTTGCAGTAACAGGCTCCATTGTTTCTGCTCTGTTCTCTGCATAAAGATTTATAGACGTTTCTCTACATTATGACAAAACATCCTCTTGCCCAACACTTTATGCTACAGTGTACTTGTTACATATACCCACAGCCTTAAGTACAATATAACACACTACGATAGCAGTTATGTTGTTACATTGTATTCAGAGGTATTATTACACTACACTTATGCAGAGGGACCTAAAGTTTTTTAGGTACAGGGTTTCAGTTACAGTCCCTGGAGCAATGTGGGGTTAGATGCCTTGATCAAGGGCACTTAAGCCATGGATGGGGGTGCGGGAGAGGACTAGTTATTTACTTCTTATGCCAACATTCTTCATACTTGCATGTGATTCGAACCTGCAACCCTTCAATCCCAAGACCAACTGCCTAGCCAATAGGCCACAGCTACTCTCTCATGCAGTTGCATGCACCATGCAGTTTTGTTGTCACATTGTATTCAGAGGTATTGCTGCATGTAACAAAGGCACTCTAATCTTAAGAGTTATCTTCAGTGTTTCTTATTCCACTGTGCTCCCTCTTACACTGGGACGTAATACTTCAATGTATGTATATATGTGTAAATGTGATA
>CM050205.1:12575000-12577500 GCA_027475355.1 Coilia nasus
CCAGGCACCTCTTTACAGCTATGGATGACATGTCGAGAGGTTTCCGGAATTTTCCCTGGAACACTGGTATATCACATATGACTGCGCGAAAAACATTCCAAATATTCATATGACAAGAACACACTGCGATGTTTGTGTGTGTGCGTATGTGTGTGTGTGTGTGTGTGTGTGTTCTTTAGACATTCATTGGCACTTTAATTAAAAGGTTACACCCACAAACACACACAATAACTCTCTTATTCTCCTTGATGAGATCTGATAACAGGGTCTGGCTGTAAATATAATTCATGTTCTGCTCCACCTACGAAAGACAAAACACTTAAACGTGGCTTCTCTCACAAACACAAAAACACACACTCGAGCATGCCAGACACGCACACATAAAAACACACACAAACACACAGGGAGACAAACCTCCAAACTCAAATGAGATCTCACCCACTTTAAACTGTCTGCACCTTTTCTGATATTTACACCCTCATTAACACACATACAAACGTTGACACTTCCCACTGTCTCTCTCTCTCTCTCTCTCTCTCTCTCACACACACACACAAATCCCACACTCTACACTACACTTGATTTACAGAGAATAATGAGCTCCTGTTCTCCAAATAGCTGAAGACATGATGCAATATCAATACATGTTAAAACAAGTCAATGGTTTTTTTGTGTGTGCGTGTGTGTGTCAGTGTGTGTGTTTGTGCGCATATGTGCCTGCACCCCCGTGTGTGTGTGTGTGTCAGTGTGTGTGTTTGTGCGCATATGTGCCTGCTCCCCCGTGTGTGTGTGTGTGTGTGTGTGTGTGTGTGTGTGTGTGTGTGACAGCCAGGCGGACAGGCGGAGAGGCGGAGCTGGAGTGTATTGGAGAGTGATAAAGTGAGTGTGTGTGTGTGTGTGTGTGTGTGTGTGACAGGCGGAGAGGTGGAGCTTGAGTGTATTGAAGAGTGATAAAGTGAGTGCATTTAAAGATTATTAGAAGTCTTTAGTCTGCGCTTTTTTTCCACCACTAACAGGTACTTCATTTAGTCACTTCCAGAAGTGCCATTGCATACCTACAGACACACACACACACACACACACACACACACACACACACACACACACACACACATACACAAACATATGCAGACCTACATGTGTACACACACACGGCCATACACACAAACACATCGTAGGCATGCACACACACACACACACACATTCACGCACAAGGTTGCACGCACACACACACATACACACGCACGCACACACACGCACTCACACACACACACACACCCACAAAGATTTTAAAAGAGGTCTGTGGCATATGATGAGTTCCAGCTGTGAGAGGGAGACATTTCTCTTTATCAGCCTCTGTTTGGCTGGCATGGGCCTCTCTCACACGTTCTCCCTTTCTTCTGCTGCTCCCCCACTCTCTCTCACACACACACACACACACAGACACACACGCGCATACGCACACACACACACACACACACGCACACGCACGCACACACATACACAAACACACATACACACACAAACACACACGCAATTATTTCTACAAGCTTTGCTGTTGTTCTACAGCACAGCACAGATTATGAAACTAGCACAGGGAATTTGCAAAATGCAAAGAAAATGAAATAAACATTCCTTTCTTTTTACTTCACTTTTACTTCACTCTCTCTCTCTCTCTCTCTCTCTCTCCCTCTCTCTCTCATTCTCTCTCTGCCCTTTTCTTTCTCTCACTCTGTAATTCTTTCTAGCTCTATCATGTCACTAAGTCTCACACACACACACACAGACACACACACAGACACACACACACACACACATGTTTGAAACATCTGTGCGATGAGGTAGTTAATGGTGTTTTATAGCACTGATTGGTCTGCTGATGCATCTGCACAGAGACTTGCTCTCATCTCAAAGGGGGCTCTAGGATTTCACTGTGTGTGTGTGTGTATGTGTGAGTGTGAGTGTGTGTGTGTGTGTGTGTGTGTGTGTGTGTGTGTGTGTGTGTGTGTGTGTGTGAGGTATGGGTGAAAAATTGTGTGCATGTGTGACTGGCATAAAGAGGAACACAGTGTGTGTGTGCGTGTGTGTGTGTGTGTGTGTGTCTGTGTCTGTGTTTGTGCATGAGGTACCCTGGTAAACCAGCCCCTCGTACTTCATTTCATTTTGTACATGGAGTCTGGAGTCACTGCATTGAGAAACGATTTCTTCCTGGAGCTGTGGACTCTGCTGAAGTTTAAAACAGTGGCTCTGCCTTTACCCAATTGCTAACGTCTGGTCGTCACGTATGCAATTAGCCTGCCTACGCACTACAATTCAAATATAGCACAGCCAACATCATGGCTCATGAACACTCCCTCTGTTCGCTGATTGGCTAGGAGTTGCTCGGTCCTCATACATTAATTTCAACGGCAGCAAGGCCAGATCCTCTGTACCAGGCTATGCATGAGGTATGGGTGAATAATTGTCTGCATGTGTGTGACTCAGAAAGCAGTATGAAAAG
>CM050205.1:12600000-12602500 GCA_027475355.1 Coilia nasus
TTGGGGCTAAAAATGGCCCAGGAGCACTGCTAAATGGCCTAATACAACCCCATAATATAGCCCTACAGTAAAAGACTTTTTTTCACCGCCCACTTGGCAAGCTCATGAATATTCAAATGGGCTGCGTGCTGATTGGGCGGTTTAACTCGAAGCTAGACACTCCGTGTACAGTAGCTGGCAATAGAATTCCAAATCGACAAGCAATGGATTTATCAGGTATTGAACCGTACATGTTTAAATCTTAGTAAGGAGAAGCTTCAAATGTTGAGGAACAACAGCTAGTTTACCAGCGATTGGAAATGAATATGTTAGAGTAGTGGTGTTATTTTTATTGGATTTATTGACAAGGCCCACCATGGTAGTGATTCGGGCATGCGTTAGCTTGAAGGCAGCGCTATTTTTAAACCACTGAAAAGGCATGTGATAGACTGATGGTGATTTTCTCCCATTTTGTTTGTTTGATCAGTTCCTCTTGGATTTATTATATTTAGCACATTGGCTTGCCTATACGTATAAAATGTGTTAAAACTGGCCTTGCCTTGCCTTGCCCAATGTCATCAAGGTTAACTGATTTCTTTTGGCTTGTTTGATCGTGGACATAGTGTTTCTGGGAAAAGGAATGCTCATTCTCCTCCCTCAGCGATTCTGTGTTCTATCATGACAGATCTGGCATGTGATAGGCTATTCCAGTGTGTTCCATCAGGATAGTTTTGACATGTAATAGGCTGTTCCAGTGTATTCTATCATCATGGATCTTGTGTGTGATAGGCTATTCCAGTATGTCCAATCATCAAAGATGGTAGATATGCCAAGATGCTTCATGGCGAGCCACTTACTGGAACCACAATTGTGCGAGGAGGGGGCACTAATTCCCCTTTATGCAGTGCAGAGGCATGCTCTGTAACACTGAGGTCTGTGGCAGAACCCTAGAATTTCACAGAGTATTAAAAAGCCTTATTTTTCCAAGCAATGGATGTACATTCCAGACACAGTATCATGATCTCCGAACCTCCCGGCCCGTTTAAGGAAAATGTTGTGATAGTGTGCCTCTCCAGTTCGGAGAAAATAAACTTTAATTCAGGTGTGCACCGAGTTTATTTTTAGTGTGTGGTATTAGCTACTACAACCAAGCACGTCAACAGCGCGCCTATTTATGCAGCCTGGAACTGATCCCCACTTTGCTCCTATACACATGAACTACCACAAAGTATCTCAGCATATCTACCATCTTTGCTATCACAATAGATATAATGTGTGATTGGCTATTCCAGGTTAACTCTGCCATCATCTGGGCAAAGGTACACAGTCAGAAGCTGAGACTGATGATGTCCGTATATAACAATGACAATTGTGTAGATCCTGGTCCTAAGCACACATATACTTACATTCACATAATCTATAAATGTTATTACCCAGCAACCACAAATGCAAGTTAGCGACTGTTTTTCAGTGCTGATGCTGCAGTCATACTGTACAGGAACCCTCTCACACACATACACACGGTACACACATACGGTACACACACACGCACACACACACACACACACACACACACACACACACACATACATACATACATACATACATACAACAATAAAAAGATAAAAATATAGACCATGACCATATTGCAGTGCATAAAGTGTATGGTAAATCAAAAAGGTCCAGCAATATATGATGCCTTTAGCTTAGCTTCTGTGCTGGTTGCCAATGTGTTGGCAGTCATGTACTTGGCATCACACAATGCTGAGCTTTCTGGAAAGGGAACTTAAGGAAAGTATACAAATTATTATATTCAATTTGTTTGTGTGTGTTTTTACTGGTATGTATTGTTGTATATTCATGTACTTTAAGTAGCAAGTGTGGGTCATACCACGATGTGCTTTATAATTTAGTCAAGCGTGTTTGCTTTGCTCTCTTCCTCTGTCTTTCTCTCTGTCTCTCCATCACACTGAGAGAGTGTGTAATTGTTTCTGTTATTTTGTCTAAAGCTTTTCCTGGTTCACAGCCAACTACACACACACACACACACACACACACACTTGCACGCAGACACACACACACAAAAATAGTGTGAGAGGAGATTGCTTTGAATGGGATTTTTTCAGAGCTCATCTGTTTGTGGGGAATCATTGCCAGCAGCACTGCCGTATCGCAAAGGCAAACATTAATAAATAAACAAAAAACAAACGAAAACATAAATTTATTAATAAATAAACAGCCCACCTGGTGAGTGTGTGTGTGTGTGGGTATGTGCATGTGTATACTGTATTGTGTGTGTGTTTGTGTGTGTGTGTGTGTGTGTGTGTGTGTGTGTATGTGCATATATTTGTGTCTACATAGGTTTCACAACTTACGTGTGTGTGTGTGTGTGTGTGTGTGTGTGTGTGTGTGTGTGTGCGTATGTGCATATATTTGTGTCTACATAGGTTTCACAACTTACGTGTGTGTGTGTGTGTGTGTGTGTGTGTGTGTGTGTGTGTGTGTGTGTGTGTGTGTGTGT
>CM050205.1:12607500-12610000 GCA_027475355.1 Coilia nasus
CTCTCTCTCCCTCCCTACAAATGACACGTCTTTTAGATGCTGCTTCTCTCTCTTATTTTATCTCTCACTCTCTCTCTCTACCTCTATCCCTCTCTTCATTTCTCTCTCTCCCTCCCTACAAATGACACGTCTTTTAGATGCTGTTTCTCTCTCTCTTATTTTATCTCTCATTCTCTCTCTCTACCTCTATCACTCTCTTTATTTCTCTCTCTCTTGCTCTCTCTCTCTCTCTCTCTTGCAAACACTCTCTCTTTTCTTTCTCAGTCTCCTTCTATCAGTTATATTATTTCTCACCGTCTTACTGAGCTGGTGTAAATGGATGTGTGTGCGTGTGCGTGTGCGTGTGCGTGTGCGTGTGCGTGTGTGTGTGTGTGTGTGTTTGTGTGTTTGTGTGGGGCAGAAATGTTTAGACAGCTCTCTGCGAGGAGATCTAAGAAAGTATATACAGCCACACACACACAGTCAGTCATGTCACTCGCACTCGGCCTCAGTCACACTCACAAACACACACACATACACAGAGGAGCATGCTAGTCAGGGGGGTGGGTGATGGGTCCTGGGGGGCAGAGGGGGGTGGAGGCTGGGGGGTGACGGGTACTGGGGGGCAGGAGAGGGGGGTGTAGAAGGCCAGATTTGTCCTTCAAAATGAATGGGAGCCTTTTTCACACCTTCGCATGCCATAATACAGCCAATGTTAGTGAGGTGAGAAAAAATGCTTTTACTCCTTCTTACAAACACGCACGCACGCACGCACGCACGCACGCACGCACGCACGCACGCACGCACGCACGCACGCACACACATTTACTCCTTCTTACAAACACACACGCACACACATTTACTCCTTCTTACAAACACACACACACACACATTTACTCCTTTTTACAAACACACACACATGCACACACATTTACTCCTTCTTACAAACACACACACACACACACACGCACACACATTTGCTCCTTCTTACAAACACACACACACACACACATTTACTCCTTTCTACAAACACACACACACACACACACACACATGCACACACATTTACTCCTTCTTACAAACACACACACACACACATTTACTCCTTTTTACAAACACACACACACATGCACACACATTTACTCCTTCGTACAAACACACACACACACACACACACACACACACACACACACACACGCATACAGGTCTTTGCTACCTGGTAGGGACACATGACAGGATGCAGCCTGGTGGGAACCACCCTTTCTGAATGGTTTACAGACAAGGCAGAAACTGATCCACACTCCATCTGCTTCTGTCAGAACAGCTATCACTTGAAAGTTTAAGCAAGACCCACAGAAGACTGACCTGACTTTTCACCAACTGCTGGGGACATGTCAGGTAGATGACTCCCCTGGGGACTTGTGACGTTATATTAAAATGATATGCAAATTAATATTGTGTGTGTTTGAAAGGGGTGCTGGTGGGGACCTATGATGTCATCAATTTGCATATCAAAACATTACATCACTGTGTGTTTCAAAGGCTACCAGTGGGGACCTAACAATGGAAGTGGTAGGCGCCCTTAGACTAAACTTCAGTCAGTGGGGGGTGGGTGGTTGTGGTGGGGACCTAATATGTCAGGTGAAAACACACATCTCAAACAGTTCCTTGGCAGATGTGTGGTTGGGGTGGGGACCTGATATGTCAGGTGAAAACACACATCTCACCATTCCCGTCATCAACCAGTACACTTTACCAGTGGGGGAGGGGTAAATGCGATGGGGACCTTACATGTCGCCTGCACATAGAATACGCTACTTTAAACCTTTTTCAAATTCAGCAGGACTGTAGGTCATCTGTTGTTAGTGGTTTATAGGTGGTTGTGGTGGGGACATATGTCAGGTGGAAACACACATCGCAAATAGTTCATTGGAAGATGTGTGGTTGGGGTGGGGACCTGATATATCAGGTCAAAACACACATCTCAAACAGTTCCTTGGAAGATATGTGGTTGGGGTGGGGACCTGATATGTCAGGTCACGAGTCAGCAAACAGTGCTGGAATCTTCTCTATACATCACGCCTTCAGATGGTAGGATGGTTTTATTAGTGGGTGGATTGGGGGATGGGGAGATAGTCACGGTGGGGACCTTACATGTCAGGTAAACACACAATGCTATAAACATCTTCTGAATACAGGAAACCCCCACATGGTTTATTGTTTGTGGGAGGTGTCTTTTGTTTATGGGGGCATGGTAAGTGTAGAAAAGGCTATGGACATTTTCCCTGTGTTCCTTTCTGCTATGCTGTTTAATGGGATAATGTCCCCTTTGTTGGGCTAAGGAACTTTTATTCTGACACAGTTGGCGTGGGGTTATGACATCATCATATATGGACTATAATCAGTGTTCACAGTATGACGTGTGGCTCACGAAAGTTTTGTAGTTTGCCAAGAAATCCAACCCAATCCTCATTATGTGGGCGTAAAATGAGCAATGTAAGTTTACCTTTGTATCAGTTTA
>CM050205.1:12620000-12622500 GCA_027475355.1 Coilia nasus
ACAAGAGTAAAAAACACCATTAAAACATCAACATTTAGACCCTGTTCAACTTTCCTTTTACGACTAATATATATTGCCATCTTTGCTTGGCCAAGTAAAAAGTTTAGGAGCTGACATTTAAAACGATACTTTTGTACATATTTAAAACCAAGAATGAAAGTCTCCAGGGAAAAACTTTCATTAAACTGAACAAAAAGTGTGGACATCAACCCAAATAGAGGTCTTAGCCTCGAACAGTGCAAAAAAACATGAAAAACAGTTTCCCTCAAAGAACAAAAAGGACATCCTTCGTCCACACCCGGATTCAATACAGAAATGAAGGCATTTACTGCTATTGCACCATGTAGAATACGCCACTGTAAATCCCCAACTTTTTGGTTAATGGTGACTTGTACAGAGCCCGCCATTGTGGTTTGAAATTATTGTCTATTTGTAAAACCTCACGCCAGGGTGTATCCACCCTCTTGTCCAAAGACCTTTTATTTAAAGTTATCACACACATTTTATATAATGATTTGCCAGTTGCAGCTTCAGAGCCCAGAAAAACTACCTTAACAGGACATAGGTAGCAACCTGTGCACCCTGCTAAATCTGGGAGCAAAGTAAACCTAGGAAAAGGGTCTTGGCAGTTGGGACTACACTCCCCCCTCCAGAAATCCCCTAACATTTGCATCTGCTCCATAGTTAAGAGAGACTGCCATTTCCTTAGTACCTGATCCACTATCCGGTTTGACCTTACACCTAAGTGATGCGCTAAAGCAGAACAATTTTTCAGTTCAGGACCCGCAATTTCAACTAGGTCCCCAAGGGTTATAACTCCCGCGCTGATGAGCTTAGTAGTAGGTAACAGGGACAATTCTTGACTCACATCAAGAGAAGAACCATAAAACAGAGGCTCATTCAATAACCAGAATAATGACTTTTCCACCTTTGTGCGTTGTTTTATAACAGAGACCAGACTTTTAAACAAGTTCTTGTAAAAAACAGGAAGTGAGTTCAGTCTCATTCTATTTGGGTTTAACCAAAACAAAGATCTATCCATCCCCAGCTCCCCAAAACATTTTAAAACACAACAAGCCACTGCTTTCCAGCTGGAGTCCACCGATCCTGTGAGGAGGCGCTGTACAAACTGCAGGCGAAAAGCAGCAGTTCGGCTCTGTAGATGAATAAGTCCATGTCCACCATCCTCCTTAGGCAAGTATGGAACACTCTGTGGTACCCAATGCAGATTGTCCCAGAAAAAGTCCACCAGAGTTGACTGAATTTTCGCCAGCAGGTTTGAAGGAGGGTCCACACAAGCCAGACGATGCCAGAGTGAAGATGCCACCAGGTTATTTATAATCAAAACACGCCCCTTGTAGGAGGTAATGCGAAATAAAAATTTCCATTTCTGCAAACGACCCTTCACTTTTTCAACTACCCCTTCAAAAAGAGAGAGAGAGAGAGAGAGAGAGAGAGAGACAGAGACAGACAGACAGACAGACAGACAGACAGACAGACAGACAGAAAAAGTGAGCAAGAGAGACAACTAAACAGAAAAACAGACAGACAGAAAGAAAAAGTGAAAGAGAGAGAGAGAGAGAGAAAGAAACAGAAAGAAAGGGCTTCAGTCTGGGACTAGGCTTAATTCATACACAGGAACTGACCCCATGAGTCTATTCGTTTCAGCATTTGAAGTGTGTGAGTGTACTTATGAATGTGTTAGGAGTATGAGTGTGTGTGTTTAATCATTAGGTGTGTGTGTGTGTGTGTGTGTGTGTGTTTGAGTATAAGTGTGTGAATTTGAACATTAAGGGTGGGTGTGTGTGTGTGTGTGTGTGTGTGTGTGTGTGTGTGTGTGTGTGTGTGTTTAAGTGTAAGTGTGTGCATTTGGGCATTAAGGGTGTGTGTGTGTGTGTGTGTGTGTGTGTGTGTGTGTGTGTGTGTGTGTGTGTTTGAGTATAAGTGGGTGCTTTTGAGCATTAGGGGTGTGTGTGTGTGTGTGTGTGTGTGTGTGTGTGTGTGTGTGTGGTGTCTGTTTGAGTATAAATGTGTGCATTTGAGCATTAGGTGTGTGTGTGTGTGTTTGAGTATAAGTGGGTGTATTTGAGCATTAGGTGTGTGTATGTGTTTGGTTATAAGTGGGTGCATTTCAGCATTAGGTGTGTGTGTGTGTATGTGTTTGAGTATAAGTGTGTTCATTTGAGCATTAGGTGTGTGTGTGTGTGTGTGTGTGTGTGTGTGTGTGTGTGTGTGTGTGTGTGTGTGTGTGTGTGTGTGTGTGTATGTGTGTGTTTGAGTAGAAGTGGGTGGATTTGAGCATTAGGTGTGTGTATGTGTTTGGTTATAAGTGGGTGCATTTCAGCATTAGGTGTGTGTGTGTGTATGTGTTTGAGTATAAGTGTGTTCATTTGAGCATTAGGTGTGTGTGTGTGTGTGTGTGTGTGTGTGTGTGTGTGTGTGTGTGTGTGTGTGTGTGTGTGTGTGTGTGTGTGTGTGTGTGTGTGTGTGTGTGTGTGTT
>CM050205.1:12625000-12627500 GCA_027475355.1 Coilia nasus
GTGAATGACATGTACACACGCACACACACACACACACTAGCGTGCACACCTGCACACACACACATATGTGCTCTCTCTCTCTCTCTCTCTCTCTCTCTCTCTCTTTCTCTGCTTGTCTATGTCTCTCTCTTCTCTCTCACTCTCTCTCTCTCTCTCTCTCTCTCTCTCTCTCTCTCTCTCTCTCTCTCTCTCTCTCTCTCTCTCTCTCTCTCTCTCTCTCTAGAGAGGTGCATGACGCCACAGAGGAAGTCAGTCATTTTTTTACCTTTCCTCATGATGAAATGACCCTTTATCCTTAGCCATGTCTTTGCTCCTGTGTGTGTGTGTGTGTGTGTGGGGGGGGGGGGGGGGGGGGTGCGCGTGAGTGTGTGTGTGCATGCGTGCGTGCGTGTGTGTGTGTGTGTGTGTGTGTGTGTGTGTGTGTGTGTGTGTGTGTGTGTGTGTGTGAGAGAGAGTATTTCAGAGTTTGGAGTGTTTATGTTGGTCCCCTCCCCAGTCCACTTTCACAAAACCTCCTTTCTTTGTGTAACCAGGATCTCTTCATCACACACACACACACACACACACACACACACACACACACACACACACACACGCACACACCCCACACACAGTTTTTCGTAGTCATGTAACACTATGTGTGTGTGTGTGTGTGTGTGTGTGTGTGTGTGTGTGTGTGTGTGTGTGTGTGTGTGTATGTGTGTGGGGTGTTGGTAGTCTTGCTTCAGGGTCACTGGTCACTGGCAGGAATCCTCCCCTCTCCTCTCTCTCCTATCGGGTCAGATAGCTTAATTCACACTCCCCCATCTCACACACACACACACATACACACACAGATATATATGCACGTACATGTACACACACACACACACACACACACACACACACATCTACACACACTCCCCCATCACACACACACACAGACACTCACACACACAGACACACATGCGTATACACACATACACACACAAACCAGTCAGACAAGTAAGGTTTCACACAGTGAGCATTAGGCTGAACTAGCACTGAACCGTGCTTGAATGTGAGCACTGTTTTTAAACAAACAGTCATATATCATGTTTCAGGATTTTAGCTTAGTGTTTAATTCACGTAAGTACGCAAATGAACAAATAAATAAATCAATAGACAAATAAATTGTGTTCTTGCCTCTTTCAAAACAATCCATTAGCTATAACACAATCCAGTTCTGTCCATAACACAAATTATAATAGCATGCCACTATAAAATGCAACATTAAAAGTCACAAACACATAAAAAACTGTTGACAACAGCACTGTTTTATATCTTTACAGTATATGAGTTTCTTGTTTTGTTTAGTTTTTTTTTGGTAATTTGTTTGATAGGTCCCAGTGGCAAGCAGGCACACTCACACACACGCACACACACACACACACACACACATGCGCACACACACACATCAGCGCACACACACACACACACACACACACATACACGCACGTGCACACCCATGCTGAGTATCTTTCCGCGGCAACGCTAATTGTCCTCTAATGTGATTATGGCAGCAATAAATATATTAATGGGCCTTAATTTGCGCTGTTATCTCTGCGCAGTTGAACACATCCAATTATCCTGCTAAGGTCAGCCGGTAATGGAGTTAGGCTTGTTTCCGTGGCGACATCTGAAGTCACAGATGATTGGTCGCCCGGTCTTCCCTGACGAGTTCACATTGCTGTGGCATTCTCACATCCATCACGGTGAACTGTGGCTGACGAGGGCTGGTGTGTGTAGCTTATTGTTCCACCCATGTCCCAACGTCCCCCTGACTTTAGCTCATGGGGGGTGAGGGGAGGAGGGAGGTGTGTGGACTAGGATATCACAGTAAACTTTGGCTCACGAGGGCTGGTGTGTGTAGCTTATTGTTCCACCCATGTCCCAACGTCTCCCTGACTTTACCTCATGAGGGGTGAGGGGAGGAGGGAGGTGTGTGGACTAGGATATCACAGTAAACTTTGGCTGACGAGGGCTGGTGTGTGTAGCTTATTGTTCCACCCATGTCCCAACGTCCCCCTGACTTTAGCTCATGAGGGGTGAGGGGAGGAGGGAGGTGTGTGGACTAGGATATCACAGTAAACTTTGGCTGACGAGGGCTGGTGTGTGTAGCTTATTGTTCCACCCATGTCCCAACGTCTCCCTGACTTTACCTCATGAGGGGTGAGGGGAGGAGGGAGGTGTATATCATGCTGACTACGTGGGGGGGTTGTTATTGTTTGGATTGGGGGGAAATTCAAATACCATGAGCCACTGGTCGAGAAGAAAGCATCTATTTTAGTTTCAGCCTTTAGCACAATTTATTTAAAAGTGTTTAGCTTTAGTCATAATATAGTATAGTTTGCTTTGGTTACAATTAATTCCAAGAATTTCCAAGAACAGTTGAGCTTATTTCTCACTCCAGCAGGCCTGCCAATGTGCTAGTTTTTCTGATTCCATTTTTAACACCTTAACACTTGTCTGTAGGTCTGTG
>CM050205.1:12632500-12637500 GCA_027475355.1 Coilia nasus
ATTTGTGAAGGGGAGATAGTGAGTTTGGAGGCTACGCATATTTAAAGTATGGTTGCATTGTGAGGTAAAGTACATTGACAGATAGTGTGTGTGTGTGTGTGTGTGTGTTTGTGTGTGTGTATACTGGCAGTTGTCTCTACATCAATAGCTGTGTAGATATTTAGGCTTTGAATGTGTGTGTGTGTGTGTGTGTGTGTCTGTCTGTCTGTACAAGTGTGTGTGTCTGTATGTATGTGTTGGTCGGCTATCATACAAAACTTTTTTTTTTTTTTTAAGTATAGGCTACAAAGGTGTCTAAGTTGAATCGAGTTTATTTATTCACCCTAAGTGATAAAGGGTTAACCATTTTAAATTGCATTTCAACATCACATTTTAAAAGCGCGCGTGAAAATTCAACTTTGAGTAAACTCCTGCCTATGGTAAACACCCTCTGCTATTCATACACAGTGCTGTGTGTAATCTATTCTACGTGGCCCAGAGGTTACGGTGTCATTTCCTCTTTTTGTGAAACAGTCTCGTCAAAAGACTGAAAGTGTTAAAATTGGAAAGATTTATTTACATGTGTATGTACTGATACATGGAGGTGCTGAATAAAAATAACACATTTCTCAATCCTGTTTTTCAAAAAAAGGAAGGAAGCTGAGTCCTTTTCGGATTGATTTAGAGTCCAGACAAATGTGCTAAATTTGCTCTATGCAATAATCATCAGCACTGCTAACACCATGACATGCACGGATGCCATACACATGTACACACACACGCACACACACACACACGCACACACACACACCAGGACAAACTGTTCCCTTAATACAGCATTCGCGGAACTGGAATGGACTGTTTGCTGAGCTGCCAAAGACACACACACACACACACACACACACACACACACACACACACACACACGCACACACACACACACACACACACATACACACATCAAAGAAAACATTTACCCTCTACTTATAGATGGTTTACACATGAGGAGTGACGAGGCCAAAGTTTATATCTGGTTCTTCTGAAAACACACACAAAAATACAGAGAATGGCCCTGTGGCTTTGCAGTGATTCATTTGAAACCAGAGAAGACCATTTGTCCAAAACCATGATGAAAGTCCATGGCTGTGTGTGTGTGTGTGTGTGTGTGTGTGTGTGTGTGTGTGTGTGTGTGTGTGTGTGTGTGAGTGTGTGTGTGTGAGAGAGAGAGAGAGAGACAGAGAGAGAGAGAGTGTGTGTGTGTGGTGTGACTGCATATGCATGTATGCATATGTGAACATGTGTGTATGTTCATCTGTGTGTGTCTATGTTTGTGCGTGTGTGTGTGTGTGTGTGTGTGTTTGTGTGTGTGTGTGTGTGTGTGTGTGCGGTGTTCTTATGTAAAGGATATCTGAATGTCATATGCACCAGAACTCTTTCTCCTGCCACACCACAGTCTCAGGGGCATTCATTACTGAAGCTTCCTTGCCCTTCATCTGCACACACACACACACACACACACACACACACACACACACACACACACACACACACACAGAAATAGACTATCACATAAACACACTTAGGCACACGCATACTCCTGCACATACACACACACACACACACACACACACACACACACACACACACACACACACACACACACACACACACACACAGTGACACCCACTTGGAGACAAAGAGAGGGAGAGATAGAGAAAAAAGACAGGCATCCACACACAACCACCCACCCACCCACTCACTTACACACATACACACACACAGAATCACAAGGCAGTAGGGAAATTGCTCCATGACGCAGTTACGTCAGTCAGATATATCACTGATCTAAATTACTGCAGAACACACACAAACACAAATACACGCACACTCACACACATACACACACACACACACACACACAAACACACAGACACACATACACACACACACACACACACAAACACAAATACACACACACTCACACTCTATCACACACACACACACACACACACACACACGCTCAGCAAGAGAGACAGAGACACCACCATTACCACAGACAGATTTCCCTCTACTTGGCATTTGGCTCCGATTTGCTCCATAAATTGGCCACCCCCAACCCCTCTCAACCCCTCTGAACCCCCCTCCCTCTCCCTCTCCCTCTCCCCCCTCCCCCCTCCCTCTCCCTAGCTGCCTAAACAACCACAGCAGCGCAGCCTCATCCATCCATGTGATCAGTCGAGGCATTTAAAGTGTCTGACATAGCAAAGGTCTTACCCCGCCACAACAATCAGCACCCAGAACACTGTCTGTGGATGGAGGAGTGTTAGCCGCTAACGTTAGCAGCTAATGTCGGTTTCCCTGCTCACGTTCTTTTCCCACACACGGCATCTTTTTTTATCATTGCACATCACGATGTACTACTTTTGTGAGGTGTTGAGCTGTTTTTGTATTACATTGTTTTACTGTGCTATGTTGTGTTGTGCTGTGTTTTACTGTGCTATGTTGTGTTGTGCTGTGTCGTTTTGTGTTATAAATTGTTGTGTTGCGCCATGCTGTATTGTGTTGTATTTTTTTGTGATGTACCATAAAGTGCAGTGCCGTGTTGTGTTGTGTTATGTATTGTTCTATTGTGTTGTTATGCTGTCATGTTGAGCTGTCTTGTGCCGTGTTGTGTTGTGTTATGGTGTGTGGTGTTGTGTTGTGTTGTGTTATGGTGTGTGGTGTTGTGAAGTGTTGTGTTGTGTTATGGTGTGTGGTGTTGTGTTGTGTTGTGTTATGGTGTGTGGTGTTGTGTTGTGTTGTGTTGTGTTATGGTGTGTGGTGTTGTGTTGTGTTGTGTTGTGTTATGGTGTGTGGTGTTGTGTTGTGTTGTGTTATGGTGTGTGGTGTTGTGTTGTGTTGTGTTATGGTGTGTAGTGTTGTGTTGTGTTATGGTGTGTGGTGTTGTAATGTGCCATGTTGTCCCATGCTGTGCTGTGCTGTGCTGTGCTGTGAAGCGTTGTGTTGATTTGTGCTGTGTTGTGAAGCGTTGTGTTAAGTTGAGTTGTGGTGTAGTGTTGTGTTGTGTTATGGTGTGTGGTGTTGTATTGTGCCATGTTGTCCCATGCTGTGCTGTGCTGTGCTGTGCTGTGCTGTGAAGTGTTGTGTTGATTTGTGTTGTGCTGTGAAGTGTTGTGTTGATTTGTGCTGTGTTGTGCTGTGAAGTGTTGTGTTGATTTGTGCTGTGTTGTGCTGTGAAGTGTTGTGTTGATTTGTGTTGTGCTGTGAAGTGTTGTGTTGATTTGTGCTGTGTTGTGCTGTGAAGTGTTGTGTTGAGTTGTGGTGTGGTGTGAGAAGCCGTCATCCAAATGATCATCTCCCACATTATCTTGTTATTGTGACGTCATGAGCGCTCTGTGTGCTGCGTGTGGTCCGCTGCTGCTCTCATGCTGTATAATTGCCCATCACCGACCATCAGGACTACAGATCACACAAAAACATTACTGGCTAACACTTACTCTGTGTGTGCACATTTGAGACCTAATGAACGCCAAGGGCTTGCTATTCCCCAGTGACCTGGTATGCAGTGTCTGCGACAGACTGCTTTCCTTTGGTGTGTGTGTGTGTGTGTGTGTGTGTGTGTGTGTGTGTGTGTGTGTGTGTGTGTGGGGTGTTTTTTCTCAATCTGCTGTTTTATGTAATATGCTATGATGCGAAGCATTGCTGTTTCTCATTGAGACATTCTGTTTTGTGCCTTGCTGTTTGTGTGTGCGTGTGTGTGTGTGTGTGTGTGTGTGTGTGTGTGTGTGTGTGTGTGTGTGTGTGTGTGTGTGTGTGTGTGTGTGTGTGTGTGTGTGTGTGCATTGCATTGGTACATATGCTGATGTTTTATGTAACTTGCATTGAAGCTAAATAGCATTGTGTTGTGTTATGCTGCAGCCTTTGTCTTTAGGTTAGATCTGTTTGTGTTGTGTTTGAGTTCATTTGAGTTGAGTTGACTTGTGTGCTGCGCTGTGCTGTGCTGCGCTGTGCTGTGCTGTGCTGTGGTCTGCTGTGCTGTGCTGTGCTGCGCTGTGGTCTGCTGTGTGGTGTGGTTCTGTAGTTTTGTACTCCTTCAATACTGAGAAAAAAATCCTTCAAACTTGTTATACAGCCCAGTCTAATAGTGTTGATGCTTTTACGTACTTTTGTAATCCAAAGAAGCAAGATATTTAGTCACAAGACAAAAGAGGTGTCATACCATACCATTTCCAGTCTAAACTCAGTTTTGACAAAACATGTAGTTACTGCCTTTTGGCTTTGTCGGGCAGTCCTGAAGTAGGCTACACAATTTGTTGTATTGACTGGATGCTGTTCTGCTGTCTTCCTCTGCAGCAGCAAGCTCTCATTACGGAGGCCACTGTGGAGGCCAGCACAGCACAGCACAGCACAGACACTGCTCATAGCGAGGACGGAGCCACACGGCTGCCGTTCTGGAGAGGAATGGTAAGGAATGACACAAACCCTGACACTGAGTCAAGGCCTGCCACTGTGCTCCTGTGCTCACCAGGCCTGTAATTCTTAACCCACTAAGGCAAGTCACTCCATAATGACGCCCTAACTTGGCCTCAAGTTAACAGACGAGGACAAGGGTGCAGGGATGGAGGATAAACTTAGATTCCTGCCATCATTTCCACAGTGATGTACGGTACGTGTTCGCACGTTCACACAAAAAACCCTGAAAAAGTGCTTCCAGTCTCACCACAGTGCTACTGCAGTTTTTATGATGGCCAGCTAGAGATGTTGTGGAGTGGGTTTAACTCCCTTTCTGACAACCTGACAAGATACCGCAGCAGTGGCTACTGGTGGCTACTAGTTTTACCCTCCTTCTACAGAGGCCGATGGCCTCCCTCTGACTTAAATCACTGATTTAATGTTGGTTGAAGAGATTAATTTGTGACATACACTTGACAGTCAATGAAAACGCATCGATGGCGACGAGACGAGACAGGAAAAGCACATGATTTTGTAACAGCTGATCACCAATTCGCTGAAGCGGAAAT
>CM050205.1:12642500-12645000 GCA_027475355.1 Coilia nasus
GAATGCTTTCATCTCTAGCCCAAACCAGGCCGAGCCCTCTGCCTGTTACAAATGCACCCCTGGATCGTGTGACTGGGATCAACCGCCTGAGACTGTGGCGTAGAGACGTAGGGGAAAAGAAAGTGGTTCACAGGAGAGTAGGTGTCTATAAGACGAAATATGTTTCACCTGTTTGAGAGCACAGGGTATTCTACTCAATTCTATTCTATGCTACTCTGCTCTACTCTACTCTACTCAATTCTATTCTATGCTGCTCTACTCTACTCTACTCTACTCAATTCTATTCTATGCTGCTCTACTCTACTCTACTCTATACTATGCTACTCTACTCTACTGTACTCTATTCTATTCTATGCTACTCTACTCTACTCTACTCTACTCTACTCTACTCTACTCTATGCTACTCTACTCTACTCTACTCTACTCTGCTCTGCTCTACTCTACTCTACTCTATGCTACTCTGCTCTACTCTACTCTACTCTACTCTACTCTACTCTATCCTCTTCTATTCTATGCTATTCTATTCTATTCTACTCTACTCTACTCTACTCTACTCTATGCTACTCTACTCTACTCTACTCTACTCTACTCTATGCTACTCTACTCTATGCTACTCTACTCTACTCTACTCTACTCTACTCTATCCTCTTCTATTCTATTCTATTCTACTCTACTCTACTCTACTCTATGCTACTCTACTCTACTCTATGCTACTCTACTCTACTCTACTCTACTCTACTCTACTCTATCCTCTTCTATTCTATTCTATTCTACTCTACTCTACTCTACTCTACTCTATGCTACTCTACTCTACTCTACTCTACTCTATTTTACTGTACGTACACACCAAAAGCAACCAAAGTGGAAAAAGTAGCTGAACTCGCTGACGAAGCTTCGCTGTCAACAAATGAATTATGAATTCGCCTTGTTTGCCCATGACGTGACACTGGAGTGTTTGATTTAGCTTGTTAATAGGCCTATCTCAAAGGAGACTGTGGGACATTGGTTGACTTATACATTCTGACTGGTTATTGTCGAACCGCGTCAAAGGTCATTACCATAAAGGTAACTGGATTTTAACTTCTACCAAAAAGACTTGATAGCAAGATAAGGTTAAATGTATTTACTGAAGATTGTGAGGTAATACAAAGTGATGCATGACAGAGATGCTGACAAGATACAATATTGAAATAACTCTCTTTGGTGCAGGCCCCCATCTTCGATGTAAATGTCCTAATCATGGATGGTCCGCGTGAGCCTGTCCCCTATGGCCAAGTTGGGGAGCAACTGGTGAATAGTGGTTGGAGGGGTGGAGGAGGATGCGTCGAAGTCGACATACTCTAGGTAGCAGAGAGCAGAGTTTAGGTAGAGCAGTTTTAAATAAACGAGCAAGCGTCCCATTGGCAGCTGAAATTGAATGAATGAATGAATGAATGACGTGGAAGGGAACCCCCAGCACCGATAGGCTAAACATAGACCATGAGCTGATGTTGTGGAGAAACCCTCAGTGGGCTACGGGGAAAGATTTGATTGGTTAAGCAGGGGAAAGAGTGAGCGATAGAGCTTACGAGACAAATCGAGTCTTCCTGGCAGAACTTTCGCCTTGGCTTCCATTTCTCCTTTTCGCCCTAATTCGCTCTTTTTGCCAAATTTGCTGTCTCTCCATAAAGAAATAATGACTTCCGCCGCTGTGGTCACTCTAGTCGCTTTCAGTGTGTATGTACAGTTACTGTATTTTATTCAATTTTACTGTATTCTGTTCTATTGTATTTTATTTTATTCTATGCCGTTTTATTCCATTCAACTGTTCTGTTCTGTTTTCTATTCTATTCTATTCTATTCTATTCTATTCTATTCTATTCTATTCTATTCTATTCTATTCTATTTCATTTGACTCTATCCTGTTTTGTTCTGTTCTGTTCTATTCTTTTCTATTCTGTCCTTACTGTATTTCTGACCTCTTTGGTCTCTCACCTCTTTGGTACACGGCTGCTTCAGCAAACAGAAGTCAGTAAGTGGTGATGTGCCATGAAGAGTAGGTGAAGAATTTAGTGATGGACACCATAAAAAAAGCACAGGGGTAGGGTAACGGGTTACATTTTGATCCTACAGTTTGATTTGTAGAAAAATGGTTTGGAGGAAAATAGTTATATGATCCAGTTGAGGTAAGTATGTTTTTTTGAAAGTGTTTGGAGACAAGGATAAGGCTACAGGCCAAATGCTTTCCTTGTAGTGTGTATATGAGAACTGTACTAAGAACAAACTGACAGCCTCTGTGCTAGGCAACCTTTGAACCTTCAAACATACAAAATTATGTTTTGACATTTTTAAATCTCGTCATGTGTCTGATTTATCTACATCAACTTTGTTTTATGTTCGAAAAGAAACACCAATGATACTATTAACAGAATATGTCTTGTATCATCAAAATCACCACACACACACACCACAAATTGGGTGGATGAATTCTTGTCAATTTTCTGTCATCAAAGTGAAGAAG
>CM050205.1:12657500-12660000 GCA_027475355.1 Coilia nasus
ATATCCTCGTCTTTGAGACAACATGTTGCTTTCTGTCATGAGAGAGTTATACACATTAGCAGACATATTTTAACTGTAATGAACATCATGAATCCTCTGTCTGTTTGCTCTGTCAGCCAATGGCCCCATATGCACACATACATACACACACACACACACATACATACACACACACACGCACACACATGAACAAACACACACACACACACACACACGCCAACACACACAGACACACATACACACGCACACACACACACACACACACACATGCACATATTCATTCATACAGGCATACACACACACACAAACACACACACACACATTCATGCCTTCAGGCACACACACACATGCACACACACATCAACCCCCAGATGCCAGCTCGGCAGATGTTGGCAACGTTGGATGCTCTAGCGGAAATCAGTTCTTTTTCACGCCAGTCTGAAGGCCTCCGATTACAAACTCACAAATACCACACACACACACACACATACACACACATACACATACACACACACCTAAACATGTAGGCCTAACCAACATCCTGTTTGATACATTTCTGCTCACCACATTGTATATTCCAACCTCAGAAAATAATTATTAGAATTTGGGGCAAAAATGTGAGTATGAACTATGGGTGCGTGAGTGTGTGTGTGTGTGTGTGTGTGGTGTGCTTATGTGTGTGCTGTGTGTATGTTTATGTGTGCATGGGTTTGGATGTGTAGGAAGGTTGTTTGAGATATTGTGTGTTGCAGATATCAAAATGATCCATTACGTAACATACTATCACCACTACACAAAAAAAAGAAAGGAATGATGCTATTTCATAAAATGAAGAGAGAGAACCAGAGAAAGAGGAAAAGAACGACAGAACAAGGGGGAGTGAAAGAGTGAAGCAAGGGAATCCAGTCACCCACATGAAGCATTTTGTTTTTTTCGCTCTCTCTCCTTTCATCACCATATGTAACTAATTCAAAGGATAGTCTTTATGCCTCCTCTCGCTCTCCCTCTTGCTCTCTGTATCTCTCTCTCTTTCTCTCTCTTGCTCCCTCTCTCTCTCTCCCTTTCTCCCTCTGCTCTCTACCATTTTCTCCCTCTTGCTCTCTCTGTCTCTCTCTCTCCCTCTTGCTCTGTTTCTCTGTCTGAAGTGGAAAATCTGAAGTAATTGCTTTTTGAATTAAAGAGACTGAGAGAAATATGACCCATCACTTATTTTTGCTTTTCCTCAAAAAAAAAAAGAGAGAAACAGACACAGACAGGAAGATGGGGTGTGAGGAGAGTGTGAATAGAGGGAGAGAGAGAGGGAGAGAGACAGAGAAAAAGAAAGAGCGACAGAGAGAAAGAGAAAGGGACACATAGAGAGAGAGACAGAGAGATAGAAAGAAAGAGAGAGAGAAAAGAAAGAGAGACCGAGAGAGAGAGAGAGGGACAGAGACAGAGAGAGGGAGAGAGACAGAGAAAAAGAAAGAGCGACAGAGAGAAAGAGAAAGGGACACATAGAGAGAGAGACAGCGAGATAGAAAGAAAGAGAGACAGAGAAAAGAAAGAGAGACAGAGAGAGAGAGAGGGACAGAGAGAGGGAGAGAGACAGAGAAAAAGAAAGAGCGACAGAGAGAAAGAGAAAGGGACACATAGAGAGAGAGACAGAGAGATAGAAAGAAAGAGAGACAGAGAAAAGAAAGAGAGACCGAGAGAGAGAGAGAGACAGAGAGAGGGAGAGAGACAGAGAAAAAGAAAGAGCGACAGAGAGAAAGAGAAAGGGACACATAGAGAGAGAGACAGAGAGATAGAAAGAAAGAGAGACAGAGAGAGAGAGAGAGAGAGGGACAGAGACAGAGAGAGGGAGAGAGACAGAGAAAAAGAAAGAGCGACAGAGAGAAAGAGAAAGGGACACATAGAGAGAGAGAGACAGAGAGATAGAAAGAAAGAGAGACAGAGAAAAGAAAGAGAGACAGAGAGAGAGAGGGACAGAGACAGAGAGAGGGAGAGAGACAGAGAAAAAGAAAGAGCGACAGAGAGAAAGAGAAAGGGACACATAGAGAGAGAGACAGAGAGATAGAAAGAAAGAGAGACAGAGAAAAGAAAGAGAGACAGAGAGAGAGAGAGAGAGAGGGACAGAGACAGGGAGAGGGAGAGAGACAGAGAAAAGAAAGAGCGACAGAGAGAAAGAGAAAGGCACACATAGAGAGAGAGTCAGAGATAGAAAGAAAGAGAGCGAGAAAAGAAAGAGAGACAGAGAGAGAGAGAGGGACAGAGACAGAGAGAGGGAGAGAGAGAGAGAGAGAGAGGGACAGAGACAGAGAGAGGGAGAGAGACAGAGAAAAGAAAGAGCGACAGAGAGAAAGAGAAAGGCACACATAGAGAGAGAGACAGAGATAGAAAGAAAGAGAGCGAGAAAAGAAAGAGATACAGAGAGAGAGAGAGAGAGAGAGAGAGAGAGAGAGAGAGAGAGAGGTGATATGAAAGAAAGCTGCAGGACTGGAGGGTGTATGTGTTTGTTGAT
>CM050205.1:12665000-12670000 GCA_027475355.1 Coilia nasus
TAGCTTGTGACAGCATTATAATGCCTTATACAGTCAGGAGTATGTATGAATAGTTATAAATAGTTATAAATATTTTACATACTTTATGAATGCATTATAAGCCTTCATAAATGCGTGTCTATACTCTTATAAATACAAGCTTAGTAGAGTAATGATAATAATAAATAAAGCTTATTATTAGTAGTAGTAGTAGTGGTAATGGTAGTAATAGTAGTAGTAGTAGTAGTAGCAGCAGTAGTAGTATTAGTAGTAGTAGCAGTAGTAGTAGCAGTAGTAGTAGTAGTTTTATATTTATTAGTAGTAGTATTATAAGTATTACTTTATAACAGCAGATAGCAGTAGCATAGATGATTAGCAGGCTTGAGAGCACACAAATAAAACTTCCCTGGCTGCCAAGCAGAGCTCCTCTGGGAGGTTAGGTAGTGGGCAGGGTCATAACAGTGAGGTAATGTCTTTTAAATGGATCTGACAGCATCTGACAAAATGCTGACTGAATTCATATTCGGTAAAAAAAAGACTCCCAGAGTTTCAAAATGCTTTTCAAAATGCTTTTTAGGATTGCAGGAAACATTTCACCCTCCTACTAAATGTGTTTTTAATGTTTTATTGAAAGAGTGCATTCAGCTATATTGGCAGTTACAGTAAATGATATGTTGTGTAGCTTGACTTGCCTGAGTAGAACAAGTTGGCTTAAGGGTTTATAAAGCCTGCTGAACCTACCGCAGGCACAGACACACAGACACAGACGCAGTGTGTGTGTGTGTGTGCGTGTGTGTGTGTGTAAGAGAGAAATAGAGTGAAACTGGTGTGTTTAGTGTTTCCGTGTGTGTGTGTGTGTGTGTGTGTGTGTGTGTGTGTGTGTGTGTATGTGTATGTGTGTGTATGTGTGGAGAAGTAATCCAGGTGGTGTGTTTTCTGTGTGAAGGGTGTTTGTTGAGAGGGATTAAGGGCTAGTCCTGAGCAATAACACAGAGCACTGCCCTCCCACAGCATTTACCAGAATGCTTTTCAAATGCTAACCACCATCGATTTCTGCACAGCACAGCATGGAATCCTGTGAATCCTTCCTGGCTCATTCTCATTCTCTGTCCAACAATCTCTCTCTCTCTCCTTCTCTCTCTCTGTCTCTCTCTCTCTCTCTCTCTCTCTCTCTGTCTTTCACACACACACACACACACACATACACACACTGAGTCTCTCTCTCTCTCTCTTTCTTTTCCTCTCTAAATCTCTCTCTCTTCAAACTCTCTCTCTCTTTGTATTCTTCTCTTTCCCTCTCTTTCCCCTTCTCTTCCCTGCACTAAGTGTCAAATTTGGCCTTTCCATGGCTCGTTTGTAAGCTCTGTGTCAGAATATTCCAGAGAACTCCTTAGTTTGCAGACCACTCACAACCCTCCCAAAAACCATTACACGGAGTTTCATTTCACACACAAGCATGTGCACACACGCACAAACACACACACACACACACACACACACACACACACACTCAAACACATGTATACACACACAAGTACACACACATATACACACACAGAAACACATACACACAAACACACACTATACAGATACACACACACACTCAAACGCGCACACACACACACACACACACACACACACACTCAAACACACACACACTCAAACACACACTCAAACACATAAACATATCCATCTAAAAGTGATAAGGAGCCTGTGGTGGTGGCTTCACCCCGGGTCCTGATGTTTGGGTGCCAGCTATCAGACTCTGGGGGTGTAAAGGTCTGCCCGCGGCTAAGGTCAAAGGTCATGGAATGCACTAAGCCATATTTGAGATTCCTGTGTTAAACCTCTTAAGCCTCCTCAGCAGCATCTGACACTCGGCACTGCTCACATGAATAACGATTCTCCCAATCACTTCAAACACACACACACACGCACACGCCACAAACACACATTTTCTTCCAGTCGCTTACAGTAAAATGCAAAATTCCACACAAACCCATAACACACACACACGCACACGCACACACTTTTTCTCCCAATCACAAATCATTAAACACACACACTCAAACCCATAAACACACACACACACACACACACACACACACACACACACACACACACACACACACACACACACACACATTGTCCAAAACCAAAAGCAAACAAGCGAAGCTTCGTGACTTGCATGTCATGTATTCTGGAGTGATTATGTGGCTGTTTGATGTGTGCTCATCACAGTTATTGTGGGTGTCATTTCAGGGCAACGAGGAGGTAGCCAATAGGCTTCCAGTCATATGCGGCCCTTTTTACTGGGCAAAACCATAGCTGTGTCTCATATCACTGGGCGAGCTCACAAACAGCCGTGATTTACACATGGGAATGCGGCAAAGGATGACTCTCTTACCAGCTGTGTGCGTGTATCTCTCTGTGTGTCTGTGTGTGTGAATTTGTCAGTGTTTATGCGTGTGTATGTTTCAGTGTGTGTGCTCACGCATATGTGTGTCAGTGTGTTTGTATTTGTCAGAGTGTGTGTGTGTGTGTGTGGACGTTTGCGTGTTTCAGTATCTGTGTGTGTATGTGTGTTTTAGTGTAAGTGCTTGTTTCAGTGTGTGTGTTTGTGTGTGTGTGTGTGTGGGTGTGTGTTTGCATCAATGTGTGTGTGTGTGTACATGACAGAGAAAATGTGTTTTCACGTATAGATGTTCTTCTCCTTACTCTTCTGTATACTTATTTATATGCTTAACGTAGTAGCGTGTGTGTGTAATAGAGTGGGTTTATGTGCGTGTGTGTGCGTGCGTCAGTGTGAGTGTGTATGTCTGTGTGTCTGTATGTGTTTGTGTGTGTGTGTGCATGCATTGAGTGTGAGTGTGAGTGAGTGTGGCATTTCAGAGGCACTTTAGACTGCGTACTTCCCTTCAGCTCGCGTGTTTACCAATCTCACTGCCTGTCAACATGATGGATCTTGTTCTCTCTCTCTCTCTCTCTCTCTCTCTCTATCTCTCTCTCTCTCTCTCTACTCTCTTCTCTATATACACACTCAACCCCACACAAGTGCACACCCACACAAACTCACACACTGGCATAAACACTCATAAGAACTTAACACATTCACTGTAATACACAAAAACATGCACCCACTTTAGGGCTGTATGTGTGTAAAGTAAATACCTCTTGAATTAACATTTTGTCCTATCAACCTGTAAACATGCCCACACACACACATACACACACACGTATGCATGCTCGCATGCACACGCACACACGTAAGCACAATTGTGAAGTAAATCTCTCTTAAAGATATCTTGAAAATTTCTCTCGCTGGCCTGCAGCTGAGGTTGTGTGTCACTGTGTGTGTGTGCGCATGTGTGTATGTGTGTACATGTATGTGGGTCTGTGTGTGTGTGTGTGTGTGTGTGTGTATGTGTGATCCCTGTGTTAGAATCTCTTCTTCTCAGGTTAGTTCAGCTCAGCATATATTGGCCTGGCGGTAACTTAATATCCAAGAGGCATTCGTAACACGCTTATGAATGTACATAAATCATTCATAACGCAGCATATTGAAAGTCATAATTTTACTTCCATTTTTAAATACATATGAATTGTTATGATACTCTGTCACAACTATGTAAGGCTTGTAAGCTTCAACACACACACACACACACACAAACACACACACACACAGACCCAACAGTAACCACATCTGGCTCTATAAAAAGCATTAGGTAAATAAACGACGTTTGATATAATGTAAGTATAACATCAATGTCATTATAAAAATTAAGAAAATCGATTTATTATGTACTATTATTATGATTATTATTATTATTATTGTTATTTATTATTGTTGTTATTTATTTATTTTGGTGCATCAAACTCAAAAGGGCTTACACATTGTCATTTATCATTATATTTATATTATATTAATATTATATTCATGAGCACAGCTATGCACACACTATTATCCTCCTCATAACCCAGGTGCCACATTTAGACCTGTGTGTACAGCCCACAAAGGCAACATTTGCTTCTGTTTAAGAAGAAAGCCACCTGTTCAGTTTGGAGTGCTTCCTGGTCTAATGGGTAACATTTGGACTGTGTTTTGGATTACAGTTCATTCCAGCGTTGTGCCCTCCAAATTATTGTAGTTGTTAGCTGCTTTGGATCGCATGGTTGTCACCATACCAGCTTGCTAGCAACACATTACACCAAGGACTTTGTTGTTGCAACTGTTTGCGTGTGTGTGTGTGTGTGTGTGTGTGTGTGTGTGTGTGTGTGTGTGTGTGTGTGTGTGTGTGTGTGTGTGTGTGTGTGTGTGTATGTGTGTGTACTGTGTTTTGACAGTTAGTGTCTATTGTCCCTGGGTAGTAAGAACACGCACAGACATGTGTCTGCATTAACCCTTTGAGACCCACCTCCTATTATAACTTTGTTGCTACCAGAATGGCAATGGCTAAGTTGTAATGTGTTACTAAAGTCTTTCTGTAATGTGTAGTAATGTAGTAATGTTGTAATGTTGTAATTATGTTTTTTTCGGTCACAGTGAGTCGTAGCGCCAGCGATACGGTGACCGCTAAGAGGCTACACATCTTCATCCATGCCTGTGTGGCTTTTTTGCTGTCTATCTGAACATGTGCGTGATGTCCCTATCCTTGAGTGTGTGTGTGTGTGTGTGTGTGTGTGTGGACATGTGTGTGTCTTGGTCAGCTCTATTGTTACTTGGTCTTTAGAGCCTCATCATACTGAAAAGGTGGCCTCTTTCTTTCACACTCTCTTACACACACACACACACACACACACACACACACACACACACACACACACAGAACCGAAACACATCCAATGGACGCACACACCCACAGACAGACAGACAGACATAAAGACACAAACACTGAAACAAACACAAGTATGAACGTCCCACAGATCTACTTACGCATATAAAGTGATCAAAGATGTCCATACAGTTGCAGACATTCTGCAGTGATGGAAAAACAAAAACTAAAATACTCTTTTACACACAC
>CM050205.1:12672500-12677500 GCA_027475355.1 Coilia nasus
GAATGTGGCCAACTATGCGTGACCGCACACACACACACACACACACACACACACACACACACACACAGACTCAGCTCTCTGAAACATCACCAGTGCTCTTTAAGTCCACACTAAGCACATGCTGCCCGTATCACACACACATCACTTGACCACTGTAAAAAAAAAGATTTAGGTGAATTGTACAAAAATTGTATACATTTTATCAGAAAGTTATCTTGCAAGTCAATTATATTACAGTAAACCATATACAAGATCCTTTGTAAATATCTTGAAATTGACATTTGATACATGTAAATGTGCATGTCATATACATTTGTTGTATAAGAAATATGTAAAAGTAAAAGAGTAATTCATACATGAGACATTGAACATTTTTATACAGCTTTTTTCTTTCTTTTTCACATGGATAGTCTTACTTGCACCAGTGTACCCTCCTCATTTCACACGCCAGGGCCTTTCTTGGTGGTTTACTTCTGATTATAGGTTTTAGAGACAAAACAGGCGAAAGAAAACAGGACCACAGACACACTGACCATAATCACTATGCAAGCGAATGACAATACCAAAGCAAAACATCTACACGCCACATCAAAACCAACAAAAGAAAGGATAGTTTTATAGTTGTGTAATTTTCTTGGACATATCCCACTGACCTTTGTTGAGTCAACCAAAATCCACGGCTCTTTTTGCTGGTATGGCCGACTTCACCCCTGAACATGTGTGTGATGTCTCTATCCTTGAGTATGTGTGTGTGTTTGACATCTCTTTGAGTGTGAGTGTGTGTGTGTGTGTATGTTTGAGGGGGGGGGGGGTGTTTGTGTGTGTGTGTAACATCTCTGTCTTTGTGTGTGTGTGTCTGTGTGTGTGTGTGTGTCTTTGTCTATTCGAGGTCAGCACAGGCTCTGGCCTGCGTCCAACACTGACCTCCCACAGGTCCACTGCAGCCATGCTGCGTGGCCATCCTCCCCCAAACAGGGACTCATTTTAACTGTCACATAATTCTCATGCACAAAGAGCCTAAAAACAGATAAAGAGACAAAAATAGATAAATGTGGCTCTTAAACCTTGTCCTGGACACTGTCAGGGTGATTTAAACAGGTGCTGTTTGGCTAAGGTGCACACTTAGCTATCTGTTGCAGACTTGCTTTGGAAAGGGGATGTTGTGGGTCTTATTTTCTGTAAAAGTGCAGCCTGTTCTGCTGGCTCAGGTACCATCATTTCTGATATTAATCTTTTACAAACCGTGGAGTCCTTTAGCATGTGTGTGTGGGGGTGTTTTGTGTGTCCATGTGTGTGTGTGTGTGCGCGCAATCGTGTGCGTCAGTTAATGTATTGTAGGTTAAGAACTCCGGCTTTCTGTCTGATGTACTTATTGGACACACACACACACACACACACACACACAAACACACAAACGCACACACACCTCACTCAGTGTCATTCACACTCCTCCTATAACACGGGATTCTCTCCTGTAGTCTTGGAGACAGAAAACAGAGGGATGAAAATCTTTCTCTCATTCTCTTTCTCTGACGTAGTTTCTGATATTTCGGCGTGTTTTATGAAAAGCCAAGTGAGAAAGTGAAAGGGCCCGAGCATGAACTGGGTGGAGGAGAAGAGGGGGCAGAGAGGGCAAGAGAGGGAGAGAGAGAGAGAGGGAGGGAGGGAGGTAGAGAAAAGGAGGGAATTCCTGCGGGGATGAAAAGGGAGGCTGAACGTCTCTCTTAGAGGGGATAAATATTTGGGGTAATCCCGTTTTTCACATGCAAAGTGTGGACGACCTCCAAGCCCCCGGTTCGCCAGTCAGAGCGTTTGCACACACACACACACACACACACACACACACACACACACACACACACACACACACACACACACACACACACACACACACACACTTATGCACACACACACACACACTTATGCACACACACACACACACACTTACGCACATACACACACATCCACACCCGCACTAAAAAAATGGACAAAAACACACACATTCAAGCATACTTACACATATACAAGTGCAGGCACATGTGTGCATTCACAATTGAACAAAGACATACAGACACGTAAGATACAGCCAAAAGCACAAACGCATATGCAGGCATACACACAAGGCCATGTGCACATATTCAACTGCAGAGAAGAAAGACACACAGACATACACATTCATATTCAGTATCAAATATACAAAAACACCTCTGGAAAACTATGCACACACCAACCCGAATGCTGACATCAAAAGAGACACACTAAGAGGAGACAGAAAGTGAGTGAGGGAGAGGCCCAAATTGAGATATCACTGGTACGGCCCAGGGGAACTAAGCCTTGTGATTAAATGCATTAGTCTACATCCCCTCATTCTCTCACTCCTTAGGCCGCCTTTACCCTGCTCTTTCCTTCTCTTCACAAACACACACACACATACACACACACACAGACATACACACACACACACACACACACACACTAGTGTGTGAAATGAGACCCCCGTATCCCAACACACAGACACACAGACACACACACACACACACACACACACACACACACACACACACACACACACACACACACACACACTAATCCCTACACCTAAAGAAGAGTTAAGACCCTGGCCTTTTTCAGCACCAGAGGAGAGCAGGAGAGACAGAAGGGGGGAGTGGACCGACAACAGTTGCGCTTCTAAGGGGATTTGTGTGTGTGTGTGTGTGTGTGTGTGTGTGTGTGTGTGTTGTGTGTTGTGTGTTCCTGACAGGATCTGCGTGATGATTTTATCAGGAATGCTTGAGTGAACAGCAATGGAGGCAGACCTAATCACCCCTCATCACCACTCATTTATACCCAGTGTGTTTGCGTGTGTCTGTATGCGAGTGTGTGTGTGTGTGTGTGTGTGTGTGTGTGTGTGTTTGTGCGTGCGTCTGTGTGTGTGTGTGTGTGTGCTTGCGCCCATGTGTGTGTGTGTGTGTGTGTGTGTGTGTGTGTGTGTGTGTGTGTGAATGCGTCCATGTGTGTGTGTGTGAATGCGTGTGTGTACACTGCATCCTGATCATGGTTTAATTACTGTAGCAACACTGACACTCAAATAGTTCAAGGCCTGGTTAATCACTGCATGCACAATACAAAAAAACCTTACTATGTAGACACACACACACACACAGGACTGCATACTCACTCACTAAAACACACTTGCTCATACGCACATTCACACATGCATTCACTCACTCATGTATATATAGATAAACTACTTGCTAACTCGCATATATGTCAAGCAGCGATACAGGCATGCATGCAAACACACACATACACAGAAACACACACACACAGAAAGCAGTCATGCAGGCACGCACGTACACACCCACACACACACACACACAGACACACACGCGTGCACACACACACATACCATGGTCCTGATGTTGTGGTGTCAGAAACATGCTGTGTGCAGTGTGTGTGCATATGCATATGTGTGTGTGTCTCTGTGTGTGTGCGTGCATGCGTGTGCGTGTGTGCAGGTGTGTGCGGGTGTGTATGTGTGTGTGTGTGTGCGCGGGTGTGTGTGTGTGCGGGTGAGTGTGAACGTGTCTGCTCTTTGTCCAGCTGCAGATTACAGAGCCCAGAGAAGCCTTGTGCTTCTGCAGTGTTGATGGAACCACAGAGGAACAGCAGGCATTCCACAGCGGCCTATAAAAAGAGAACCGGAACCCTTCTCTCATTCTAGAACTGGATTACAGGGCCTGCCTCTGCCTGTCAGGAAATAGAAATAGAACTCTGGGCCGCATCACAATTTCCCTCCTGCTCTATTTGACAACGGGCCTGTTTGCAGTGGTTGTTTGGTGACAAGCACAGGACAGCATGCAGAGCAACTTTTGTGTGTGTGTGTGTATGTGTGAGAGAGAGAGGGAGACCGACAGACAGAGATCAACTGTGTGTGTGTGTATAAGAAAGTAAAACTAGCCACTTGTGTGTTTGTGTATGAGAGAGAAAGAGAGAGAGAGTGTGTGTGTTTGTGAGCGAGAGAGAGAGTAAGGGAAAGAGAGAGAGAGTGCCAGTTAGAAATGGGTGAGAGAGAGAGAGAGAGAGAGAGAGAGAGAGAGAAGAGATAAACAAGTGTGACTAACAGTGAAATATTCCCTCACTTCCTCAGCTCCTGTCATTCTTAAGCCTCTTCATGATCTGTCATTCAAGAAGGAGAACGAGACGGAAAAAAGAGAGATAGAGAGAGGCGGAAAAAGAGCAAAGAAAATGTTTTTTTATGCTACATTACTTTTATGTTTTTTTTTTTCAATAGGAAAAGGTCAAAGACTCAAGGAAGATACACACACACAGCGTGTGTGTGTGTGTGTGTGTGTGTGTGTGTGTGTATGTTTGTGTGGAAAGAGGGACATTGGAAAAGAGAGAGCAAAACTGAGCTGTATGGGTGTATAACCAACACATACATAAGTGTATCTACAGTATGTGTGTAATATGTGTCCATGTGTGTTTGTATGTGTGTGGATGTGTCTCTGTGTGCATATGTGTGTGTGTCTTTGTGTGTATGTGTGTGTGTGTGTGTGTGTGTGTCTTTGTGTATATGTGGACTTGTCACAACAGATCTGCAACACGTATTTTTATATCTAGGGAACTAACAGCCAATGGCAAATCATGAATATGGAAATATAGAGACTAATATAAGAGTATCTGTGTGTGGCTGTGGTAGTGTGTGTGTGTGTATGTGTGTAGCTGTATGTCTGTGTGAGTGTGTTTGTGTGAGTGTGTGTGGCCAAGCTGCATGTGTTAGTCTGCAACTGAGATGGCTGACCGTGTTTGCTGCTTTTCTCCAGGGAGTTGCCACACAGATGATGTTATTTCCTCTACAGACATTCTCCTACTTGTCTCAAAGATGTTCCAGTAGCCATCCTCTTTTTCCACTCGTTTTCGCCACCACACATCAGCACCTCACACCAGTTATGGAGATGAATGAGCATTAATGTTTAATCCACTCTCCCACAGAGCAT
>CM050205.1:12697500-12715000 GCA_027475355.1 Coilia nasus
CACACACACACACACACACACACACACACACAATACATATTAAATAATGCATGAGGTTTTTTGTCATTATTCTGGTGCTCTCTATATAGAAAGCTAACACACAATAGCAGTTTGCAGCCACACACCTCTGTGGTGGGACAGAATGTGGGACATAATTTTATAAAATCCAGAAAATAGAATAAAATTAATTAATTTGAACCTTTCCTGGTTGCTTACAACAACACATTACAATGCAATACAAACATCTAACATATCCTAATAATGAAAACAAATATGTTACCTCTAAATAAAACCCCTTGTCGGCAATAAATAATGTTTATTAATTGCATCCACTTCAGTCTTTATATGACCTGTAAGTTTCTGTAAATAATAATAATAACTACTACAACAACAACAATGAATATAATAATAAGAAGAAGAAGAAGAAGAAGAAGACCAACAACAACAACAACAACAACAATAAGAAAAAGAATAACAATAAGAATAAAAATGTGTGTTGCTAGACACTGCTATAGGCAACTATGTCTACGCCTGTTTCCCAAAAACGAGGTCGTTTCCCACCGGTCTAGTGGAGACCCCGGTTGCGAGGAAGCCATTGCGCCAGTGTATTATAGCGGGATTAGAGCGAAGCTGAACCCTGCTATTAGTGAATTACCATCAGACTGTGCGACTCCCGCGGCTCCAGGGGCTATTACCAGCGGCCGCAGCGCACTGGAGCCATACGGGGGGAATATGAACCGCAGCACTCTTGGCCCTTCAAACCTCCAGTGCGCTCAGATGGCGGCGATGGGACTCACACACACTCTTTCTCTCTCCCTCTCTTTCCCTCTCTGTCTGCCTGTCTTTCTCTCCCTGTGTGTGTGTGTGTGTGTGTGTGTGTGTGTGTGTGTGTGTGTGTGTGTGTGTGTGTGTGTGTGTGTGTGTGTGTGCGCGCGCACATGTGTGTGGGTGTGTGTGTGTATGTGTGTGGGTGTGGGTGCGTGTGTGTGTGTGTGTGTGTGTATTTGCCTGACCATGTGACCATGCATTTTCTATTGTTGGGATGTCTTTATCTTCTTTCATTTTGTGACATCCTTGCCCTGTTTTAAGAAACCCACACACGTAGGCGTAATATGAGCTCATTCTTTAGTGAAAGCTACTGAACGTAGGCAACTGGTTAACAACTGAGTCTCTCATGTATTCATACGCCATTGGTCTTATTACAGTGAGTAGAAAACATGAAAAGCAGCCCAGCTCTTGTTGCCAAGACTTTTATGCCATCTAGTGGTGCATTGTAGTAGGTACCACACTTTACACCTACTAAGCACGTCTGTAATTTTATAGTCCTATTATGTAAATAAGCACAGGGCAGTCAGTTTTACTATTTATTTGTTTCCATTCTACGGAGCCTGGGAAGGGTCATGTTGGTAAATATTTTTAGACCCCACTTTTACGTTCCCCTGTAATACTTTTCGTTCCCAGTCAATACGTTTTGCATTCCCACGCAATAGTTTTGCATTCCCTCACAAGAGTTTTGCGTTCCCTCACAACACGTTTCCAGAAGAAGTTGCAGCGTGACTCGAGGTGGCACACGTTTATTTGAATTATTTGATTAATTATTTAGGCTATCGTTCATTCAAGAGAAGTGTGCATTCATGAAACAATCACACACACGTATCATGTTTTTAAAGAATACAGGACAGCTAATTATTAAGAAGTAGTCGGAACCTTTTCTGCTGAGTAGGCCTACCCACCTACAGTTCTGACCGACCTCCCCACAGTTTTCCGAATTATCCACATACCAGCACTTGTATTCACGTATTCTCACAACAAACACACACAACATAAAAGCTAAAATCTCTGTTTTTTGAGCGATAAGGAGTTCTTTGGCCTGTATGCTGAATTCAGTTTATTTTGACATCTGAATTCAGTTTATTTGGACTATAAAGACTACCCGTTTAAAAATATTAAACTGGATTAACCAACGGCAATAAGTAAGATGTAGCCTACTACCAGACGAGAAAATGAAGCCTGTATAAGGGATTTGTACACTAGAGGGCGATATTGCTTGCTTGTGAGCCCCAAAAATGTAACAACTGGACACTACAAATGACATCAGGATGCAGTCTGGTGTCCAAAGCTCTGCATTCCTTCATATAATTATTTTTATATCAATTTATTGTGCCTTTCAAGTGTCCGTTATAGAGTTCTACACTGTCAGTGTGGTTGTGGCTTGTGATTTTATGCTAGTCTTCTGGCAGCTCATCAGCTCACCTTTGCTTCTAAACTGAGCTAAAATGTAGGCTACTTACACGACGTCAAGGAAGAGTTGAGGCATCCTTATCGAACTTTCTTTCATGGAGGAAATGCGGAATCTTCATATCAGTTTGTCCTTCGAGCAACAATGAGGGAAAGTACATTTTATTGGCCATGGATAAGCGACCTCTTCAAGATGTCAGAAACAGCCACAAAAAAGACATGTTAAGTATGTGTTGCATCTGACCTTGTCTTGTGCCGCGTAAATTAATTATTAAAGTAGCACGTGGCTACTTTAGGATATCACTGTAAACAAAACATTTTCATTAATTGGCTAATCAATACAATTTACTTAAGAGTCCATTTTCAAGTAGGGGAGAGTGAGGACGGTTGTAACATGTGGCAGTTGCAGGCTGATATCTTAGCTTTTAACAGACAGTGTCGAAGCTAATTGTTTAAGCTAATTGTTTGTTTTTATGTTATTATTTCCTAAGTCTCGTCATATTCAGGCCTTTAATTATTCACTTAAATAAATAATAAAAACAAAGTAAACAATTAAATTAATTAGCAATAGAAGTCACAGCTGTGTTTTTGGTAAGGATGGTACTACGATACAAGGACACAAGGATATTTATTGTCGCATGCATAGAGATACTTGGTAAGGTAAGACACAGTGAAATGCCTAAAGACAAATGCTTGATGTTCATGTACAATAATTACTAACTATTGCATTTATGTAACTGGCAACTGCCCTTCAAGTGTGTTGCAACCATCCCTGCCAGTGGGGACAGTTGCAACATTTCACTTTCACCATTAAAATGTAATTTACTTTGAAATTATATGCTCACATGTTGCAACAGTATGGACAGATAGGTGACAGATGTGGGTTTAATCTATTATAGTTTTGTCTTTCTATTGCAAACAGTCTCTGAGATTCTGAAGGAAATGCAAAACATGTTACAACTGTCCCCACTCTCCTCTACACAAGGACGTAAGATTTGAGACAACACATAAGACTGAAATTTGTCATGCAATTTTAAATTACTAAAAAGGCATTTATTATCATTATTATTATTATTAGTAGTAGTAGTAGTAGTAGTATTGCATTTGTAGTACTGTTATTATTGTTTTATAAATCAAACAGGTGCAACACCTATTGCTTAATAAAGGAAGAAGAAGAAGAAGAAGAAGAAGAAGAAGAAGAATTTTAAACACAGCTCAGTACTACATTTCTGAGGGAAAAGGTAAACACTTGTGAAATATCTCTGATATCTCTGGCTTTACTAGCTGAGGGTATCTGCTTGTGTGCCCTCCATTGCTTCTGGGAGTGAGATGGGGGGCTTGGAAGAAAGACAGACAGAATGACACTTTGTCAAGACGTTCCTTAGGCTACCTGTCAAATTACAGATGCATGTATGTGCATTTGTGACAAAAATAGTACATTTCTTTGAAAAGAATTACAAATATTTCGTTTCTTTCCTTCTTTCTACCAACATGTCTGTGGTTTATAAGTTGCTTTGCTGTTTAGGTAGTTTTCTTTTTATTTATTTCTCAGAATTTGTTCTTTATCTACCTGTCAGGTTGCAGTGGAGTCCAAGAGCTTGCCTGTAAAATATTTCACAAAATAATCTGAATCATTACTCGCTTATCAAGAAAACAATAGCTGTTACGCCCCTGCAGACTTCTGAGTGTTCCTCAACGACTAGCAGCTAGGCGTTCCAGAGCGCCGGTGTTTATGAATGAAATTTATTTCAGCGTGTCATCAGAGGATGGGATCGCCCCAACCACGCCCCGACTTCTGCGCCGTGCGCCCATTGGCTGTCAGGAGTCCTGGATTTACCGCGCCGAGGGCGCTCGTTTTTTGCCTGGCCATATAAATTAAGAAAACCCCCTCGTGAGGATTCCTCCACTTGTTGCTGCTCTGGCGGTGCACGTGATGTTGACATAGAGGCAAGGTAGAAGTGCGTCTGCGTGCGCGTAAAATTACTTTCTTTCCAAGTGTGTATTCTTATTAGAACGTTTTTTTTCTTGGTATACCTGATACTGGACATTTTCTCGGTGTTGTGGTCTCAGACAAGTGTGTCTGAGAGTGGCCGTGTGTGTGTGAGCGTGAGTGAGTTTGAGAATGAACTCCATTGACGCGCAGCTCCATCACGCCGCATCACCCACCGTCAGTCCTCTCCAACCGCTGTCCAAGAGCGCGCACGAACCGCCCGAAATGGCTGTTTACTGCGACAACTTCAGTGTGTACCACCAGCAAAGTTTACCTGGAGGACAGCGATCGTCTGCCGGCTACGGACTGGGAGAATACACGGCCTCGCCCAACCCTTACCTGTGGCTCAACGGCCCCGGCGTGAACTCCTCGCCATCCTATCTGCATCACGGAAACAACCCGTCGTCTTTCATGCCTCCCTCTTACAGTGCACAACGACAGTTCCTGTCCAACTCGCCCGGTTTCGCGGGTCCAGACCTCGGGTGGCTCTCCATCGCCAGTCAGGAGGAACTCTTGAAGCTTGTGCGCCCTCCATACTCCTACTCTGCACTTATTGCCATGGCTATTCAGAACGCGCACGACAAAAAGCTGACGCTTAGTCAGATATATCAATACGTGGCTGATAACTTCCCATTCTACAAGAAGAGCAAAGCCGGTTGGCAGAATTCCATCCGGCACAACCTCTCCCTCAATGACTGCTTTAAAAAGGTGCCAAGGGACGAGGATGATCCGGGTAAGTAAACACCTCTGAGTACTAAACAATATTCCACTCCCTGATATAAAAGCTCGCACAATATAATTAATAAAATCACTTGCATAGCTGACCAATTTTGCACAACTTTTATGTGACATTGTTATTGCTGTTATTGCTATTGTTAACTAGCTTATTCAAAAAAGTTAAATGTAATGAAGATGTCATATATCCTAGCTCCCGTTAAAGCTTTCATATAATCAGTGTTTAAATACGTAGACTGTCTGATTGATGTGCAAATAATCTTGCTTATTTTAACACTGAACTATCTGAGCAATAATGTGTGAATTGTCTTGCTTATTTTAAGGTAAAGGAAACTACTGGACGTTGGACCCAAACTGTGAGAAAATGTTTGACAATGGAAATTTCCGTAGAAAACGAAAACGCAGGTCTGACACCAGCTCAGGGGCAACTGGAAGCACCAAAACCGAGGATGGTCGACCTCTTCCTGGGATCAAGAACTCCGACAGTCCGCATCTTATCGGGCCATCATCCCCAGACATGGAACCGACAAATGAGCCCCACAAGAGCACATCTCCCCCCGGCCTTGGCGCAGCTCCCTGTTTCAATAACTTCTTTAGCAGCATGTCGGGCCTTGCGACTATGCCTCCCGGTAGACAAGGCTCTCTCGGTCTGGTGAACGAGATTTCGAGTCGACACATCACTGCTTTGAGCCCCTACCACGCCAGCGCGGCTCTAGAAACTGGAACAAGCACGGAGCACTCCGACAACGCACACGTGAACCGCGGAGTTTACTACAATTCTTTCCCGAGTACTGGAGGCGGTGGAGCAGGGGGGCAAAGTGCGCAGTTTAACGGCCACTTCTACAACAGCTTCAGTGTCAACAGTCTCATATATCCCCGTGATGGCACGGAGCTATGAGCCATGCGTCCCGCATCATGCACAGGCACAGGTGTCGGGAGAACGAAAAATTGTCCTGGCCATTCAATGAACAACTCCCTTTTGAGAGAGACATTTTACACCAAAGGCTCCAACCACCAGAAGTGCTAAACAACAACAATGCGTTACATAATTGTAGACAAGCAACGCAAACCTGTGTACAAGATTTATCGACCCAGCACGAGACACAGACAGAGGCTCGCCTGTCACAGCCACACCTGCCTGAGCGTACTGTATGTCTGCGGTCTTGGTTAGATCTTTCTTCCTCCCTGTCTCCCTTGTGTTTGGAGGACAGCCGAGACAGTCAAAACTCGTCTCATCAGTTCACTTTAAATCAGTGTTGTCATATCAACAAAAGAGCGGAAGCATGCGTAAACTCAAGTGCGAAATGGGTATTGTTAACCATGCCCAAAAAGCCACCGAAAAGGCTGTACACCCATGTTAGCCTCACGATGTTATCATGCCTTACAGAACTTCACGTGTGGAAGTATTTCAGTATGTCGTTTAATTTTGCGGGTTCTGGTTTATGAACTTATGAGCTGAAATGCCACCATATCGTCCTGGCCTGGAACTCTGAGTAAAAGGACTGATTTGTACTATTTTGTAAATTATAAACTGCTGTTTCTAATATTTATATTAAATTATGTATAGAATCTTTTACAGACTTTCCTAGGGAGCTATATTTTCTACTTGGGTAACTTTTTTTGTATACAGTACCATGTTTGCGCAGAGAAATATGAACACATAATTAACATGAGTTTTAAAAAATACTTTGAATAAATCATTCTCTCAAGCAGATGTATGTCAGGTCATGTTTTGTCGTGTAGTATTTGATGTCTTGGCGATGTATGTGGTGTGAAAGCTTTCATGGCGCAAAACGCTAGAACCGCTAGAAGTCCAACTTTCTAGAAGTTATTCAATTAAATGCGTAAATGAATATAGTAATCTTTTCGAAATGCATTGCTTTAAAGACAAACGCACAGAGAAAAGTCTGTTAAATGTATTTTAGTGGTTATCCAAAATTATCCAGAATTTATCTCAAATACCCACAAACGCATTTCATATTAAATTTAGAATGTATGAAAAAATCCTTAAAATACATTACTTCATTTTATTAGTTTAGAGAAAATTCAAAAATAATTAAAACAAAAAGATGCAAAAAGATAAACATTCTTAAAACCATCACACAATGAATATTTAAGAAAACTGTAAAATGTGTTTTGAACTTGATTAGTTGTTTTTTTTTTTTTTGTCAAAATGGCTTTAGTTTAACTTTCAAGATTTTTTTGTGGTTGTTTTTTATGTTTGTTTACTACTTTTCCCAGGTCTTTTACGGAACTCCATCAGCAGAAAAAGACAGTTAAAACCATAAAGCCCTCTCAAACTGTGCGATGTCAGTGATCCTCTAGAGCCATGTTAATCACGCTGTGCAAAGGCCACAAAACGAGAGGAGATTACTTGGTGATACCCCGACGTCTGTTCTGTCGGATTTCATTCTTTCAGAGAGCAAATTCAGTCGAAACACCTGATGCAGACGTGTCCAATTATACAGTCCAAATAATTTCACCCAGCAGACAGATACAGCGTTGGTTGTTGACCATATTTTAAATACAATTTCAAAGTGGATGGCATCTTAGAATTCTTGTTAGGGAAAAAATGACCATGAAAAGGGCTATTTTTAGTGTTTATTGTAATCCTTCGCTTATTGAAGTATATATGTTTTTGACATAACTCTTCCTTAAATGTAATAGGGTTTCTGTTTCAGTGCATAACCATTATATTTTACAAGATAAAACAACCTCACAGTAGCTCACTCCACATTATAATATGGATATTGACACTGTCAAGCCGGACACACACACACACACACACACTTTACTTCACCTAAAACTAGTCTTAGTTTAGAAAATTAGCCGTCGTACAGAAGGTTTTTTATTGCTTGTTCTTCTTGTATTTTGACTATGGCGTACATGTTCATGGACAGCTGCAGGCAGCGTTGCAGGTCTGGTCTGAATATGGATGGTGGGGCTTACAGAAACCAAGACCAGCTGATGTTCCTAGGCAGTGGTTAAATTGGCTTTTGTAAGGAGGGGCAGCCCTTCTTTACTCACAGTGGTGAGGATCTCACTCTATTGTATCACTTTAAATAATGTAGCAGAGGGAGCTCAGCTTCGGCTGGCTGTATTGCCTCATTGAGGTGAGGAGGCAGAGCTGAGCTCCGGAGGTTTCCAGCCCAATTTAAACTCTGTTCCTAGGTATGATGGCTCCAAACAAGAGCGTGTGTCATCACCTGTTCTCCTCTCCCCTTTTTTTTCTTTCTATCCCTCCATCACTCGTATGCGTTGGTTTCAAGTCTCCTCTTCCCTCCGCTGCTCTCTGAGTCTTTCTCTTGGTTGAATGGCCAGGCCAGCTGCTGTCTCTCTCTCTCCTCTCTTCTGTTCCCTGTTCCTCCTCTCTCTTCCTCTGTCCTTTCTCATCTTCTTTCTTCTTCTTCATGATGGAAACAGGTGCTCTATCTCTGTCTCTGTGTTTGAATCACATGCTCTCCTGCTCTTTCCTTTCTTTGTTTCAATTTCTCTCTCTCTCTCTCTCTCTCTCTCTCTCTCTCTCTCTCTCTCTCTCTCTCTCTCTCTCTCTCTCTCTCTCTCTCTCCTTCTCTCTCTCTGTCTCTTTCTCTCTCTCTCTGCCCCCTCAGCCTGACATGTTTGTCCCGATGGTCTGGTGTCCCGGTCGGGGGTCAGGGTATTTTTAGCTCCTCCACAGGTTTCTGGCAGTGCTCTTCGCTCCTCTCCTCTTCGCTCCTCTCCTCTTCTCTTCTCTTCTCTCGTCTCCTCTGGTCTCCTCTCGTCTTCTCTGGTCTTGTTTTGTCTCCTTTCATCTCCTTAACTCTCATCTCGTCTATTCTCCTCTCCTCTCCTCTCCTCTCCTCTCCTTTTCCTCCTCGTCTCATCTCTTCTCCTGTCCCCTTTATTTCCCCTTTTCCCTTCCCAGCCTGAGAAGGACGAGGGGAGAGAGAGGATGTCAAGAGAACAAGGTAAAAAACACTAATAGAATAGAAACGGGTGAGAAGAGAGGTGAGGAGTTCTTTCTTCCTCCCTCTCTCTCTCTCTCTCTCTCTCTCTCTCTATCTCTAGTTCTCTCTCTCTCTGTCTCTGTATCGTTCTGCCCATTTTGGAGTCTCTGTTGTTACAGTGTGCCAGCCAAACAATGGCACCTTTGTCTCCAGGGCCACCATGCCAATCTAGCCGCCCTCCAGCAGCCCTGAGGTGGAGGGGAGGGTGGGGGGATGGGGGCTGGGGGTGGGTGTGGGGGTGGGGGGCATGCACAGTAAGAGGGTGCCACACTTCCTTTGCTCTCCCCACTGCGGGGACTGGGTGTCCAAACTCCCACACAAATGCATGCAGTTGTTTTAGGATGTAAAAAAGTCCCCTATGCACCCACATGCAGCACACACCAATGCATGTACTTTGTTGCTCATGTCTGCGTGCACACACACACACACATAGACACACACACACACACACACAGAACAAGGTGCAAACAAGTAAGCAAATGAGTGCCACCCGTGTAGCATTTATTTTTTATTTTTTTGTTCATGTAAACGTGTGTGTGTGTGTGTGTGTGTGTGTGTGTGTGTGTGTGTGTGTGTGTGTGTGTGTGTGTGTGTGTTTGACTGTGTGAATATGTGTGTGTGTGTGTGTTTGACTGCGTGAATGTGTGTGTTCGCACTGATTGATATCACAGCAATGTGTGCATAGCCAGAGGGGTATCAAAACATCACACACCCAAGCACACAATCGCACAACCACACACACACACCCTGAAGATGTCTTATAGTATATAGTATATACTTAACACTTGAAATAACTTCTTGAACATAAAAAGAAAAACATCACATGCTGCACATTGTGTTCTTTATTCAATGTTATGCTTTACAACCACTACATTCTAGTCACACCTATGACAGTGAAGTTGTTTGAGAGCTTTGATACATTTGATAAGTAGTATTTTAATGGTGGCCCAGTCCTAGTTTGGACCAGTGGAATAGTACACAGTCCACCATCACACCCGTTGGACTCCTCCTTCACCATCATTGTAACACATGCCAGCAACAACCATCAATAGACATTAATTCACCGTGTCAGTGGATTACTGTATTATTTATTTATTTATTTTTTTACCATTTTATGTGCACATTGCTTTTACACAAGTATCCAAAAGTGGTAAAAGTGGTAATTTTAAGTGTTATTTGGTCTAGTATACATAGTGCCACACACTGTGAGATTTATGTAATGGAGAGCAGCCATAGCCCAACTGTGAAAGAGGTCCCATATAGACACTCCATAACACTTTCTATGAAGCTTTCTATGAAGTATTCATAACACTTTATAAACACATTCATAAAGGCTTATAATACCTTTATAAAGCTTAGTAAGGAAGTATTCATAGCTATTTATACATACTCATCACTGAACTTGTAAGGCAGGTAAAAGTTTATAACCAAGAATGCACTGTGTCATTTGGATTAGGAAGTTTGAATAGGGCTTATGACATTATAATGTCTAAGGAACACAGTCTTGAGTATGTAAAAACAGGTATGAATGCTTTACATATATAGGTTTGAACAATAGCAGCATTTAAGTGATCTGTAGTGCACATAGAGATGACATAGTGTCATTTATGAATGTTAGAAGGATAAATAATTTATCTAATTTAATCTATTAGAGTTTATCCATCAATAAATACTTTATTTATCCTGTCATTTCTGAAATTTCAAAGATGGATAAAAACTCGGTTTACTTGCGTTCATTCTCCACTAGAGCCCTGCCTGACATCACCCAGGGACACCCAGGGGGCCGGGGGGCTGTCCTGTGACCCAGGGCCAGGTGTGAAGTGGATCATTAGTGGGGACCTGCCAAAGGCAGTGAAAGGGGCTGACCAGGGCACAGCACCCGGCCCGCAGGAAGGACATTGGGACCCCTGGAGGCCTCTCGGCCACCAGGCAGCGTGTCTCAAAAGAGCCTTTGTTGCACTGAGGGGGGGGGGGGGTGGGGGGGGGGACTGTATGTTTGTGTGAAAGAGAGAGAGCACAATCTTTACATGCGAGAGTCCTAAAAAGTCCCAAAAGAGTGCCTGTGTCTGTGTATACTGTAGAGTACTCCTAAATTTACTGTGTGTGTGTGTGTGTGCGTGTGTCTGTGTGTGTGTGCATATATTTGTATCTCTGTGTGTACATGTTTGTATCCCTATTTGTGTCTTTTTGTGTGTTTACATTTGTGTGTGTGTGTTTGCTTGTGTGTGTGTGTGTGTTTTTGCATGTGTGTGTGTCTGTGTGTGTGTGTGTGTGTGACATGGGCATCTACAGTATAGCCTGCTTTGATGTATTGTGTCCCCAGATGACCCAGTGCTCCCCCTGTGGCCCTTTGACCGAGCACAGAGTCCAGCGTGTCCTGCCTCTCAATTCTGGGAACATGCTTGTGTGTGTGTGTGTGTGTGTGTGCAGTATGTGTAATGTATGGAAGTAGGGGTTGAAAGAAACAACAAGTGTGTGTGTGTGCGTGCGTGCGTGAGTGTGCGTGTGTGCGTGTGTGTGTGTGTGTGTGTGTGTGTGTGTGTGTGTGTGCTTGTTATGTGTGATGTGTGAGAGTGGGGGCAAAAGACACAAACGTGTGGGAATGTGTGTGTGTGTGGAGCGGGACAACAAGAGAGCAACGTGAGTGTGTGTCCATGTGCGAGAGAGAAAGAGCGACTGAGAGAAAGAGAGGAAAAGAAAACGAGAGAAACAGAATGTAGGAGAGATAACAAAAGAAAGAAAGGGAGTGTTATGTATGTGAACTATGTGGTTCTTGCTAGGGTTGTGTTATGGCATCTTCTCCCCTCCACCATCACACTGAAAAGGGTTCCAGTGGTTCCTATGGGGAACTGTTTTATCACCATTGAATGTGATTGACACAACTGAACTTTTAAAGTTAGTTTTCAGAGAACCTTTTGGCTGTTGGGTTAGTAGCATCATATGTGCTGATTCGCAGTGAATATTTAACTGAGTCTGTGTATGTGTCTGTGTATGTGTGTGTGTGTGTGTGTGTGTGTGTGTGTGTGTGTGTGTGTGTGTGTCTGTCTGTGTGTGTGTGTGTGTGTGTGTGTCTGTCTGTCTCTCTGTCTGTCTGTCTGTCTGTCTGTCTGTCTGTGTGTGTGTGTGCGTGTGTGTTTGTGTGTGTGGTGTTCTCTGAACATGACTGCACAGGTCGACTGAGAGAGGTATGATGTTTAGAATCAGAGAGGCACAGCTGTAATTAAAGTATTACTTCCTCTTCCTACAGCCAACCACAGCCCTGACACACACACACACACACACACACACACACACACACGCACACAAACACACATGCATACGGACACACACACACACCAAAACACATGCATACGCACACACACCAACAGACACACACACACACCTCTATTCAGATGAAATTCTGAGTCTAAATACTGGAAACCAGCGCAGATTCACTTAGTCAAATCACTGTGCCAGTAAACCTGTAGAAATCTAGACACACACACATTCACACATGCATGCACACATCCTTTCGCACACACAGTCACACCTGCACAGATAGATATAAACCTCACACACACACGCACACACAAACACACTATACCACAGTGCAGTCCATACAACAAATTTATCAGGTCCAAGATTTCAGAAAGGACAAAGACTAGGCATAGAATAAAACTGGGTAACACATTCTATGAAGCTTGTATGAATAGTTCTGAATGCTTATTTCAACCATTATTAAGCTTTATGAAGGCCTTTTATCCCTTTATGAATATGTTCATAGAATTGCATGAATACAAGCTTCATAGAAAGTCTTCCCGACATTTGTACATATTTATTCTGTATTTGTCCCTAATTCCTTAAGCGAAGAACAGAATTTTATTCTAAAGACACATGCATTATACACTTTAAAAATATAAGTCTCATGTGCATAAGTCTCATGTGTTTTTTGTTTTGTTTAAGTTATTCATATACTTCAGCAGACCTCTTGAACACTGCCACTGGAAAACCCCTCCAACCCCATCACCACCACCCCACCCTCTACATATTGTGCCTTCTGTGTTTGTGTATGTGTGTGTGCTGTGTGTGTGTGCGTTTGTGGTGCTTGTTTTTGTGTGTGGATGTGTGTTTGTCTGGGAGATGTCTCTGACTGCAAATACTAAATAAAGGTCATTGTAGTGTATATTGTAGGTTTACGTTCTTGTATGTATATGATGAATGTATATTGTATTTTTTTGTAGTGTGTGTGTAGTGTGTGTGCGTGTGTGTACCCCTGTGTGTGTGTTCGCATGGCATGTGGGGGTGTTGCAGTTTTCCATGTGCATAATTTATCAGTGTATATCTGCGATTTGCATTTGCGGGTGCATAAATTTGTGTGTGTGGGTGGAATCCATGAATGGTGTACCTGTGTGCAAGGCTGTGCGTGTAAGTGTGTATGCATATGTTTGTGACTCTGTATGAGTGTGCTGAAACTTGTTTGTGTGTGTGCGCGCGCGTGTGTGTGTGTGTGTGTGTGTGCAGGTGTTCATGGGGCCTTGCAAATGTGTAAATTGTGTGAAGTGTATCTGTCTGTAGACGTGTGTGAGTGGAACTGTTTGCATACGTGTGTGTGTGTGTGTGTGTGTGGCAAGACTGGGTCAGAGGCAGTGAAGGAGGACTCCTTCATTATTTTTACGCCTGTCGGATTCTATGAGGTAGCGGTGGCAGGGCTGTGCGTTTGAGGCGTGTGTGTGTGTGTGAGGGGGGCACAGCGCTCAGCATTTGGGGTGAGTGTGTGTGTGTAAGGGGGGTGTAGCGTCAGCGTTTGGGATATGTGTGTGTGTGTGTGTGAGGTGGGGGCAGCGCTCGGGAACGTCAAACACACTCAGCGGTTCTGTGTGCGGCGGATTATGATCAACAAAGCGAATCTACACCTGCAGAAGCGGACGACACGGAGCCATGCATTACCACCCCACCCCTCCACCCCCCTCTCTCTCTCACACACACACACTGCCACACAGACAGACACACACACACACACACTCGCAGACATAGGCACAGACACACACACCCATAGATGCATACACACACACACACACACACACACACACAGCCGCACACACACATGTCCAACCACGACCCCAGTGAGCAACGGAAAATCCCGTGGCCCGGTCCATTACACAGCACACTGGTGTTTAACCCTTTACATCCCTGACTCTTTAGCCCAACTGCCATCATGAGCAGTCTAGTATATCTATTAAATGCCGTACACTGAACACAGTCTATCTACTAATATCTTTTGTCTTATAACCCATTAAAAGAGACAACCCCTATTTTTGTTACCAGAATGGCAATGACCAAGTTGTTGTGTTACTAAAGACTTTCCGTAATGTCATAGTAATGTTGTAGTGTAGTTATGTTTTTTTCAGTAACAGCAAGGTTTTCCACAGTCGGTAAAGTGACCACTAAAGGGCTACGAAAGCCTTCATTCATTGTGTTGTATTGGAATTTCAGGTTGTATGCAGCATCCTTATATTGAGGTAAAGGCAGCATCAGAACTCATCTTATCTGTGCTCTAACTCACATGAGATCACCTGCCTACCTTAAAACAATTCACTTTACTTTTTCAATTATTCTTAAAAAACGGGGAAACTAAACTGCATCCTATACCCGAAGTCTAAACTCCAAGCTGTCCCACACACTGAATGAACCTTCAGTCCAGTGTGAAAATGAAACTGTCTTTATTTCTCTTCCCGGTGCTGTGATTGCTGTGGTGTGCTGAGTTCACCTAACTGACTGGCAGCCCCTTTGCACTGATCATGATGTCATGATGCCAAGCAGGGATTCAACACTGGTACAACTGATCAAACAACTTCATTAGGCAGGGGTTTTATAATGAACTTATCTTTCATGTGTATCCCATCCCCCCACCCCACGCCCCATGTAAACATGTTAGTTCCTTGCCCTCCTTTGGGGTGGTTTGTGGCTTCTCCTTGAACAGGCATCAAAGTAATTCCAAAACATGCGCACACACAAACACACACACACACACACACACAGACACAAACACATTGTTTTTACTCTAGGTACTAATAATGGTAAAAATCGGACCAGTACACATATACTGAAAATGGACTTGTGTTTGATTTGGACCAGTCAAAGAGACAAGACTAGGTAGAGAAATCAAGAGCAATGTAACTCCTGTGTTATTGGTGCCATCCATCCTGATGAAAACAATACAGAACTAACTAGAGCAAACACAGACACACAGAGAGAGAGAGAGGAAGAGAGGGGGAATGCTATGCATGTGTGTATGCAAACACACACATAGCACACACGCAGGTAGAGAGAGAGCGAGATAAAAAATAGAGAGAGGAAGAGAGAGAAGGGAAAGTTTTGCACATGTGTGTATGTAAACACACACATGCAGAGAGAGAGAGGGTGTGAGAGTGTCACTGAGAGAGAGGGAGGAACAGAGAAAAAGAGACGGGGTAGGTCTGCATGTTGTGTTTTGGTGTTGTGGCGAGGCTGCGAGCCCCATGGAGTTTGCTCTTGTGGCAGAGGTCTTGGGCAAACATAAACGTTGCGTTGGCATTACAACAACGCTTCGACAACATTAGCCTGAACAGTGCAGGGAGGAGTCACTTGCTTGAGCTCTTTATTTTGTACTTGACACTTGATACTTTTATCCTGCACCCTAGTGGACCTGCTGCTTAATTTAGTTGTACAGGCAACTGTTCAATCACAATAAAAGTCTTGAAGTCTTCAAGTTCATATTGGCCAACACTGATGAATAGAAAACATAGGGAAAAATGGGGATGAGTTTGGTGTGTGTGTGTGTGTGTGCGTGTGTGTGTGTGTGTGTGTGTGTATTTGGGAGGTTTGTGAGGAACATGTGCAAATGAAAGGAAAGAGAGGGAGAGTTTGGAGGAATTTTTCAGTGCTGACCTCTCTCCCTCCATCCCTCCCTCCATCCCTCCCTCCATCCCTCCCTCTCTTTTGTTGTTTAATTGGTCTCCGGCTGTGTTCTGCACCCCTCCAGTGCTCGCCCTCGCTGGCCGGCGCGTAATAAGCTATCACCGCGCCCACGGCCCGTCCGGCCATAACCAGGGACGACAGGTCATTGTGCCGCCCTGGGACAGGGGCTGATATTGCACCTCACAGCCCCAGATCTCTCTACACACACACACATATACGCACACACTCACACACACACTCACACAGACTCCTCCTCCATCACACCCCCACCTAAAATAACAAAACACACTCTAACACTTTGAGCTGACCGGCTCTGGCAGCTAACTGACCCTGTGTGTGTGTGTGTGTGTGGTGAGTTTTCACAAGGAGAAAGAGGAGAGCAGATGCACCAAGCTAAGCACAAACAAATACAAATCAAACACCACTTTAATACTTAATTGTTCTGTTAATTGTTGATTAAGTATTTGTGTGTAAAAATGTGTTTATCTGTGTTTATTTGTTGTGCTCTTCCCACAGCAGATGAAGTGTAGAGTCGGCCAGCAATTGCAATGCATCATGGGCGAAGAAAATTGCCAGTATGATCTTCTCATTGGAGAAGATTCCGGAATGGACTAGAAAGGAGACATCAGCTGCTCCAGGTGTTTGTGTGTGTATGTGTGTGTGTGTGTGTGTGTATGTGTGTGTGTGTGTGTGTGTGTGTGTGTGTGTGTGTGTGTGTGGGAGACCCTGCCATTTTCCTGTTTGTCGAGGAATGCTGGTAGGGCAGTCAGGTGCATGCCGGGGCAGCATTCAAACAGGTGCATGGCTTTGCGCTCCTCTGAGGTGGGGTGGGGGGCCCTTAGGACCTCAGCCAGCAGCCGTCTGTTCCAGTGCCTGCGCACAAGTGCACACCCACCTGAGAATCATCCTTCTGTCTCCAACACTGTTAACCCATAGCTTCTATCTATCTATCTATCTATCTGTCTGTCTGTCTGTCTGTCTGTCTGTCTGTCTGTCTGTCTGTCTGTCTGTGAGTTACAGATAATGTTGTAGACTCTTTGGCCTTTGGGGGTCTGCCTTCCTTCCTTGTCTCACACACATATACACACATCCATGCATGCTCATGCGCTCTCTCTCTCTCTCTCTCTCTTTCACACACACACACACACACACACACACACACACACACACACACTCACATACATACAATCTGCCCCTCCCCCCACCCCAACCACCCCGTTGAATGAACATCTGGCCATGACGGATTTCTGAGCCATGAAGAACTGCTCATTAAGAAGCTGAAGACGCACACACACACACACAGGATGAATTGCACTAATCCAACCCTCACACTCAGAGTTCATTTTGAGGCCGCAGCCACATGGCATGGAAAAATAAGTGTGTGTGTGTGTGTGTGTGTGTGTGTATGTGTGTGTGTGTGTGTTCAGCGTGTGTAGTATATTGCGTTGATCTAGAGCATTGTTTTCTCAATGGGTACCATGATGCCAGTCCAGGTACGCCAAAGAATACTTACTGTACATTGTACACTGCGGTCCCTGTTACAGTGTATCTACATCATGTGCAGTGCAGTGAAAGTTTGTAACAAAATGTAACATTATGTACTTACACTGTA
>CM050205.1:12722500-12727500 GCA_027475355.1 Coilia nasus
AGTTGGAAAAGGGCTTTATAGGAGCATTATAATGTCTTAGGAGTATAAGTATAACTATGTATAGCTAGGAATACTTCACATACCTTATGAATGCATTGTAAGCATTTATGAATGTGTTTATATTGTCTTATGAATACAAGCGTCATGGAACATATTATCATAAAAGGAATATAAATAAGAGTTAAATAATAACAAATTGAATTTATGAATGGAGATAATAAGAGTCGGATGTGGCGTTTACTGCGAGTGAGTGTGTGCTGTTGTATATTATAGTGTACTAAGGGCATTATGGTGTATCATGAGTTTTAATGAAGTGCGCTGTGGAGTAATAGAGTGGTGCAGGGGAGAAATTACAGTGGGGACTTTCTTAAAGACGTGTTTGCAATGATTCATGGGAGAGTCAGTCTAATTAACCTGTCAGCTCTCAGGCAAGGAGCACTGAGGATGCACGCACACATACACACACACACACCCACACAGACACGCAGACACACACACACACACTCACACACACACACACACACACACAAACACACGCACACACACACGCACACACACACACACACCGACACACACATACGCACACACACACAACACACACACTCACATACACACACACACACACACACACACACACACAGGCAGAGGCATACACACAGATAGCGGCATACACACACAGCAGGGAAAAGACGTACTCTTTGGCAGCTGGGCTTGACTTGGCCGGGTGCTTGCCTCGGAGCACTATCTCTGTCAGACAAAGCTTGAAGTTATTGCCACCAGATTTTCCCCCGTTTGAGAAATATATTCCACATCTGCACATCAAAATAAATAAATCTAGCAGGCCTGAACATAGCAGTGTGTGTGTATGTGTGTGTGTGTGTGTGTGTGTCTGTTTGCTGTGTAAAAGTGAGTGTGTGCTGTGCTGTGTGTAACTGTGTTTTATTGACATCTGTATATGTTGTTCCAAACTAAGAAAAATTAAATACAATAATTAAAAAAATATCACACCCTTAGGACAGAACATGAAGACCTGTAAGAGACAGACAAACAGAGAGAAAGAGAGAGAGAGAGAGAGAGAGAGAGAGGCAGAGAGAACAAGAGAGAGTGCGAGAAAGATTTGTTTCTAAACCTTTACTTTAAAGACTGTTGAAGTAAATGCTGCATCTTGCTTTAGTGCCTTTGTAAAGTACAGCCGTGTTTTTTCAATGCGGCCAAACACACACACCCACCCACCCACACACACACACACACCAGTGGAAATCTCTGAGCCAGTGCCACCATTGAGGGCAGCTCATCCATATCCTTTGCCACAGCAGAGTGGACCCTGACCGGGACAGCGCACCTCTGATCTGATCTCGCTGCCACTCCCGCTGGGAGATCATTTGCTTCACTGCACCCAGGGGCTCGCTGCACTAAATAAAAACAGAGACAGACATACGTCAAACAAGAATGCAGAATACTGCTTATCGACTTTTATGGTATGACCAAAATGCCCAATTTGTCTAAAATGCATAAAAATGTGCGGTTACACTACATTACACTTAGTAGATGAAAATAAATATATAAAAGGTTATAAAGATATATATATATATATATATATATATATATATATATATATATATATATATATATATATATATTTACGGTTATAAAGACACATCTCATTTTTAACAGTTGAGAATTTCATTTAGCTTTTAAACTTAAAACCAGGAATTTATAGGCTATTCAGATTTAGATCCTTTCAAACAAACTTCAGTACATCAGTGACAATATGACAATAACATGAACAGTTTCAGAAACGGGAATGAGACATAACAAAATGTCTGCCGTCTCAGCGGGCATCTCATGCCTAAGGGGTGAAGGGGTAAGGGAGAGACTTGCTGCGGGCATAGCTGTCTGGCTAGGGAGCTAATGACATGATGTGTTAAACACTGCCTTCACGGCCACAGGAAAGGAGGTATTGCACATCCCAATGCCATCACCCAGTAAGTGTCAGCCTGGGAAACAAAAAAATCATGGGCATTTATCTATGAAATCATTTTTAGTAAAATCAGTTAATTTATATGACTAATAACTATTGTTCTTGGAAATTCTGATTCTGATTCAGACATTTAGTATTTGTAAAATCAAATGTAAAACATTTATAGAGGATAAATAAGTATGTGTGACCCTTTTTAAGAAGCCTTGGATTTATATAGTCCTTTATCCAAGATACACATTAAACATCTCTTCCTGATTCAAAAGAGTTAAAGAAAAAGAAAATTCTTTTTTTTTCCATTTTCAAAACAGGTGTTTTCCCCAATATACTGAAAACCTGTTTTAATTAGCCATGTGTACGTAAGGATAGGCATATGATATAACATTATTATGTGGGTGAATTCCAGAAGCTTAGCATATAGAATAAAGTTATAAACACTGCCTGCAAGGCATTACACACACACACACACACACATACACGCACACTTAGACAAACACACACACACACGTGCACACACACACATCAAAGTTAAACCTTGAATTAATTTTATAATTAGACTTTTGCACATTGAAAAACAGCCCCCCGTGTCACAGCGCTCTCCACCTCACATCCTCTTCAGAAAACCTCTTTTGAGACACACACACGCACACTCATCACTCACACACACGAGCACACACTCAAACCCACTCGTACACACACATACTCCTTTTCTCTCTCTTTCTCTCCCTCTCTCTGTCTCCCATGCCCACACATACACACACACACACTCTCTCTCTTTCTCACACACACACACACACACACACGCACACACCCATGCACATACACGCACACACTTACTCACTCACACACACACACACACACACGTGCACACACACAGACACACAAACAACTACACACACATCGTGCGTCTGAGACTTCAAAGGCAGGTGGAGTGAAACTGTGAAATTACAGGTAAGGTGTCAGGGCTCCTTTGAAACCCAAAGCCAGGCAAGACCCAGCCGGCCCTGGAATTAGGAGCAGGAGAAAGAGGCCGAGAGGGACGAGACGGGGGAGAGGATGACAGGGCGGGAGACGGGGGGAGTGGCGGAGGCGGGTTTACGAGGCGTGTTGACAATATGGCAGCGGCACAAAAGACCCTAATGCTGCTTTAAATTACCCTCTTTAGACCCGCTCGCACACACACACACATACACACACGCCTTGACACACTCTCACACATGCACCTGAATGTGTGTGTGCATGTGTCTGTTTGTGTATGAGTCTATGTGTGTGTGTGTGTGTGTGTGTTTTTGTATGTGTGTGTGTTTAAATGCCCACCGAATGCCCATGCTTGTGTGTGTGTATGACGGTGTGTGTTGGTGTGTGGATGTCTATGTGTGAATATAAATCTAGACCCATCTGCTGACAAATTGTGAATTAATTCCCTCCAGTGCCATGATGTAGCCCGATACCCTTCAACCCCAGGTTTGTGTGACCGCAGCAGACACACTCGCACACACACACACACACACACACACACACACACACACACACACACACACTTCTACACCTCAGAGGCATTCAGTTGTCTGGACCAACCCAGACAGAATGGAACACCCACACTGCTGCTCTTTCCAGTGCCAGGTGTCTAAATCGCATTTACCCCTCTCTCTTACACACACACACATACACAGACATGCACGCACACACACACACGCACACACATGCATGCACACACACAAAAACACATGGAAGTTTATACCTTCTTCTGGCATAGAGAAGTGCCTCACATACTTGAATTGTAAGCCTTGTTCATATTTTACTTCTTTACTCTAAAGCACTTAAAGTCTTCTTGAGTAGTATATAATCTGCTTTACTCCACCTCTTTAACTGTTTTATCACACACACACACACACACACGTGTGTGCGCACCCAACACAGACACACACACACATGCACACACACACACACACACATACATACACGCACACAAACATACACACATACGCATACATAGACACACACGCACACGTGTGCACACACACACACACACATTCACACACACAAACACACACACACACTTTTTAGGACTTCTATATGGCAAAATCAAAAAGGGTAAACAAACAACCTGTCACAGCCGATCTGTCCGATGGAATTTAACGTTTCTGACTCTGATAAATCTGTCAGAATGATGAGTAGTACCATGGAAAAACAGTGGTATTGCAGTGAGGAAATGCATCTCACAAACATGCAAACTCATTGTGTGTGGTATTTTTTGACTAGTTAGAATGGAATTATAACAAGGTGTTTTGTCAGACACTGTTCCTGTGTGTGTGTGTGTGTTTGAGTGTGTGTGTATGTGTGTGTGTGTGTTGTATCTCATCAGTCTAACCACTGCCATTTCTTTTGACACTTGGCAATAAAGCTTGATGTCATTTTCCATTCATTATTTTGCATTTATCACCCGCCATAACTCACACACACCTGACACTTTGTTCCTGTCAGACGCGCAAGGCAGTGTGATGGTGTCCATGCTGTGTGTGTGTGTGCGTGTATGTGTGTGTGTGTGTGTCTGTGTGTATGCGTGTGCATACTTGTGAGTTCAATGTTATCTTTTCATCATAATAAAAAATTGTTGATCCAGATTTTTTTTTTAGCAAAGTGGGTGATGTGTATATAGGTTAAAAACAAAAATGCTATGGGTATGCAAAGTGATATTACCAAAGAAAAGTGAAGTGTTCTAAAATCATGTTGGATAAAATGGATAATAATATTTGATACAAGTTGACAGTCTGCAAATGAATTCCAAAAATGTATTTACAGTTTTGGGGAGAATGAGTCACAAGGACCCATCTTCTTTAAAATGTGTGTGTTTGTGCGTGCCCCTGTGTGTGTGTGTGTGTGTGTGCATGTGTGTGTGTGTGTCAGTGTTTGTGTGTGTGTGTGTGTGTGTTTGTTATTGAGTCTGGGAGAATGACTGACACATTCTCAGCATCTGTAGCAAGGGAAGTGATGTAATGTGGAACTTGAAGCTTTAATAACA
>CM050205.1:12730000-12735000 GCA_027475355.1 Coilia nasus
TGTGTGTGTGTGTGTGTGAATGGGATGGGTTGCTTCCTGTGGCTGCTGACAGCCTGAAACGAGGCTTGAGACAACTAAATGAGTCTGGATCCTGAAGTGGGTGACTCACACACAGGCCCAGCGAGGAGCTGAAGAGCAGCAGACAGACAGGAGAGCGCGTGGGGGTGGGGCTCAGGCCCAGCGAGGAGCTGAAGAGCAGCAGACAGACAGGAGAGCGCGTGGGGGTGGGGCTCAGACAGCAAAACAAGAGCTCACCTCAGCACAGACGGGCGGGGGGGTGGGGTTGGGGGTGGGTGGGGACAGGTTAGGCAATAACACTTCCATCATCTCGCTAATTAGATTTTATGGCACAAAATATGAAAAAAGAATAGCTATGTAGGCTTCTGTCTGCAGCGTTACTCATTTATCTAACCGGGTGGCAAAGACCAAATGAAGCAATTTGTTATTTAAAATGGAGAATTTCATGATATATTGTTATCTATAAATTGAAGTCAGAGCTACATCACAGGTTGATGAAATGAAGTGTGATGAGGAAATTCATCCACAGGTATTTATGTTGAGATATACAGTATATCATATAGGAAAAGGATGTTTGTATTGAAATTGCTCCACCCTCCTTAAATGTTCATGGTATAAGAAAAAAGAAATGCAATCTGTAGCAAAACACTTTGGCTCAATCTTTTGCTGCTTAAAAAGTGCTATAATCAATAAATTGACCTTGATTAAGCAGTTAATGGTACTTAGATTAAGGGACCTACACTAAGCATTAAACAATTATTTCCCATACTTCATTTGTTTTGATTAAGACTATGTGCTTTCTTTTTTTTTTTGACGTAAGCAACATCTTTTTTTACATATGCATGATAAGTGAAGACAGTGAAAATTATCCAAAGTCAACAGCTTACTTCAACCACAGCTAAAATCCAACCATGTCTTTGCACTAATTTCATGCTAATTTCCATGTTGTCTGAGTGTCAGCCTGCTAACCACCTAAGCAGACTTCTGTACACACTTGCACAAGTTCTTCCCTTTGAGGGTATTTGTGCAAGTCATTGTGGTATGCCTCTAATATCATGACTTGTAACACTGTGCTTAGATTTACAATAATTGTGGGATTGATTGTCTTAGAGTGCATGAGTTAGGATTCCCTTGTGGTATGTATGTCTCACAGATGCTAGGCCTACTCACCCACCTCTCCACCCCCCTCCATGTGTGTTTATGTAATACAGGGGTGCTCACTAATTTTTGGCTCGCGAGCTACTTTTAAAACGGCCATGTCGCCGCGATCTACTGAGGATGATGATGATGAAGATGATGATGATGACGAAGATGATGATGATGATAAATCACTCAGTATGCATTTTAAATGTACCTTTATGCAGTTTGTTTATTGATATAAATGTTGCATTACATATCCAGCATAGTAAAATATATGCATCCATGCATAAACGGTCATGCATGCACAACTTTAATACAACTGTATTATGATATAATGAACGTTTCCAGCACAATTATAATACATTTGTATTACTTTCCAATGAACCTTTAGAGCACAACAGTAATACATGTGCAATTATCTATTGCCAGGACTTAATTAATCTGATGATGACCTGCACTGGAGGGAGTCAGACAGGGTTGCATAGTCCGGAGAGTAGCTGCTGGTAGCGAGCCTCAAACAGGCCTCCAAATGATTATCAGTCATGGTGGAACGGTATTTAGACTTCAAGGGTACTTAATATTCATGTGGGAAAAGGCAGACTCGCACAAACAAGTAGAGCCGAATAATGCAGTCAAGGAGGTAGCACACTAGGTCTCTGAGCTGCTGTGTTTCTGGGCTTTATGTGCTGTCCGAGAACAGACAATGTGAATTGCGTGTGTGTGTGTGTATGTGTGTGTGTGAGTGAGAGAGAGAGACAGGCAGACAGACAGACAGAGAGAAACAAATGTATATTTCTCTCTACCACACATACCACCTCACACTATTAATAGTATGCGAAAACATGTTGGAGGAATAGGCAGGTATGTGTGTCTGTGCTCTAGTTACTGCAGACAACAGAGACTGGGTGATGTGTCATGTAGCTGATTTATAGCCTACTCCCTGGGTGTGTGTTAATCAGATAGAATCTGTGTATCAGTCCTCGCGTAACTCACGTTCTTATCACTCGTACGCATCTCGCGCGTGGCTACTCCGCAGGTACTGAACACATATTCCTGTGCCTACGCTCCCTCAGACCGCAGTGGAAAACACTGTCGACCGCGTCCGACAAAGCAGTCATTGTTCCCGTCGCGTAGACAATATTAAGTGACTTAATACGGCCATATATCTTTTAGCGTGAAGGAATAAGGAGGCCAATCTGTGCCTACGAGTCTACTCCCCCTCCTTAACCAAAGCCCGAGGCCAACAGGATACACACAGACGCAGACACACGCAGAGACACGTGCACGCACATCCCCTGTGTAAACAGCGCAGATGTTATTTAAAGGAATTTAATGTGATTTGTTTTTCTTTAGAAGTGCTCATTTGCATATCATTGTTTTATTAGCCGAGATAAAGGTCTATGCCACCCAGAGATGTTTTTAAATGTCCGTTTAAACGTTCTTGGCACTGACACTGGCCTGGCTTATTTCAACACGTGGCATTGCTTCAGTTCTAATTACCTCATGTGCAAAAAAGTACCCAAAAGCCTGAAGGGGTGACAGTTATTGACAATTGAGTCGTCTCGCCATAACAGCGCTGGAGGCAGAGGAACCAGGCGCTGCCAACGTAAACATTTCGGTGGGGAGACGCCTCGAGTGGCACGGCTTTAGCCCTGACAACCGTAACTATGTTCAACAAATTATCCGGAGAAAGGCGGCGTGTTTACAGCGCGAGATTTCAAAGAAAACTCCTGTGCAGTGATTGGCAGGTGGGATCCAGCGTTTTCCGAGTTTGTTTTTATTACAGTGACTCGGGAAGGGGTACGTCTGAGCTACAAATGCGAGCGGGGATTCCGGCCTGTCAGTCTCGTGAACTGTGAAACTGTGACCCACTGCGCCAGACATAGCTCATAGAAGAAGAATCACCCTGATTCCTAAAAGACATTTTCAATGGTCGTGATCTTAACGTGTCCTACACTGCACTTTTTGTGCAGCATACTGGGGGGAAAGTAGGACAGGCAGCTTAGCATCCACGTGAAAACTCTGCTGTCATGGAGCACTTTCAGCAGGAAAGCTCAGCTCCGCACACTGATTTTAAAACAGATTTTTTTCAAGGACATATGAACTCAATGACAACGATTAGGAAGCAAAATGTTTGAGCGAACGTGTTTTGCTGCAGATTGCATCTCTTTTTTGTTACCATCCATTTTGTTGCCATGTTACCATTTCATTTCTTCATTTTATCCTGCTGTTCAACCAAGCGTGTGAAATCCAGACAAAAGAATTTTTCCATAACCAGCCATAGCCTTGTGTGGACCTGTGTACTTTTACGTTTTCTAAAGGCTGAAGTCCAGAACAGTCTGCATTTAAATGAAATGCTGAATGATTAAATTGAAAGGAATAGTTGGACATGTGTTTTAAAGGTTGTAGAGAACTTGAAACCCCCCTGGCTACAGATGTAGCTTTCCAGGGGCATTTCCAGCTTAAAGGCAGATTACGCTTAGCCAAGAATGGATGTCAATTTACAGATGAGTTGAGGATGTTTTTTAGGCTAATAAACAAAGGTCCTATAGTGTACTACAGTAGTACGACAGTAGTAAATGTAGCAGACGTTCTAAATTAGAGATTTTTTAGAAAGCACAAGAAAGTGGATAAACTAAACCAGGGGTGCTCACTAATTTTTGGCTCGCGAGCTACTTTTAAAACGGCCATGTCGCCGCGATCTACTGAGGATGATGATGATGAAGACGACGTCGTGTTTAGTTACTAAACACTGGTACAATTAATTTGGATACCTGGGGCTAGACTCAAAACCCTGTGTTGAAGCATCGGCAAAATTGTCTGGTGACACACCTGTGGCTTTCCATACACCTTTGAGCACCTGCAAGAAATTTAAACTACTTTGGATAGATAAAAATCTTCGAAGACTTCTCTTTAGAAGGAGGTAAAGCATTCCAGACTTTCACATTCACCTTGTGATTCACTGAAAATTACCATAACTGTATCTGAATTGTAAAAGTAGAAAAAACACTCCTTTTCCCCACACATAAATAGGCTCAAACCTCCCGCTGTCTGTTGTTGCAGAGGAGGATAGATTTCTTTCCTCCATAAGGTGCTCTTTTAATTCCACGACTACCACAGGGATTGTGTTGCTAAATACCATATTTAGACAAGTTTTGGAAAATATAATATCGATACCAATAATGAGTCTTTTTTATTGCAGGTTAATTGCATTTTTCTGTTTCAGCTTATTAAAAAACAACCTGTGTAACAATATGCAACAGTATTGTTCTTATTGTCAATTAGTGTCAAATAACATAACAGTTACCCTCATTCTATATTATAGTAGTAATCACTGAAACTGGATCACTGAAACATCATGACAGCTGTCCTGACAATGTCTTATATGGTAACATATTAGTGTTATGTAAGTGTGTCTTATATGGTAACATATAAGTGTTATGTAAGTGTGTCTTATATGGTAACATATTAGTGTTATGTAAGTGTGTCTTATATGGTAACATATAAGTGTTATGTAAGTGTGTCTTATATGGTAACATATAAGTGTTATGTAAGTGTGTCTTATATGGTAACATATTAGTGTTATGTAAGTGTGTCTTATATGGTAACATATAAGTGTTATGTAAGTGTGTCTTATATGGTAACATATTAGTGTTATGTAAGTGTGTCTTATATGGTAACATATAAGTGTTATGTAAGTGTGTCTTATATGGTAACATATAAGTGTTATGTAAGTGTGTCTTATATGGTAACATATAAGTGTTATGTAAGTGTGTCTTATATGGTAACATATAGTGTTATGTAAGTGGCTGTGCTCTGTCATGGAGGGGCATCAGCAGGGG
>CM050205.1:12737500-12765000 GCA_027475355.1 Coilia nasus
GTGTGTGTGTATGTGCGTGTGTACGAGTGTGCATGTGTATACTCATGCATACATGTGTGTGTGTGTGTGTGTGTGTGTGTGTGTGTGTGTGTGTGACCAGTGGAGTTTCTCTGAGCGCCTGCATCAAATGAGGAAACTGTGGAGATTAAGAGACTAACAGTAATCCCTTTTGCTGGAGCCCCTCCAACCCCTGAGCACAAGACGGCGAACGAGAGAACGAGAGAAAGAGAGACAGAGAGGGAGAAAGGACACAAAAGAAGAGACAGATGAAAGAGCTGCCAGGAGAGGACAGAGTCCCAGAGAGAGAGATAGAGGGAGAGAGAGAGAGAGAGAGAGAGAGAGAAGCAGCAGACATTTAAGGAAAAAAAGCACACCCAAATATCTCTGACGGCAGAGAAACTCCCTCTCTTAATAAGTGCAGCCTTGCCAGACCACACAGATTCTGCTGCATGCTCTCACACACACACACACACACACATACTCGCAAAGACACACAGAAACACACGCAAACATGTACACAGATGCAAACACACACACACTCTCTCACACACCTGTGTGTGGTCTGTGGGGCGATCTGGCTTGCTGGATTCTGCCAAGAACACTTTTCTCCCCGCCAACGACCCCCCCACACACACACACACACCAACCCCCCCACACACTTAGATTGCCGTGGGGCACAGGTGCTCACTCACAGACTACCCCTCTGCTCCACTCCTGTTACCACGGAAACACTGGAAGGTTCTGGGACGGGGGACGGTTTCCGTGCGCAGGTTGCCTGACGACACCACACTGGGCTGTTTAATCCAGTCAGAGGGACGGTGCTTTTTCTCATGAGTGTGAGCTGAGTAGGAGTTACAGCTAGCATTATCACCACTCACAGTTTCAGTGTGTGAATCATACAAGTTCATGAATCATTCAGAGCATTTCCAGAATGCTAGCATTACACAGTCATCCACTCTTGGTGTTTTTTTTTCTTTCTTAATTGTCCTGTTTGTCATACTTACTTTTCTTTGTTACTTAATGTTCTTTCTTTCCTTCTTTCTTTCTGTCTGTTTTTTCTTTCTTTTATTCTCTGACTTCATTGTTCTATTTGTTCTTTCAATGATGTCATTGTGTCTAGCTGTGTCCTTGTTCTCTTTCATTTCTTTCTGGTAGTTTAAGGAAGCTATTCTCCATGACAAGTCTTTTAAAAGCATTGTTGTGCCAAAACATGAAATCGGAGGCCCTTGAAATATTAGCACCCCCCCCCCCCCCCCCCTTCCCTGTCTCCCTCCCTCCCAAGTACCACACAACCCCCTACCCCCCTTCTGTTATCTAACAGTTGGTCTTGCGGCTGCTGTGTGCTCCAGGACACTGAATCCTGTGTGAAGGGCCTCACTCGTCAGTGTGTCCATGCATGACTGAGCTGAGTGCAGGGAGCTCACCTGCCCCATCGAGTGGTGACGCAGGGGCCTCTGTAATCTGTGCACACGATACCTCATAACCGCTCGGCTCACAGTTAATGTTAGTCCGTGAGTTAGTAAGTTGGTGAGTTAGTTAGCTAGTTACCTTTTGAGTTAGTTAGTTACCTTTTCTGTTAGTTAGTTAGTTAGTGAGCTTTTGAGTCATCTAGTTAGTTAGTTATTTAGTTACTTAGTTAGTATCTTGTCCCCTTTGGAAAATTCATCCTTACAGTCCTTGGAAATGTTCACTTACACATACATAGGCTATGTATTTAGAAATATATATTATGGGCACATAGAAACAGCAGATTTGGACAATACAGGGCAAAACAAGGAGATGCACATGACAACGTACAATATATTACATGTAACGAAGACACGTTGCTATATGCTTTTTTACCAGTTCCTTTCAGAGTGTATCTAAATGTAGCAATAAGTAATATTGCTATGTACTTACACTGTACATACCTAACACTAATCTTAATCCTAAACCATTACCCTAACCCTATGGTACAGTGTACATACTGTTACATTTTGTTACATATACTGTTGATACACTGTAACAGGAACTGTATAATAATACATACCCGACATTTCTCACACAAAAAATCAGGGAAGCATATGAATTTCATTAGATGTGTGGCTTTCCTTGGACATGAGTTGCTGATAGCCAGTCTTCATCGGCCAAAATAAAAACATTAGATTGTTGTTATACACTCATGGGGGGGTGAGCACATGTAAAAGTTGTCATGCTTGCATGTTGAGGTGATATCACACATAAAATGATGAAATGCTACAAAAATAACGCTTTTGAACCGCATTACACTTTGAACGTGGCTTTATACCTTTAGGTGAGAAAAACACTAGCATACTGATTCCTGAAATACTTGTTGCATTTTGGGATTGACCCAGTTATGTATCCGGATGGGCTGTTTGGCATATGTGTGTCATTGTAAGTATAGGAGTGTGCTCTTTTAGTGCGAGCAGAAGTGGTGTGTGTGTGTGTGTGTGTGTGTGTGTGTGTGTGTGTGTGTGTGTGTGTGTGTGTGTGTGTGTGTGTGTGTGTGTGTGTGTGTGTGTGTGTGTTGTAAAACTTTGGTAAAAATTGAGGACATGGGGTCAGTGGAGTTTCTTTGGGTGAGAGGGCGAGGGGGGGTGGGGGGGTCTATTGTGGGAGGGTGTTCAAAGTTCAGGGGCCCCCATTTGGATAGAGGGCCTCTAATGGGTAACATAGCTTGTTACATTAGACACTGTCACACACACACACACACACACACACACACACACACACACACACACACACACACACTATAGACACACACACACACACACACATGCACTATTCATATTCTGTCTATTCTCGGGCAGCACATAAAGCTCTGAAACAGCACAGCAGCCCCGGGACCTATTAAGTAAACACTGTTGGCCTCAGCTGAACTCATAGAAGCCCCAGAGGCATTATCTTTTTGGTCTCTGTGACACACACACACACACACACACACACACACACACACACACACACACACATACAAATACATGCACATGATTATATACACACACACTTTCTCACACACTATGCATGCCAGTGAAGGGTGCACGTGTGTGCTTGTGTGTGTGTGTTTGTGTGTTGGGTGTGTGTGTGTGTGTGAGAGAGAGAGAGAGACAGAGAGAGCATTTGTGTGGCTTTATTTTTGTGTTTATGGTGTAAATAGATGGAGAAGTCCATGCATTTTTGACAGTGTCTTTGATCAGTGTGTCCACTGTTGCCTCTATAGTGCCTGACCAAGGACAAACAGACAAACACACACACACACACACACACACACACACACACACACACACAGACATGTGCACACACACATGCACGCACAAACACACTAACTGTAGATGTCAGTTTCACAGGCTTATTGATGTCATGGCTGCAAGACAGTGAGTCCTAACCCCAAACACACACACACACACTAAAACAGCCACCATGTGAGAGACAAAAAGTGTCTCTATCGTGTGTGTGGTGTGTGTGCGTGTGTGTGTTTCATGTAGGGGTTTGGTGTTTGTTTTTTAGGTAATTTGACACTCTGCATCCATCAGCAGGCATTCAATGGCACACATCTTCACTCACACACAAACACACACACACACACACACACACACACACATACACACACACACACACATCTTCACTCACACACAAACACACACACACACATCTTTATTCACACACTCACACACAAACACACACACACACACACAAACCCCTGAAACCAGCAGTATCCGAGTATCAGAGCCTCATCCTTGCTAACCTCCAACCTAACTGTTGTTCTCTACTCCGTAATCTGCCAGATTAGAGATTAGCGGCCTTTGGTGGCAGATTAGGGAGGCCACAGACAGTGGGGCCACCTTGACCCTCAGACTGAGCACAGGAGTCACTGGGCGGCCACACAGCAGGTCAAACACACGCTAATTGGACACATTATTAGGGGAGAGGAGGGGGTGGGGGCAGCCAGGCAGGAGATGAAGAGAGAGAAGGAAAGCGTGAGGAGAAAAGAGGAGAGCAGAGCAGAGAGAAAGAGGATAGTGATGATGGAAGGAAGGAAAGAAGGAAGGAAGCAAAGGAAGGAAAGGAAAGGATAAGAAGAACCAAGTCACAGAATGGAAAGACAAAGAAAAAACTATGTGTTAAGGGGCAATCACAAGAAATTGAATGACAGAAAGAAAGAAAGAAAGAAAGAAAGAAAGAAAGAAAGAAAGAAAGAAAGAAAGAAAGAGAAAGAAAGAAAAAGAAACTGGATGATCAGGAAAAAATATCAAGGGAAACAGGGGAAATGGAATGAGGAATGAATAGAATGAGGAATAAATAAATAAAAAATAAATAAATAAATAAATAAGTGCGTAAGTAAGTAAATAAGTAAATAAATAAACAAACAAATAAATAAATAAATAAATAAAGAAAGAAATAAAGAAATAAATAAAGAAAGAAATGTGGAATCATAATAGTGGAAAATGTTATGGGTAAGTACCCATACTTTTCTAATAACCTGATATGGAGGAAAAAGAGGAGGAGTGTGTGCATGCGTGTGTGCGTGTGTGTGTGTGTGTGTGTGCATTTGTGTGGAACACCCCTAAAAGTCCGTCATGGTACACATTTACACACCACAACAGAAGAAACACCCTACTTTCTTTCGCTGTTTGAGAAGTAAATGAAAAGTCCTTGATAGTCCAAATGTTTGACAGCTGAGGCCAGACAGACTGGATCTGGAGAGAGGAGGAAACATCACGGGGGGAGAGGAGGAGAGGACAAGGGGTCACTTCCTCTCTGGGTGCACTTACACAAGCAGCTAAAACTTATAGCAAAAACCAGCTGGAGTGTGTGAGTGGTGATTCTGATTAATTAAGGCTAGAGAGAAGAAGAGAAGAGAAGAATTAAAGAAGAGAAGAGAAGAATTAAAGAAGAGACGAGAAGAGAAGAGGGATGATGGTGATTGTGATTAAGGCTATGGGAGAGAAGAGAAGAGGAGGGAGAAAAGAAGAGAAGGGAAGAGGAGAGAAAAGGAGAAGAGAAGAGAAGAGGGATGATGTTGATTGTGATTAAGGCTATGGGAGAGAAGAGAAGAGGAGGGAGAAAAGAAGAGAAGGGAAGATAAGAGAAGAGGAGAAGAGAAGAGAAGAGGGATGATGTTGATTGTGATTAAGGCTATGGGAGAGAAAAGAGCAGGTATACCAGGACACCTGGCAGAGCCCTGTAGAATAACAAGTGCTTTCTTCAACAGTTTCAATCAAGTGGGATAGTGGGAGTGGGATCCATGGCACAGACATCGGACACTGAATGTGAATGAGAAATAAAAGGAGGGAGGAAAGGAGGGAGGGAGTGAGTGAGGAAGAAAAGGTGGCAAGGATGAAAGACAGATACCCCACACATCCTCCTCTTCCCCCACTCCCCTCCCCATCTCCCCTGTCTTGGTCATCAAGTGACTTCCTCTTCCTCCAGGGTGATGAGACACTAACCCCAGTTTGTCACTCAACCACTCCACTCACACACGCACGCACACACACACACACATACCTATACACATTCACATGCACAGACCTTCTACCACACACACACACACACACACACACACACACACTTGCAGCTTGAGGGGTCCCTCGCTGACCTGCGACCTGTGAGAAGAGGGTGAGGTTAATCCTCACAGCTCCAACAATAGAGACGGGGTGAGAGAGGTAGCAAGAGGAGGATTTTTCCCCCAGCCAGACATGGAAGTGTGACATTACGGCAAACACATCCTCTTCAAAGGGATCTAGATGTAGAGCTGAAACTTGGTCTCACTGTACTGCCCTACAAAGGCAGTGCAGTAACTACAGTATATGAACATTAAAACTGAGAAAAATACCTTCAAAGTTGTCATAATGGCCAGTAAAACATATGGTTGATATAATATTGGTGATGCTTTCCTAATAGGAAGAAGCAAGAGATTTAGTCACAAAAGAGGTGTTATTAAGTAAAATTCTTGTCTAAACTTAAAATAATAATATAATATGTAGTTACTGCCTTTTGGCTTTGTAGGGCAGTATTCATGTAGTGCAGCCTGTAAACTGTTAAATTAGAGGCATTATGCTTGCAGATTTTTGGTTGCATGTCTGTGTTTTTTTTCATGTTGTTGTTCAAGTGAAGACTTCCTATTTGAATGTTATGTTTACAGTTTTATAAATGTTGTAGCGTAAGTTTTTTAAAGTTTTGTAGAGTGTTCTTTTCTGTTATTTTTTTGCTGTTTTTATTTAAATATCATGTTTTCGTATACTAATCTTAATATTTTGCTACTTTTCATAGGCTTGCTAATTTTAGATGTTACAGTTTGTCACCATTTAATCTATATAAATAAAAGTATAGAATTTACTTTAATTACTTTAAATTATATTACTTATTTCTTGTTAAATTATATATTTATATTTAGTCATTGGATGCGAGTAAAATGCCCCAGACAATCGTTTAAAACAGAGACTTGCTTGAGATGTTAAGCACATAGTCAATATGCTTGTATCTGTCGCCCCCTTGTGCTGTGCTTCCGCCACTGAAGGCATCGTCTTGCTTTCCCTATGGGAGCACATAAAATATTTTAAAATTAAAATTTCCTATTAACATTAGGCCTACTCAGGTGTAGCCCACTGAGAATTTCCTAAAGAAAATCTAGCCTTTGGTGAGAAATAAAACAACAGTCAAGATTTTAAACAAAATCACTTGTTTGACTATTCTAGTAGCCTAGTAGGCTACATTTTTTAAGTTAGCGTGTCTGTTGTGAAAGTATTTCGTTTAATATTTTTCACAAGTTCGGTTCCATGTTAAATGTGAAACGCAGCTGTAACGCCTCAGGGAACAGAGTGTCTGTCCGTCTGTTTGTCTAACAATTGGATTCTTGTAACTAGTGAGACGGGTACGTTTTAGGCTTAGTGAACTGAACATGAGTTTTAGTGTCTGGCGGTTTTATCGCATTTAGAACCTTTAATCATTTCAGTTCCCTAATATGAAACTCCCATGTCTCCAGGGAAATGGCCTACAGTTTTATAAACAACTGAATACTAATCACTTTGTCTGCTGTTATCTTTGTAAATCCTAATAAATAATGTAATAAACGCACAAAAACAAAAACAAGTTCATGTCTTGTGTGTTCAGCACAGAGGGTCAAGCACTCACTGTGTTCACAGATGATAAATAGCTTCCAATAAATGTCCCAGTGTCTACAAGGTCAGGCGTCAAAGAGCATGCTCAGTTCAGCTGTTGGTTTCCATGCACAGCTTTCTGTGTATCCTCATGTGCCAGTCGTCTATAATTTACACACATATTTGCTTCCATTTTCGCGCAATACGCTTTAGGCACTTGGATACATCGTTTTTTCAGGATGCACCCAAAACTCTTTAAAACTATGAGCTTGAAACAAACGCCAGCAGACAGCACCCTGATTTTAAGGCTTTGGATGCGTTGCAATTTGGCATGGGCTATGTAAAGGCTAAGGGTCAATGGAGACCCAGGAGGACAATCCGCTAAACATCCAGCCTGACTTGGTGGGTGTGGTAAGGATGCAAGCCTTATGGTGCACTCTCACCCCCTCTCTTTGCGCGGTTTATAAAAGCAGGAGACCCCAAGCCCCTCCGTTTCACGAGCTGCCTGGAAGCGTTTGCTGTTGTTCATTCCTTCGGTAAAGATGGGTTTCGGAGGTATTCTACTAACTATTGCAGTGTTGTGGTCATCAGTGCTGCCTGGTAAGCAGCTCCCGCATTTTTTAATCCAAGTGTAGGGTAAATAATACTGCAGTGTTCTGTTTTGTTATGTTGCATCAACTTATTTGGCAAGATACCCTGTTTTATTCAATGCCTCTTTCTCAGCTAGAGTTCAGCACAACTAAACGGCAGATCAGGCCATTAACTTGTGTTATCTGGTTAACTTGTGTGATCCATTTCCAACAGGTGAGAGCGTGACAGGCGGGAAAGAGGCCGTGGCTCACTCTCGACCGTACATGGCATCGGTGCAGCTGAACGGAAAGCACGAGTGCGGTGCGTTCCTCATCGCCAGTCAGTGGCTTCTGAGCGCAGCTCACTGCTTCAAGGATGGGTGAGCATCATTCAGTTAAGAAAAGGATTAACTTTTGAATGCTAGAGCAGTTGCCAGTAAGACTAAAAAATGAGTAGGCCTCGTTAGAAGACTCGTGTAAAACGATTTTCACATGCAGGAGATATTAAGGTTACCTGTTCACCAACTAACCACATGTAGTGACATAAATCCATGTGTCTCAATTCATTTAAATTTTAGCTGCATGCAATATTGGCAACATTTTTTTAAATATGTATATTAAACTGAATATAAATAATATAAAACTGGAATGGTGTGTCACTCACTGTTGCCTTAAAATTTGTATTAAATTACATGGTGTTTGAACCTTTGTAGAACATTTAACTTCCTCGAATATAAAGTAAAATAATAATAATAATCCATTTCAGAGCTGGAGGTCGGACAGTTGTTGTTGGAGTGCACTCTTTGTCTGGAGAGGAAACCACCAAGGAAACATTAAGGATTTCAGCTGTGTACAACCATCCAGACTTCAACGATGACAATTACGACAATGACATTATGTTGATCAAGGTAATTAAATTTGTGCGTGTGTGTCTGTAAAAGTAAGCCCAGTGTATTGTATTTTTTGCATGTCCATTCTTAATGTGACATTCTGATTCGTTCTAAACTAAAGCTGGAGTTCCCACCTTGTCATTTGTTGTGATTGGCAGCTTGATCGTCCAGTAGCGGAGAGCCATGCGGTGAAGCCATTGTCCTATCAGCAGGCAGGAGGAGCTGAGCTTGCAGAGGGAGCCGTGGTGGAAACGGCCGGGTGGGGCTCCCTGAATAACCTGGGGTCCCGCCCTGACAAACTGCACGAGCTGACCATCACTGTGATGAGCCGGACATTATGTGGCCGCAGTGACTACTATGGGACAAAGTTCACCAAGAACATGCTCTGTGCTGCCCGGCGACGTCAGGACACTTGTGATGTAAGTTCACATGTACAGTATGCATGTACATATCTGACAGAAAAAGGAAAGAGTCATACTCTCTACAATGATATGAAAAGAAACATTCACTACACTTCACTTCACTGCACTATACAGAAATCTGTCCCTTTCGCTCTTTTCTTCAACGTATCTGTGTCCCTCGATGTCACAGGGCGACTCTGGTGGCCCCCTGCTGCATGACGGCGTTGCCGTGGGGATCACGTCTAACGGGGGGAAGAAGTGTGGCTCCAGCAGAAAGCCAGGCCTCTACACCATCATTTCCCACTTCAGCACCTGGATCCAGAACACCATGACCACCACGGCCACAGCTTAAAACAGTTAGGAGAGTTAGGAGAGAGCCATGAAGCATCACTAAGAAATATCACAAGTAATAGCAAGACTAGCAGGCTTTGCACCTAACTTGGAACCTTATGTATTTCCAAGTTTTGAAATTGAGAATTTAACATCATCAGTGCATCTGTGTTATGAACAGATTCCCCATATATATCAGCCTAATACATTCACCCTGTGCATATGTTTTCAACTGAACTGATCAGAGGAACCGGCAAATACAAAAGTAGTGATCTTGCTTCTAGAAATATTTGAGATTTTTTGAGACAAAGGGTGCTAGGACGGACACCAAGATATTGCAAATGTGTTATTCTGTCTACAGACAGCAGGGGTGGTAGAGAAAGTCTTCATTCGCCTGGTAATCACTCATGTAAGCATGTATCAGCTTATGAAGATGTTTAATTAACTCGAAAAAGTTGCATAGTGCTGCTTTAAGGCATGTGGTTCTGACCATACAAATAGAGTTCCTCTGTGAGTTATGGAAGCAGAACCCCCCTAATGACTTCCTCATAACTTCAGAAAGTCAGAATATACCTTAAGTTCTGTTATTTTTACACAAGTAATAGCCACAATATTTATTTCAGCGCTTTACAGTAGAAGAAATATAGAGGTCATCACAGCATTTGAAAGTCATGAGCACATTTCTGAATATGAGACACAATTAAAAGATTTAGCCTTATGTTACATGTTTTGCACAAGTCTCCGTAATAAACAACATTTGAGAGGAATGTGTGCTGTTTTTCTTTGTCTTTTTTTGTTAGTGATGTTTTCCAGTTACTTCTATTCTTATCTCCCATGCTGTCTGTGGATATTACTGTTTACAGCCGACTTGGGCCTGTTATGCAGCCAGATAAGACAGGCTGAAGTAGATATGAAGTGTAATTTATGGGAAAGTTCTCCCTTCCCTCCATTTGGTTCGGGAGGCAGCTGGAAATTGCTTGGCATTCGTGACAGTATTTTTTAGTCAGGCTCCAGCGATAAGGAGGTTCTCCGCAAGTTTGGCCCCACTGCATAAACAGTCTGATAACCCCAGGACAGGCAAAGCAAAGCAACGGCACAGACACTCTGCTGCACTACAGATATTTTACACTCTGAAATGGATGTGTGTATAGTAGTTCCAGACAACTACAGCTGTTTGGCTGTACTGCAAACTCTTGGTTACGGCGATCTTGACTACAACACTGCTGCCTTCCCCTATGGTGCCATTTTGACTCTACAGTGTGCATAATTTGTTAATTTCATTTGCATTTTGTTTCTCATTCGTTTCTTCTCCTATTCAACTTCTCTTTTGCCCTAATGGTGACCATCCTTCTCCCCTTCTCTTCAAGCTCTCTCCTGCTCTTCCTCCTCCCCCCTTCTCTGCCAGTTCTCTCCTCCTCTTCCCCTGTCTTTTCTCCACACAGTCTATCTCTTCTTCTTCTCCTCCTCTAGTTCTCTCCTCCTCTCCTCCAGCTCCTGCTTGCTGAAGCGGCGGCAGACGTAGGGCCTCCCACCGTGTGAGGCGGCCAGCTTGCGGACCCCTCCCAGCAGCTCCCGCACCTGAGCGTGGCTCACGGGGTTCCGGAGGCTTCCGTGGTTGAGCGCGTGGTAGCGACTGCCGCACAGGCGCACAATCTCCTGCAGCGACGGGTGCGCGTTGGCCACGTAGCTGTCGATGTTGCCCACCACGCCCAGGTTGCCGTGGGGATCGTCCCGGGTGAAGAGGACCAGGAGGTATTCGCAGATGTCACCACCGAAGGTCTGCTGGATCAGGGTGAGGAGCTGAGTCTCGCCCTGAGTGAAACGGCCCACCTGCAAACACACACACACATGCATGCACGCACACATACACACACACAAATGCAAATACATGTCTTTACACAACTGGTTGAAATGCTTGTGCTCATTTACGTTTGTGGTGGTGGAAAGATCATGACATTGAGTGGTCTTTGTGGGCCGCAGGAAGACACTGAAGTGCACACCCACACCACCACATGGAGACAGATACATACAGAAACACACCTGCATGACTAAGATGAAGGCGTGTGGCCCAGGTAAAGCCAGTGCCAGGCAGTCTCTCACATCACTCAGTCTCTCCAGGTCGTCTTCGTCCCAGAGCTCAGGCGTATCCACGACGACCAGGCGATGTCCGTCCACACAGATCGCCCTGTGCTCACAGCACTCTGTGGAGCTCCGAGTCTCCCCTCTCAGTCGGCTACTCGGGAATCGGCTCGCTGCCCTGGTCAGAATAGTGTCTGCTGCTAAGGTCTTGCCACTGCCAGACAAACCCAACAAGACGATTGTAGTCTGGCCTTTTTCAGCACTGCCTACTGATGCTGTGAGAAACAAAAAATGAGGGACATTAAGAAGTGCACATTCATTCAGCAGGACTATAAAAGTTGCGCTTTTATTTAACGGTCCTTGTTATAGTGTATCTATATGATAAAATCCTGTGTAATAATGTGTATAACAATATGTAACACTATGTACTTACACTGTACAATAGGGTTAGGGTAAGGGTTATCATTAGGGTTAGTGTTAGCAATGTACATTGTAAGTACATAGTTTTACATGTTGTTACATGTCAATACACTGCAAAAGAGACTATTCAAATAATGTGTTTTATTAATATTTAATTTCACTGTAGGCATTTTCAGAGAAGATGGATATCAGCATGACATCAGCATGATAAGACCAGTTGAATAATGGAATTTTTCAGTTGAATTATGCATTGTGGTTGTTTTCAAAATGTAGAGGAATTATGAAACATTTTATCAGTCAAGAATGATGTTAAAATATGAGTGAAAAGATCATAAATTGTCCAGCCTCTCATGGTAAGGTTTAAATGGTTAATGTTTTATAAAACACATTTCCAGCCTGCCTTCGGTGTATTTTATAAGAGTATTATCAACTCAGACACACAGAGAGACAGACAGACAAACACACTCTTACCAGCACTGCGCTCAGACAGCTCCAACAGACTCTTGTAGCCTCTAACTGCCTCAGCACAGCTCTCCTTCCTGTCCGCCCACTCCTTCCTGTCCGCCTCCTCCTTCTCTCTCTCCTCCGCGTGCCTCCTCCTCATCTCCTCCATCTCTTTAGCCCGGGTCTCCTCATGCTGCCGCATCTTCTCCGCAGCCTCCCTCTCCTTCGCCTCAGCCTCGGTCAGCTTTTCCCTCAACATGGTAACGGCGGCGTCTTGGGTGCGCTTTTGGCGCGCCTCGCCGTACGTGTCGGATGTATAGCCCTCCCGGTGGCTACTCTGTGACAGAGCGAAGTCCGCCATGTCCAGCAATGCCCCCACCTGGTCGGAGGCCTTTACTGCGCCATCGCCAAGCCGACAGAACCTCCCGTCACAGAGGTCGACCAGTTCCAGCAGGCCCTCATCAAGGTCCTGCACGAGTGCTGAGGATGCTGTCGTAGCCATAGAAACCACCAGGAGGAGGCTGAAGGCGTGGTCCCCAAAGGTGGTCCGCAATACGTCCACGGCCCGGCGCTCCTTCTGACCAAAGGCCTCGGCGCGGATGACCAGCAGAAAGGCCTGCAGGCCGCCATCCAAGGCAGTTCTCGTAAACGAGTCCAAATCGGAGAAGATTTCCTCGTCCCTCAGCTCGGGGTTAAGGAGGCTCGCTGTGCTGAGCAGGGTCACCTCTCTGTCTGCCAGTGACAGGGTGACATCATAGTCCCCATGAGGCCCCCTCTGCTCACTGCTGGAGCTTTGCCTAATGCAGCTCAGTAGCATATCCCAGTCCTCCGCACAGGTCCCCACCACCAGCATGTGGCTAGTTCCGCTGAGTCCGTCTAAAAACACAAAATAGATTATTAGCTTGAGTTTTGCTGTATTCTTTGTACCTTGAACAACAACAAAAACAGTAATCATTAACTGGCTCTCAATGCTAACTTGCTGAAAAGAAGTAAAGTAAGTAAGTAGTGTTCATTAGAATTAGTGAGGGCCTGGCTATGGCAGGACTTTAAAATTGCCACTCTGGCTGCAAAAGCTACAAATATTTAATTAGACGGAAATGTAATTTCCCCCTGTAAGGCTTTCTTCACTGCTAACTGAACATTTTGGCCCTGTTTTATTTCTCAGAACTCCTCACCTTAAGTTTCAAACAGTAAGCTATTCCTAAAGCCAGCAAGTAAATAATTGTCTGACCAGAAACATGTTGTTTTCTAACGCAAAGCCCTACTTTACTCTCATTAGCCCTGCTTTGCACACTGTATCTTATCAGTGCTGGACTTCACGCAAAGCAAAGTTACAAGTATACAAGTTGAAAATGTATGAGTATAACATGTCGTTGAGCATGTAAGAACTTGGCTATACCATGTGAATATGCCAACTGAACAGTTAAAACAGTGATATGAAATAAGAACTTACTCTCAGACATTGTCCTCTCCACACCCAGCACCTCTAAATGACAAAATGAGCTAAGGACCTTGAGGAAGAACAGGACTTGCCACTTTATGTGAAGGAGGGAATATGTTTTTTTTTATTTCTAAAGCATCTGGACACAAGACATGAGCTTCAGCTGGTGTTTTTTGGGTGAACCATGGGAAAGGCCTGATCCAGAGACAGTTTATCTCTCTCATGAACAACTTTAACGTGGTAATGAAAGTCACTTGCTGACCCAGAGTCAGTAGAAGTGATTGGTAACATGAGCTATTGCCTGCCTGATACAGGGAAGTGCATTCTTCTCTGTCAGTGGCTGTGAGAGATGTTTGTCTGCACTTCCTCATTCTGTTCAGTCACATTCCTTGTGTGGGAGTCAAGGGCCATCGGGCACGGGACTGTCATGGCCAACAGGAACAATAGGACAGTAGTACAAGCAACCTGACACCCTGACACTGTCACGCTCAAGGCAGAGTTTGAGATTCAGGTTGCTCTCTGAGTTTAGTCAGATTACGTCTGTTGTGCTCGTAAAGCAACTTGGTGATTCGATGGAATAGTTTAGAATTTGGGTTGGGTTTGTTTGCCATTTACAGCAAGGCCTGTACAAAAATGGGGAGTATACCATATGTCTGTCTGTCTGTATGAGTGTATGTACTGTATATTTATGTATGTATGTATGCATGTATGTATGTATGTATGTATATATGTATGAAGGTATTTGCATATTTATTTAGTTGGTGATTTATGCACGTCTTCACAAAACATGTTCTGAAAAGCATTTAAATGGACAAATCTTGAAGACTCTACCTGTATGAATGCGGGAACTTGTAACCAAGCACTTCAGTATACTGTATGTTAAGAGCAGGGGTTAAAAGTCCACATAGGCTATCTACACCTTAACAAATGAGATCAACTTAACTAGCCAACCCAACAGAAAATGCACATAGTACAGATGAACCAGACGAACGGAAGGGTTCAAGTGTATGCAAGGCCACGTAACCAAAGACACTGCTCTGTACTTGACCTGTGTGTGCAATGGGACCTGCCTGGACTTTTGCCATTCACTTGGACTGTCCACTTGCCTTGATTATCTCAGGCATCTCTTTCTTCAGTACCATTCAACTGATTACACACTTACCTTTTAATACAACTCTTCAGACGCCATGCAATTAAACAAGAACTACCAACACATAGTCAATAAAAAGCTCAACAGCAAACTATAGTGTTTCAACAGGATATCCTTTGCCCCACTGACAAGTAGCGTATGAGTCAAGTATTACAATAGCTTGCAGGAAAAAAAACAGGAAAGTGTGTGTGTGTCATATCCATTTAAATTTATCACGAGCTGGAGTGGTGGGGTGCACTGACACACACACACACACACACACACACACACACAGGGTTGGGGGGGCAGGGGGCTTTCTCCCCTCCAGTCTAATAATCAGGGACGGGGGGCAGTAGTTAATTATAATAAAGGCACTTCTTAGAACCAACATTTTTTGACTGCGCACTTGCTGACAATACAATTGATATTATATTTATTATTTATAATGCATCTGTACTGACTTGCTTTCAAATCAGACATACCCACCGGATATCATTTCAACTGAGAAATTTGTATTTTTGGATGACATCATATTTGGAGGCTGGGAAAGAAGGCACATCTTCGATGTGTAGCGTGCGCGTCCGCTCTGTTTTCCAAACAGAACAAAACACACAGCATGTAAAAGACAACCGTCTGGTCTGGTGCCCGCTCCTGTCATTTCAAATCCTTGCATTGGTGGGAAATACAGCTGGTCAAGTAGTTCAAGAGATTAATTTATCATCACCCCCTTTCATAAGTCTATCTGTTGTTATTTTTGTCATTCATTTTACTTCCTCAAACCACAAGACCAACATCGTTTCCTGCCGAGGAAAGGCATTGCTGTAGGATTGCATGGGCTTCTGTCGGGGTGCTGCTGTCAAGGGACGCCCGCGTTACTTCGACTTCTCAAGCACAAGGGTGAGCTTGTTGTACTGAATCTCAATATTTACATGTATAATTTTCAAACATTGGGTATCATTCCAGATAAGATAATTTTGTGCAACACTGCATTGACAAACTAGTAAAGAATATTTGCCAACTCAAAATCTAATGTCTGAATTGCCATCGTTATTGTCACACTACCCTATGTTTTGTAAATGGTATGAGCGGTTACTATGTCTTCGTTTTTCTGTTTCGTCCACACAGCTTCGACTGTTGATGATGATGGAGTTTCGCCGCGGGGTCATCAAGAATAACGCGGAATTCTAAAACGTTATTTTTGAATGTGCCATTGCTAATATGACTAGCGTACGAAGAAAAAGCGGAAAATATACACCGATGAGCTCTGCAGTCAGGTAATAGCATTTTATTTTCTGATGACACGTTATTTTTTGAATGTAGGTTAGTGGGATTTTTCGGGTCGCTGGGCAGATGCGAGCGAATACAGATGTTGGGTTTGGTCTTCCTTACTGGACAGCATCAGTTTAAGGTTAATCTGGCAAGCAAGCTCATTTTACGTTATAGGTATCAGGTTACGTTTAGCTAGATAAAGCTTAATCATAATTTGAATATCCTGGCTAGCTATCCATTTTGGTATAGGCCATGTTCATGATTATCGTTAAGGTTAACGTTAGAAACGCCCCGGTTCTATGCGACATAATTGTTTAACGTTAGCTTGTTAGCTATCTTTTCAAAATTTGACAGTTCGAATAACGTTAACAGCTATCACTGAATGTTTTGTCGGTTATGGACCTACTGGTTTGCCTTCTTAAGTGTTTAAGTGTCTATCTGAGATTTTCATCTTTCTTTCAGTCAGTAAACCTAAGAGGCAAGTCTATATTTGAGCCGAGCAATAATGTCATGTTAAACTGATTTTTAAAAAGAGTAAACATTAGTCTAATTTTATTTTTCACACTGTCAACGGTTATCCTTAGCCAAATGGCTATTAAACTGTATCAGAGTCTTAAATTGTTCTGAATCGACACTGAAGGGATTGGGGGAAATCCTGGCAGCACAGACATGCCTGCATCCATCTTGAGGAATGAGAGCTGGGTGGCGAAGAGCGATGTAAACATCCGCTGCAGTGCATGGAGCTTAGTAAAATGAAACGTGACTGGATTTTAAGGAGATATCCAGATCATCTAGCTGGTTTGCCGGATGATGATTAAAGCTTCAGATTAAGATAACAGACTGGCATCGCCCTGTTCGACTAAGCACAGGGTTTGCCCGCCCAATTAACCTACTAACGGCACGTATTAAGGTCGCGTTTGGAGTTTATTGTATGAGGCAGCGAAAAACTGGCACGGGAGAGACAAGAAGCAGTGTGGGAGTGGGGTTTCTAGGAGACGGGGGCTATGTATTGTTGTAGACCTCTTCACTTCAACTCACACAAAATCACAAAGCCCTGCATAGTTTAAGCAGCAGTTTGTCACAGATTCCCAATAGGTCAGACGAAAGACACCACTACAGCCCAAGAAGGCTAGAAAGCAGTCATAACACAAAGCAATGAATGCATTCATATTAAAAAGGAGAAAAATACATGACTGCTGTGGTAATGACACTATTTCTATTCAAAGTCATTCATTCACTGATGTATCATTCACGACATTCACACGGAGTACAATGGAATCATTGTGCTTGAAGGTTGTTTTGTGGGATGTGTGTTGCTTTGCAGTGTGCAGGAGTTGGTTGGGGTGGGGTGGGGTGTTGGGGCTACAGTCCCCGCAGGAAAAGTTATAGCCAAGGGGGAGATACATGCCTAGACATGCTCAGCCGAAGCTCCATGTGCACAGACTGCATGTGGATGTTTTTCTCCCCCTCCTCAGAAGAAGAAAATCCCAGAGTACCGTAGGAAAAAAAAAATCACAGCCATTTCTGATATCCTGTGTTTGTGCACAACACATGGGACCAACAGTGCCCCTCCCTCTGTTCCATTGTAGTCGCATGTGTTTTAATTATACTAGGCTGACATACAACTGGGGTCATTTTCCCTTGATTAACATCTTAAGAATAGGCATTGTCATGGTCTCATGGCGCTTTGCAGAAACTTCAGCCTAAAAAATGTGAAATAACCTCATATGATTAGATTTGGGAAACACAGTTTGGGAAATGTTTGGGTTTTAGAGTGGTGGTCAGGATTTGGCTATTCTACTGAAACATGAAGGATAGTTTACATTTCAGATGTTTCTTTAATAACACTAGCATCTCATTTCACACAGTTTTAAAAACATGCAATTGTCAGAAATGTCCTTGGCTTATAAAATGACATAAAAATTGCCTTAATGATAAGAACCACTTTGGCCTTTGTGCATACCCAGTGTGAGATCAAATTCTTGTAACTGGCACCAGCATGCACTGTTTCACCCACAGCGTAAGAGGTCATTGTTAGAGGCATTGTCTCTTAACAGAGAGTGTATTGATGGCATGGATATAGTCAAAGCCTTGTCACTTCCAATTGGGCAAAGCACAGACTGAGGCCAGTTTGGAGTGTGAGTACAATCCTAATGGACGTCTTCACACTAAGCAAGTGGCATCTGTGTCACTGGTCATCAAAAAGATCAATATGTCAATAAGAATTGTCCTGCGGTCTAAAAAGGACTAAATGTATCTCGTTCTGTGCATTATTAACATGTCAATATTTGTCATTCAGTTAAAAGCATAGTTTTGTAGTTAGCAAGTTTTCATATGATGTATTCATTTGATGATGTTGCAAAGGTTTTAGGAGGGAATTACAGACATCTGCTGTTCCATCTAACAGGCCTTTCGCTATGTGTAGGCTGCTAAGGGCACAGAGAAACCCCTGTGAAAATGTAAGAACTAGCTTTCCGTGCTAAAATACTGTATGTTGTCAAACCATGCCAGTTAGCAGCCTTGCTAATAGTGTTAGCTGTGTTAGTGGATATGTTGTCAACCCAAGAGTTTTGACCATCACCATGTGATCCCATTAGTTCAAGAAAAAGCCTCACGGCCCTTTAATGGTGTGTCTGTGCTGTGCTGTGCTGTGTGGCATCTGTGTAATGTGTAGTAGAGGCTTAAGGAATAATGGTGCTAAAAGATTGTCTCTCCTGAATCTGATAGCCATGCTCAGTGCAACTCTATCCTCACTGCTCCACAGCTGCTCTCGTCTGCGACTGCTCCAGGACCTACTGAAGGACGGTGGCAACAACACACCTGACGCTATCCTCTGCTCCCTAGGTGTGTGTCTCTATACGCACGGTTGTGTGTGTGTTTGTGTGTGTATGTGTGTATGTCATTGCATTTGTGTGTCTGTGTGGGGTGTGTGTGCATATGACAGTAAAAATTGTATAAATGGAAGGTATTATGACCCATGAAGTTCAGCATCATTTCAAAGAATGGACTTCTTACACAGATCTTGCTAAAATTGAGTGTGTATGTGTTTGTGCTTGTGTAAGGGAGAGAGAGAGAGAGAGAGAGAGAGAGAAAGATCTAGAGATTAAATTCATTATTAAATATCAAACAGAGAGCGGGATTAAGTGTATAATTACTTTGTTTTAAATCTATAATCCTCCACTGAAATGATGATATATGAATGTCTTAGAGGTCAAGCCCATATAAAAGGCCTTGTGTGTTTAATTCTTAAAACCCCTGGGCCTTCTGGCCTATCCAGTCTGCAACAAAACAGTAGAACTGCTATGGTGTTGATGTCTTTGTGTGTGTGACTGTCTCAGGAATTGATAGCCGGTACAATGAGGGCTGCACTGAGCTGGCCAACTACCTGTTCTTTGGCCTGTACCGGCCCAACCAGCTCGACCTGGATCACATCTCAGATGACTTCGCTGAAGAGATATTGGACGGTATGTGTACCATATTGTCCACCTCAGAGCTACTTCTTCTTCAGGAGGAGGACCTCGTGCATACAGCGAAGCTATTATGTGTTAAAGGGTATAGTGTGACAGGTCTTTAGTGCTTTGTGTTGCCTAGACATTGGCTGCCTGGTTAGCATGGAGGAGATACTAGAGATAACTGCAGGGCCCAAATCAGGTCTCAAAGTGCTGGACTGAGTTTGAGTCTGGACCTACACAAACATGACAATCAAATAATGTTTGTTACAGATGTAACAAACATTAGCTCTCAACTCTTATCAATGTCTGTTACAGAGGTAACAAAAATAGCTCTCAGCTAGATTAAATTCTTACTTGAAGACATACACTGCTGTGACAATACTTTTTGTTTACATTGGTCCATGACTGAAAAAAAGGTTTCCCCATAATTTACTTTTGCAAAGGTGGAAGATGAGGTAAGGATGTGCAAAGTTACTCATGTACTGCCCCCTTTTGCTTTGGGTGGGGAATATGAAATCATATAGCTCACTAGCCAACAGCTGGTCTCAAACATAGCTGCTAAAATACAGATAAACGTTTAGGCTGGTTCAGTCTGGCTATTTCTTCTTCACCATCTATCTTTATCTGTAACGCCTACATTGACAGGTCTATACAGAGTCTATAAGGCTAATTCAGAGGATTTATGTTGTGGTAAAGAGTCAGACAAAGCAAGTTGTGTCTTCTTTTATAGGTCAAGTTCACAATGACAGGCCGAATGAGGGAAGCAGTCTGTAATAACTGTGGTATGGAGTTATTTGTGAGGCTCTGAGAAGCCATATAATGATGAACTGGAGTATCCTTGAGCTGCGGGACGGGACAATAGCAGGCAGCTGCTTGGCTGGAGGCGGGGAGACCCTTGAGTCGTGTCCGTTCTCTCAGCGGTCAGGAATGCGTGGGGGGTGGAACCAGGGGAATGGGGATGGGGATGGGGGGGTAGATATCAGCACGTGCGCTAGGCCTGCCAGAAGACTGAGCTCCACGTGATGACGGCTCTCCAGTTGCCTTGTCTGCCCCCCACCCCACCCCCTTGTTTTTCCAGCGCTCTTATTTTGGCGATGTTTATCAGTGCTGGTTTTCCTGCCAGGCCCGCTTGCCCTCTGCCTGCATTATGTTACATTTGTGTTTATCTGCCCCTCCACATCTCCTCAGGGTTTCAGTCTAGCCAGCTTTTTGTGTGTGTATGTGTGTGTATGTGTGTGTGTGTGTGTGTGTGTGTGTGTGTGTGTGTGTGTGTGACTGTGTGTGAGAGTGTCTGTGTGCGCTTATTTTTCTAAGTCTGTGTTGCTTTCTGCTGCCTGCAGATGTGATCGTGCTGATTAAAGCAGAGAGTGTCCACCTGTACTGCAACCCAGTGAATTATGGGTACTTGCTGCCCTTCGTAGCCTACTGGAGGAACCTCCATCTGCACTGCATGACAGAGACAGAGGTAACCTTGACATGTGCAATAGACCCACAAACCCCCATCCCCAAACATATGCGCTGGCTGATTTGTTTTGTTTGGGTAATGATTTTAATCCCACATAGTAATCACTTTAGGATAACACCCCCTCCCCTCCCCTTCAGTTCTTATCATCTGTCTTTAACTATTACCTTCCATGTCTGTTTGGATTTTTTCTTTCATTTCATTGTTGTTATGTTTCTGTCTGTTTCTGTCTTTCTACCTACTTCTTCTTAATTTCCTGGATTCTCTGTGTTGCTCCCACACTGTATGTGTTTGTATGTGAGTGTATTTCTCATGGGTTCTCTTTGCTTCTGTCTCTGTCAGTATGAGGACGAAGAGGCGGCAGAGGAGTTTAAAATCTCCAGTTTTGTATCCATGGTGCAGGACTGCAGCCGCATCGGGATCCCCTACAGCTCTCAGGGTCAGTCAGCCTCCCACATCCACAACTCAACTCAGCACTTCATAGCGCTCCTGATCTCTCCAACACACACACATGCACACACACGTGTGATTCCACTGGCCTTTTATAACTGCATGTGCTTTGGTTTATTTGTGTGTTTGTATGTGTGTGTGCTTACAGGTCACGCCCAGAAGTTTGACATGTTTATGCTGGAGAAGTGGCCGATCATTCAGGCCTTTGCCCTAGAGGGCATTGGAGCTGGAGGCTTTTTCACCATGAAGTATAAGGTACAACTTTATTGGCAAGCAGGCACATTTAATCAGTATACATGTACAGCAGTGCAGGACCCATTTCATTACACAGAATAAGCACGTAGAGTGGTACAGAAGCCCGAGGACTGAATAGTGTAAGTGTGAATGTATGAATGTGAAAGTGCGACTCACAGAAAGGCAGCTGACAGATTTTAAGCAAAAATCTGTTTCTCTCAGCAGTTATAAATTTCAGATTGATGCAGTATAGGGTTCCTAACAATATACTGCTTAACTGATGCCAAGATCCAGTCAGAGTGAACTGTAAGAGGTTTTTAATTAACTGTAAGAGACAGAGTGAACTGTAAGAGATTTTTAATAAATTTTATGATACAGTCAGACTAAAGTTAAGGTGGTTTGTAATTGATTGTAAGGGACATGTTAAAAAAGGACATCAGCCAGAGGCAGACATAGCTGACAGGAGACACAGTTTCAATACAAAGGTGATATTTTGTTTTTATTTGATACTGAAAAAGATTATGTTTAAGTTTTTTTTTTTTTTGGAAAAAATTGCTGTAAATACCTTTACTGAATTGACAACAAACCATAGCTACTCATACTCCCTCTCTGTTATGTCTATCACTTTCATTCTGCTTTTTACACAAGAAATTAAACTTGTGCAGCAGAAAAAAATTGAGGATTGTATTATTCTCTTTAAAGGGTCTCAAAAAGCAAGCGCTTGCCTATTTTTATGACTTTTACTGATTGTGTTGCGTTTTGTGAAGACGAAACTCAGTAAGGAATCCAGCTGACACTGAAATTATTTACTTTTAATAAGACTATAATATGTCCTAGTAACGGAGTTTAATACACAAACACAGTTACATAATGTAATCATTTACTGGTGTCTTCCCTCCCCTTACCAACTGGACTTGGGTCTATGTGTCAGCAATAACCAACTTTCACAGGATATGTTTAAAAATGTTTACATTCCTTCTTATGCAAAGCAGTAGTGCTGTTAACCTTTAGTGTGTGGAGTTTGATTAGTGTGTGGTGTTGGTTTAACGTGCAGTGCTAAAAGAGGTGTGCGGTTGGTTGTTGTTTTGCTAACTGTCTGCTTACCGCTCCTCCTTGCCCAGCTAATGGACGTGAGTGAGAAGTTGTGGCAAATGTACGCTAGACTGGACCCCGTGTCTCTGGACCGTCTCATCACCGAGGTAACACACACACACACACACACATGCACACACACACACCAATGACTGATATAGACATTCACACTTACACACAGGCTCAAATCCATACAAGGAAATGCCTAGGTTACTGTTGACTCACATATGTAAATAAATGTACGTATCCATACAGGATATTATACAGGTGTGTTATGTCATCTGCATGTGAGTGTCCTTATATAGCTGTGTAATAGTATGCCCATATTGTCTGTGTGATCAGGACCTGGCCCTGTTTGAGAGGCAGTGGAGCTGCTTCTTCTCCAGTCTTAACATCGAGACTCAGCTGTCCATGCAGGAGCTCTCTGAAGCCCAGACTGGAGAGGTACACACACACACACACACACACACACACACACACGCTTGTTTACTTATCTTCATGGGGCCTAGCAGTTTGTGCTTTCCTGATACAAATGGGAGGTATGAAAATTAGATTGTAACCTTTGAAAGATTTTTTTTTTTTGTTGTGGTGCTGGTAGTTTGTGGGGAAGGTTCACTTTCAGCACCTAAGGAATACCACTACCTTCTGAGAATTTAAGTACCATTATTGCCTTGTGTGAGTATGCATGCTGTAAGCTGTTGAAGCCCACAGTCCACATCATTGTCACCCCTTCATGGGAAGCTACAGTCATGTTTGATTAGTCACAAATCTGCTAGTCCCAGCCATGCTCACAGGGCTTCAGCCATTTGTCACGGGCACATTACAGCCCAGGAGTAACACGCTCAGCCCTAGGAAATGAGCCAGGCGGTGATGCACTGTGGTGGCATGCCATTTGTGTGGAGAATCCTTAAGAAGTGGTTTTGCCAAGACATTCTCTCTCACACAGTGTCTTTCATATTCTGTGTTCCCTTCTCGCTCTTACTCTCCCTTTCTCTCTGTCTCTGTGTCTTTCCCTCCCTTTCTCTTTCTCCTTCTCTCTTTCTTTCACTCTGTCTCTCCCCCTCTCTCTCTGTTTCTCTCCCCCTATCCCTTGCTTTCTCTGTTGCTCTTCTTGTCTGTTTGCTCATGTGCTTTCTTGTCTTTTGTTGATGCAGGCATTCCGCACTTACTTTTCCCATGGACTGATTTCCAGCAATATCTCGGACAAAAGGTAACTGTGGCACTGCAGGCACATACAGTAACACACACAAATACACACACACACACACACACACATACATACACACACACACACACATACACACACACACACATATTGGTGCAGAAATACACGGCCATAAAGAGAGCTATCAGTCACAGGCAAGGCCCATGGGCTTTCCCCAGCTGGAAAGTGTGCTATGCCTTATGATCAGATCATGTGTTTTCAGTCAGCATCACTGGGCTCTTTGATCTTCAGTATAATGTGTGTGTGTGGGCATGTACATGTGTGATGTCTGCACGTGTGTTTTGTATGTGTGTGTGTGTGTGTATACACGCGCGTGTGTGTATGTGTGCTATTGGTGAGTGTGTTTTGTGTGTGTTGGGGAGGCGTTTGTATATGTGTATGTAATTCTTTGTGTGTGTGTGTGTGTGTGTGTGTGTGGTCATACATCTGTGTAATGTATATGTGTGTGTGTTGTTTGCGTAGTAAAAGCCGGCAGCCGTTTGCTCTGTTTGGGAGCCACTCGTCCATGGAGGAGATCCAGAACTACTGCTTCACCTTCCCCTCCGAGGGCCACCAGATCCGCAACACCGGGCCCCGCGGGACCAGCGCCAAACACATGGTGAGGGCCCCACACACACACACACACAGACACACACTTACACACACATGTATGCATACATATAGACTAAAAATGAGACCATCTTGAGGATATCCCACTTGACCTTGACCCTGCAATACACTCATTCGCTCATCTGTTTGTTCTGCTTGTGTGTGTGTGTGTGTGTGTGTGTGTTTCCCAGGTTTTGCAGTGTGTAGCCCCGAAAGGGCCTCTGGCATGTGCCAGAACATACTTCTTTGGCAGCACTCATGTTCCGTACCTAGGTAGGTGTGCATTAATCTGTAAATATTTTCTCTAGTAGGTGTGTGTGTGTGTGTGTGTGTGTGTGTGTGTGTGTGTGTGTGTGTGTGTGTGTGTGTGTGTGTGTGGTGTGTGTGTGTGTGTGTGTGTTGTGGAGTACCTACCTGTTGTTTCACTGCCCTGATAACCTCCCTCTTCCCTCTTCTCCTCAGGAAATGATAACGTTCAGCAGAAAAACACTGAGCTCCTGTAAGTACGCTGCACGGCTGTGTGTTTTGACTGAGACTACTTGATGAACGTCTTTGTGTATTCTGGCTGCATGTTGGGCACTGGTGAAAAGAAAAGAATGGCGTTTTGTGTTTTGCAGTACAATATTTGATTATTGTTATTTTGTAAGATTGAACAAGATTGTGATCGGGTTTGTATCAGGTGGTTTTGATCTGAGTGTCTCCTGTTGTCTGGCTTTGCAGTCTGATTTGTACTGTTCCATGTTACTCTGCTTTTATTCCTTTGAAGATGATGTATCTGTCAGGCAACAAGAAGGATCTGTGATAGCTCTGTAATGTTAAAATGTGTGTGTGTGTGTGTATGTGTGTGTGTGTGTGTGTGTGTTCGTTGCCTCAGGCTACTTTCTCAGATCTATGCTGCTGCTGTTCAGGCTGTGCTTTCTGGCATCAAGTGTTTCTCCTACAACTCCAGCATCAATAAGGTAGAACACACACATTCCCCTCTGCACAGATACCATATAAAAGCAAACAGACATGCGGTACACACCTCTTTACCAAAATACATTTGCTTTGCTTGGGTGTGTGTGGGTTGGTGGGTGTGTGTGTGTGTATTTTGACACTGTATATTTTGCTTTCTCAGGCAAAGGATGTGGCAGAACAGACATTCCAGCGGAATTTGGACTCCTTTGGTTTAACCCAGTATAGAAATGCTCTGAGGTAACGCACACACTCACACAAACACACGCACACAGGCTGCGTATTTAACAGTCACAAGAAATGTTTTGCAATCTTTATTGTTTTGTGTCTGTGAAAAGATCATCTAAAACCAGTGTCTGTCATCTGTTTCAGGTCTAAGGCTGTGTTTAGCATTCAGGCTGTCAATAATGAGGGAAGGTGAGTTGATCGAGAATGCACACGTGTAGGCACACACACACACACACATTACATTACATTACACTTAGCAGATCCAAAGCGACTTACAAAAGAAGGACATAATAAGCTAACAGAGGTGCAGAGGAACACAGAGTAAGCAGACTACATGCATATATACAAGGAGATACATGTGCCTTAGCTAAGTTTCCTGGGGCAGGGACCCATCAGACACACACACCCCCTACCCACACAGACTGATGCAAGCACGAGGCACCTAGGTAAAGAGTTGGTGAGTAGAGATCAGTTTTGTTAGGAAGGGAAGCAGTCTCGGAAAAGAGGGGTTTTTACGAGCGTTTTAAAGGTCGAGAGGGATGTTGCCGCTCTTGTAGTGACTGTTGGATGACAGACACACACACACAACCAAAATGACCTTTTCAGAGTGGGACAAATGCATGTTGGTAAACAAAGTGCTTGGCACTATTTCTGGGTACAGCACAATCTCCTGCCCAGCAGTGCAACAGCCCAGTGACCGTGAAAACTGCCACTGACCTACATACAGGAACTGCATTAGAGGAGGGTAATAAACAAAGACATGAGGCAATGCAAAATGTAAATAAAACTGAGTTTATGGTGTACGTCATACAGGTTATGAGTTTAAAGCAACACTAAGTAGGTTTTTTTTTTTCAACCTTAAAATAATGTTTAAAACACAAAACAGCATTTACTTTTATGACTGCTATTGTAAAAGATATACATAGTTAACCCACCTTTTTTTAACCACTTCACATATCATTTACCACCCTTTTTCACTCCACCACTGGAAGGCATAATATTAAAGCAACACTAAGTAGTTTTTCCAGCCTTCAAATAATGTTTCCAAAATCATTTCGGTGGTTCATCAACTTGTAACAGGGTGAAAGGCACTTCTGAATACGCTCTGCCGCCCTCCATAAGCTATAGCCACACTAAGTAAGTTTGGAGGAGCAGAGCGTCTTTGTCTAGTTCTTTATGAGAGACAATTCCACTTCCAACCTGTAGGGCGACCGAAGACAAAAACTACTTCGTGTTGCTTTAAGTATGTGTTTATAGAATCCTTGATGCTTCAAAGGATAATATCTCTGTGTAGCCCTGGTAATCTGGAGCTTCAGAGAAAGGCACATTCCGAAGAGGTCATTTAACAGCCTTATTAGAGAAGACAAACCTGTGGTTCCGAAAGAAGTATTTGAGGAAGTACTAATCTGGTCGTAGTTCCAAAACATATGCAAGGTTGGGAGCAGCTCAGACTAATTACAGCTGCCGTCATCTGCAGTTGCTTTGCATGGCATTTGGATGTGACCATCTGCACAGTCGCAACCAAATGCTTTGACAGCAGCATCTGTGCAGTCTACTCGTGCAATGGCAGTGTTGAATACTGAATTTCACATAGCATCTTTAACCACTAATACAAACACTTTTTTTGACTGAACATTTGATCATCATTGCTTTTATGATCATTCACAGTGTAATGTTTTTTACTGAAACAATTGGGCATTATTGAGTTGCTTTCTAACGCTCTCCATTAGCCTACAAAGAGAGAATGTT
>CM050205.1:12770000-12777500 GCA_027475355.1 Coilia nasus
CACAAAAGCACAAAGTAACAAACACACAGGCGCGCGCACACACACAAGCACACACCCTGACTCACAAAGTCACACTCAATCTCCTTTCATGCACACACACAGGCACAAACACAGGAGCACACATACACACACACACACACACAAACACACACAAGCACACACTCTGACTCACAAAGTCACACACTCAACCTCCTTTCATCCATGCACCCACACACATACACACACACACACAACCATTAAGGTGTGTGACAGGATGATGGAAGTCCCTGGTGTGTCCTGCAGCAGATGTTGACCCAGTTGCACACTGGAGCTTTAAGCTTTGCTGGCTGCAGGAAGCACCCCCACACACACACACACACCACCCTCCCACCCCCTCAGTCTCAGATGTGCCTGCCTGGGAGCAGCAACAGCAAGCAGCCCTCTCATCTCTCACCCTGCTCTCATCCAGATGGTGTGTGTGTGTGTGTGTGTGTGTGTCTGTGTGTGTGTGTGTGTGTGTGTATGTGCGTGTGTGTGTGTGTGTGTGCTCTCGTCCTTACAGGTACTCAAGATTGCAGATATTCAATGAGAGTCCCAGTTCGCCTGCGCTCAAACAGAGGGAGACGCTTAAGACTGTGTATCCCGATCTCCCCGAGCTTGATAGGTAAACACATACACACAAACATAAAAACAACCAAACACACTGAATACACACTGAAAATGTTTTTTTACACACACACACACACACACCCACACACACACACACACACACACAAAGCACACACAAAGCACACACTCTGACTCACAGACATGCACATATAATGAATACTTACAGATAAACTCACAGATGGACGTACAATTAATATTTTGTGTGATGCCGTTGCTATTGATGGGAAACCGTGTGTGTGTGTGTGTGTTGCCATGCAGGTTCCGGCAGCATTTTGCCCTGTGCAGCAGTGTGTGTGACGAGCCTGTGAACATTGACCACTTGGAGGCGCTGTTTCCCAACACACACATCAGCGCAAGCCTGCCTGAGACCGAACACAAGGTTAACACACGTGCACATGAACACACAACACGCGCACACACACACACACATACAGTTGCTGTAAGCACAAGACTACCACAAAAACATCCCAAGCACAAAGAAACTGAACATTTGACAAAACAGAGAAACACAAAGAAAGCAAGAAAGCACAGAGAAACATTTGAATTTGAACACAAGGTTGTTGCATTTTAAGTATACAAGGACATGATTTCAGAAGAAAACAGTGTTGTTCAGTTTGTCCTTCACACAGTCTTTACAAATGTTATAAACCTAAATACAGTAAGTTCAAAAGTTCATGTATGTATGTATGTATGTATGTATGTATGTATCTGTGCTTCTAACCTGCAATTTGTATGTGTTTATGTTTTTGCATGTCTGAACTTGGTTGGGTGTGTGGAGGCATGTTTGTGTGTACGCATGTGTGTGTGTGTGTGTGTGTGTGTGTGTGTGTGTGTGTGTCTTTGTGCATATGTGTGGTGTGTGTGTGTGTGTCTGTGTGTGTGTGTGTGTGTGTGTGTGTGTGTGTGTGTGTGTGTGTCTTTGTGCATATGTGTGGTATGTGTGAGTGTGTGCATTTGAGTGTATTTGTGTCCGTGTGTGTGTGCATGTGTCTGTGTGTGTGTTTGTGCATATGTGTGGTGTGTGTGTGTATGCATTTGGATGTTTGTTTGTGTCCGTGTGTGTGCATGTGTCTGTGTGTGTGTGTGCGCATATGTGGTGTGTGTGTGTGTAATCATTTGGATGTGTGTGTGTGTCTATGTGTGTGTGTGCGCATATGTGGTGTGTGTGTGTGTGTCTATGTGTGTGTGCATGTGTCTGTGTGTGTGTGTGTATGTGTGTGTGGAACAGGTGGTGGTCTCTGTGATCAGCGGGTTGCCAGGCAGCCATAAGGAGAGCTTGTGTGATTTCCTGCTCAGCCTTAATCAAGATTCGAGCAGGTGAGTTGCTCTCCCCTCCGCCAGCATGTGCTCCTTGTCTGCTGCAGTGTCCATCCCTGCGAGCCTACACTCCATTTAAACCAAGCAGCAGTGCACATTCATGGTCAACGACACCTACGGCACTTGTATTTGTGTTCTTCAAAACAATATTTGGGGTGTGTTGTGTATTTCTTCAAGTAGTGCGATTCAAGTTTATTTTGAGTTTTGTTGTGGTCAGTTCATTCAACTTGAATTGGTTGTGAGGTGTGTGAGCTGATGTGTTGATTGGTTGGCAGGTGGGTCATATACCGCCCCTCTCCAGATGCGATTGGCTTCAGCGCGTCTGACCTGCAGCAGTTCCTCAGCGGAGTGGTGGAGAACCAGAAGCAGCCGGATCAGAGAGTTCTGCTGATGACACCAGGGTAAGGATAAATACACATGTGTGCGCCATGACTCATAACTCACACTTAGACACACACACACACACACACACACACACACACACACACACACACACACACACACACACACACACACAAGCACACACAAGCACACACGCATACACACACATAAGTAGTTATATTCTCTTGACAACGAGGTGATTAGACACATCTTTTTAAATGTGTGTTAATGTATGTTATAACATGTGTATACTACCTCCCGGACAGGTCAAATACAGAGGGCAATTTCCACCCGAGGGTAATAAAGATAACCTATCCTAGTTAATGTGATTTACTTACAGTTATAGTCTTACAGTAATTCAGTTGTGCTGGTCGATTTTTGTGTTATAAAACTCAAAGCAAAGCAAACAAACCATGTCCCAGAAGCGGTATAATTTTCTCCCAAAGTGACATTTTACACCCAGGCTGTCATAATAAAATAAGCTTTATAAACTGGCCCGAAGATAATACATAATACATTCACAGCGTGATGATCCTCTTCACAGGCATACAGGTTTGGGGGCTACTGATAGTACTGAAGGCTCCAAAATGAAATGGCAAAGGCGTAAAGTCGTGTCTGTTGCCCTGGCAGAATGATGCGAGGGAAAGTGGTGCCATTGGGGGAAGTTTGCTGAGAATTGCTTGATGCTTCAAAATGAAATTGACTTTCAGAGCGCTTTCCAACCTAATGACATTTTGGTGATTCAGCCATGTTTTCCAAAATCAGAATTTTATGGGCCCTTTTTAAAATGTATGTAAGGTGTAAGTTTCATTTCATTTTATTCATTAATTCAAAAGGACATTGCACACTAATCAACATTTCTGTAAATGTGTCAGTGTTAGCCATTTGGCTTATTTTCAACTGCAGTCCTTTGGCAACCTTATGCCGAGTACCTCTTACCTGATAACCTGTGTGAAAAGAAGAATTGTCAGAATTGTTTAAAAGTTCAACAGGGAGACGAAAACAGACAACAAGACCAGAAAAATGACACTGGGCAACAGTGAGGGCAGACCTTGGAGATTCATTATTAGTGTCTGTCTTTCTGCATTGTAAGAGCACTGGATTATCCTGAGGTTTAAAGAAGTCACTGGAACAATGTGTATATATATATGTGTGTGTGTGTGTGTGTGTGTGTGTGTGTGTGTGTGTGTGCGTGTGTGCGTGTTTGTGTGTACAGGTACACAGATGTGCTGGAGGTGGTGCAGTGTGTCCTGTCTCACCCAGACCCTGTGGTGAGATCGAGTGTGAGGATCGGGGCAGTGAGTGCCTGTGTCAACCCCCTCAGTTCCTACATGGAGCACAGGTCTGTGTTTGTGTGTGTGTGTGTGTGTGTGTGTGTGTGTGTGTGTGTGTGTGTGTGTGTGTGTGTGTGTGTGTGTGTGTGTGTGTGTGTGTGTGTGGGGGTGTGTGTGTGTGTGTGTGTGTGTGTGTGTGTGTGTGTGTGGAACCCTTCAGTCCAAATGCATCCAAAACAGCATTCAAAATTGCATCCAAAAATCAGATTTTGTTGCAATGAGAAATGGAAAACTTGGCTTGTTATACATTAAACATTTGTATTATTTACGCCTGTGTTTTAGTGTAAAACAATTATTGCTGCAAAATGTGTAAATACTAAATGGACTACTACCCTGATTTAGCAAAACAAATGGATGATACTAATAATCAAATAGAAGAAAATTATATGGAAATATATGTATCCTGTGTGGACTGCAGCCTGTCAAGGCTGTGTTGAACGTTAATGAGGGGCTAACAATGAATGTTGTGTTAATGAGCAGGGATTAGCTTCTATGCTGCCTCTATGCAGTGGGGTGCCATGATTCGATTGTGTTCATGTTTATGCTAAATAGTTCATTGTCTTTCTCATAGAGTAGTCATTCTTAGAACCATTATTGTCTTTTAGTCAAGTCAGTTTATTTATCTACCGCATTTAACGCAACAGGGTTGAACCAAAATGCATTACAGTACAAATAATAAAATAACAATACAGTAACACTTTATTTTACAGTTCCTTTTTTTGCGTATTTACATGTTGCAACATATAATATTATGTACTTACACTGCACATGCATAACCCTAACCCTATAGTACAGTGTAAGTACGTAATGTTACTGCACATACTGTTACACACTATGTTACACTGTATCTAGTTGATGTAACAGAATAAAATAAATAAAATAATGTGCAAGCAACAATACTGCCCTACAAAGCCAAAAGGCAGTCACTATATATTTTGTCAAAAAATAGTTTAGATTTGATATTGACTGTATAACATCTCCTCTCCATCTTCAGTTCGTCTTGTGAGTAAATGTGTTGCTTTTTTCCTATTAGGAAAGTACATAAGAGCATCACCATGTTTCTACCCACAGCATGTTTGACTGGGCAGTGTAACAGCTTTAAAGGCATTTTTCTCAGTTTCAGTGTTAACGTAGTTACTGCACTTGCCTTTGTAGGGCAGAATAGTAGTCAACCAGTGCTCTGCTGAATGATGCTTGACAATAATACAGTGTGGGGAGTCAAACATGTTTTGGGTGGCTCGTGGAAGTCAGATATTTAAATACAGTAGCAGAAGCATCCTCGTCACAGTCACGCTGTGTCTCCTGTGGTCTTGTGATGCTGTGTGGGCAGTGTGTCAGGCTAACCTGTCTGTGTGCTCTTCCTCAATAGGTTCTTCTTCCCCAAACTCCTGGAGCAGTGCAGCCAAGGTCAGTGAGTCAGCCACTTCTGCATTTTTACCAGCATATTCACACATGCGTGTGTGTGTGTGTGTGTGTGTGTGTGTGTGTGTTTGGGTCAGTGTGAACAAATATATAATATTGGTCATCTGTTCTGGATTGGGCATCATGTACTTCTGTGCTGGTGGAAAAGTGTGTGGGTGTGTGTGTGTGTGCACACGTGTTAAGGGAGCTTCTATAAGTCCCACATGAGGCTTAGTCATTGCGAGGAGGATGGGCAACATCGATTTGTACTTGATACGGCTCCGGCCATCTCCGGCTAGCTGGAGGCACATTCGCCCAAAATGAATCAGGCAGCTCAAACTACAGAGGAAGTCCTCTGAAGGTCATGGCTGAACACTCCCTGCATACTCTCTTTAGAGTCCCTCTCTTCAGCTCACACCAGTCTGGAGAAAAGGCTCTGCACTTAAGAAATAAAGGCAGCGCTTTGAAATGAAGTTAGGCACTCTAATTTAGCACTTAGGAGTAGATGGTGTGTGTGTGTGTGTGCCCACTGCACTGATGCTGTGATCATCTACTAGCTGAGTAGAGTGGTGCAGTGCTGCTGCCGGATTTATACGTCTGTAAATCTCTGCAAAAACACTCCAAGATTCCTGCTCACCACTGCCAAGTCCCCCCCTACACACACACACACACACACACACACGCAAATAACCTTACGTACGCCTCCGACCAGAACATTCAGACAATTACAGTAATCTAATTAACATGAATCAGATTGATATTACCAGTAGATCCACATAAAAAGGCTCTTGTTCTTTCATTGATTAACATGATAAATTAAATTGAATTTTGTTTATTGCACGCATAGGTACTTCAACTCTCTCTCTCCATCTCTCTCCGGATAATTCCGCTCACTTGCAGTGATAAATATGGCCATACTCTATTGCTACTGGCAATTAAGGGATGTCTATTAAATTAACGTGGAATCTAGTGACAGACTTATTAACTCAATATACAGTTATCAGGATAGTGGGAGGTGTTGATGGATTTATTAAATTAAGACATCAACAGTGGCGAGAGGTGTGTGTGTGTGTGTGTGTGTTGGTCTGGACCGATGGGGCTATTTCAGGTTGTCTGACTCAGCCCTGTGTTTAAAGGATGTTGTGATTGCCTAGTATCAACTTTTTCAAATCGGAGTGATTAGTTTTTTATTTGTCCGTGAGTGAAAGTCAACCAAAAAGGCGACCGTCTTAGAATGAAGAACGCCCCACAGCTTCAAAGTCAAAGTGTACTTTATTGTCAATTCACTATGTAACAAGCATTACACAGAGGATTGAAGCTGCGTTTCACTAGACACCAAATGTGCAATTTAAACTAGAAACACGCACACACACGCACAAATACACAGCTACACTCATGGATATGAAGTGTATACAGACATCAACAATAAATAGACATAAGACATACAGGTAGACATGTACACTTCCAACAACAGGAAAGTCTGAGGTAGCTCTTCTTTGTAGCTGGTGAAGGTGAAAAATGAAATGTGCAATATGTAAGGTCAACTTTGACCAACAAGAAAAAATAGTCTTGATTAAGACCTCAAAGGGGAAAGGCCATACATGCTTTCCAAGCATCCAATAAGCTGAAAATGAATTTGATTATTTTTCTGTCGAAGGCTGAATGTTGAGGATGTGGAAAGCAGGACCTCTAAGATACAGCTGTGTTGCAACGCGTGGCTGTGTTTTTTTGTGCTAGTGAGTTTTTCTCCCTTGTGATTGAGCTCATTATTAATGAAAGCACAGACCTCCAGGAGTCTCCCGCATTTAAATACGGCTCCCGGACTCCCGCAAGTAATACAAAATCTCCCGCAACTCTCACAAATTTCTTTAGCTAATTAGGACAAGTGACAGATGCAGCAAGTGACAGGGAGACAGGCAGAGTGAGGGAGAAAGAACGTGACAACCCCGTGTAGTATTTTCGCAGACGTAATAGACGACCTCTGTCTCTCTCATTAGGCTATTCGGTTTTTAAAAAACAATATATTTGTTATTTTGCGTGTTCCGGGGTGGGCTGGCGGAGTTGGGTGGGGGATTGTGATGCGTTGTTCTGCAGGTTGGAATGTCTGAGACATCTGTTTGTGTGCGTGTGTGTGTGTGTGTATGTGTGTGTGTACTGCAGGAGTTGTCAGTAATGTGGTGTTCACGGGGCTGACGGAACAGAAGCACCCTCTCCTCCAGCACGTTCAGCAGCTGGTGCGCTCAGCCAATCCCAGCGCAGCGTTCATCCTGGCAGACAGAGGAGCAGTCACGAGGTGAGGACACACACAAATCTCACACACACACACACACACAGACACATACACTCACTCACACACCACACATACATGAGTTACACCGTTAAATTTATACACCTGGACACATTTGCACATGCCTCTGCT
>CM050205.1:12780000-12805000 GCA_027475355.1 Coilia nasus
TTTGTTTGTGTTTGTGTGTGTTCATTGGCCTGGTGTGTCAGAATATTACCATATTGGACTGGGAGAAAGCTTTTAACAAACACCACTGCCTGCTCTGAGAGCCTGCTTTTCCAGGCCTATCACTGAGCCTTCAGTGCCTGTTAATGACTGCTCCACTCTTTCAAGCTCCAGGCTGCTTCTGTAGGCGGCTTTCCATTAACCTCCTTTGGAATCTGAAATACCAACTGTAAAAATGAGTAATGATAGGTAAATTCTGGAAAAAAAACACTCAAATTGGGGGTGGGCTGCAGGGTAACTTTGTGTTCCTTCCAAAAAGCACATCTGGAAAGCTGTAAGGTGGCTTTTCGGATGAGTTAAGATATTAATATTTTGCAGAATTCAAATGGATAGGCATTTTTGCCATGTAGGGGAGTCACATGGCACTAAATCTTCAAAAACATGCTGTGTGTTTTGTGTGGCCTGATAAGGAGACTGCATGATTCCTAGTATGTTGCATAACTCATGAAATGTTAAGCAGGCCATGCAAAAGTGTTTCACTAAAATGTATGATTTCATGCCAGGTATCGTGCTGATGACTTCCTTCTCTTTCATGAGGGATGGATGTCATCAAATATTTGTCAAATTTCTGATCAGTTTTTAAATGAAGTGGCTATCGTGGGATGAAAAACTCAACATTAATCACATAACTACCGAATAAAAACTGTTTGTCTGCAATTTGTGTGTCGATTAAAATAAATAAACAAGTAAAGGCCTTTATTTTGCATAAAGCTACAATAGAAATGAGCCAAGCGAGTGTAAGGAAATGTAATGAGGCTGCACCATTCGACTGAAAAGCTGGTTATGCCAAACGAAAAATGACAAAGAGTCCACTTAAACAAGCATATTATGCAGCATTGTGTTTAAGCTTGGTTTCTCTTCCGCATGGGTGCTTTAGAATAATCGCACTCAAAAAGTAAAAGATGCTTTTGTGTGTGCATATGAATATTCACTAAAACCTTGAGAGCTGCCGGATGCTTTCTCAAAGCATTTTCACTGTGTCAGTGGTTAAGGTGTACATAAAGAAACGACTGTTTTTTTTTTCCCACGTATATGAATTACTACAACTGACTGACCCAGAGACTATGCACTCTATAGAGCCTACTCAGCTTTAATGCACAACCCCTCTAGCCTGATGCATCACCACTTTCACATCGTTTTCACTTTGTGCAAAGCGTCTGAAACCTCTGTATTGGCATTCGTTCGCTCCATGTTCACTTCAAACAATCACTTGTTACATTAACATTTTACCAAAACCAGTAGGAAGTAAACCAATAACGTATTTCCTCTCGACAAAATTCCTCAAGCATTCTGCTTGTTCTAGCTTGAAATCCTCAATTTTAAAGCTTATATTCAACCTCATCGCTTTCAGCCCTCCGTCTGTTCCATGCCCTGTCCACATTCAGAGACGGAGCAAACCCAAACTTGTCTTCACGCTCCCTGACACAGTTGCTGGAGGTAAATTAAATTGAGTGGAGCCACTAGTTGGTGCAAGCCTGGCTACAACTCCTCAGCCTATTAGAATCAAGTGGCATTTATTCACTTGTGCTATGGTTTGAACTATAAATGACATGATGAGGATCACCAAATGCTACTACAAATAAGTGTCATACATCTTTGGCATTCCGCCCCAAAACTGGTGGAAATTGTAGTTTGACATAATTCTTATCAATATAAACACTTCAAAAAAAAATTATGAAACCATCATAAAGCTTAGGCGAAGATATGATTGAATTATTTTGGTTTCACCCCAGTGACTTGATGCATAGTAAGCATGACTGCACCTAAACACAGTTGGAAAGGAAAGTGAAATGGACCATGACCACTGACCACTCTGACCACTGCAATGAGATCACGCACATGTGCCCCAATGTCCCTCATTACTCTGTTAAATGAGGAGACTTCCTTTTTATAATTATGTAGAGATGTACATTTTGTTTAGGCAGACACACACTCAGTTATGCATGAGAGGATGTATAATGTGTGTGTGTCTGTGTGTGTGTGTGTGTGTGTCCTCAGCATTGAAGTCTTCTCTGAAGCCCAGCCCATTCAAGGGGAACATTTACCATCTCCGAGGCACTGTCCGCTTCTCTGGTATGCACACACACACCTCTCCCCTCTGTTTCCGGGTAAGATACACGTACACACACATACACACACACACACAAACACACACACACACACCTCCTCAGCTTGGTGTGTGTGTGTGTACATGTGTGTTTATATGTGTGCTTTTCAATACACATGTCTCTATACACACGTCTCACATTGACTGTAAATTGTGCTCTGCTACAGTGGGAGGAAATGAGAAATGGGAAACAACCATGTTTGTGTGTGTGTGTGTTTGTTTCTTTGTGTGTGTGTGTGTGTGTGTGTCTTCGTATGTGTGAGTAAATTGGTAGGATGTTTCTCCTTTCCTTGTCCTTGTACTGTAGCAGATTTGTTAGCTGTCCCTTTATCTGATCTCTGTCAGCTGTATTAACAAGACGGTGGCACCACAGCCCCTGTCCTCTTGAGTGTGTCTCTCTACCGTGGTGGCGCATGTGTGTGTGCGTGTGTAAGGTTGCGTGTGTGTGTGCGCTAAGCACGCGCCCCTGCGTTTTCACACTGGGAAGCGGTACGCAGCCCGAGAGGCTAGCGCTGGGCTAGCCGTAGGCTAACGGCGTGGACGGTAGGACTCTCTCCAACAGCTCGGTTCTCTAGTTCTTTTCTATTTTTCTGTCTTTCTCTCTCTTTGTTTCCTCCATGGTCTGGCCTTGCCTCACTTCCAGTGCTGTGACCATCTTCAGCTCCACACTCATCCCCTGACCCCCCCTTCTCTTTCAGTTCCAGTGTTTTAACTGCATGGAGACAGGTTCTTGCATTAATATATATCCAGTCATATTGGTTCTTTCAGTTTATCAGTGGTTCACTTGACTGTGTGAGACAAGTATGACTCAGAATGGCTGCTGTGTAAATATTTTTTTGTTGTGCACACAATTTTTTTCTTCTGGTGATGGTTGGTATGAATTTGAGTGATTTCAGTTACAAGGACTTATTTCCTCTTGTGAGTGAGCTTTGATTGGTTGCGTGGACCCTGAGTGATCTCTGAGTGTGGACTGAATTCTGTCTGATTGTGACGACTGAACTCTGACCGCTTGCCTGGACTCCGACTGAGCTGTGATTGGTTGTGAGGAAAGTGTGAGAGATCTCTGATTGGTTATGAGTGCCTTCTGAATCGACTGCTGATCTTTGATTGGTGGATTTGCGTGACACTAATGCTTATTCAGAGTGACTGTCTGAGTGAGATTCTGTTGGTTTGTGTGGATTAAGAGTGGCACGTGATTGGTGGTTGGGTCTGGTGATCTTGTGTGACATTTTGTGTGGATTTCGAGTGATCCAGTTGAGTGAATTCTGAGTGACCTCTGATTGGTTGGCTCGTGTGTGAACAGAGTGGCCTGATTGGTTCCCAAAAACACCCAAGTGCTTTCAGACTGCTTGTGTGGATCGTAAGTGAACCCAGCATCTTCAGTTTATTTATATTTGGGTTTCCACTCATTGTCATGTGGATTAACAAGTCACACAAATCACCATGGGTAGTGTAGTCCATTCATTTCTGGTTGTAGTTTTTCTAAGTTTTAGTTTTTGTTTGTTTCCTGTGGTTGCAGTTTAAGTTTGTCCGTTCGTGTGTGTGTACAGAATGCTTGATGGGAAATGTAGTGTCACAGGTGAGCTAGAGCAGTGGATGATGGGATGTTTGCCTGGAGCACCAGCTGCATGCTGTCTTGTCTGTGGGTTATGATGGCTGTAGTCCTAGCTCTCACTAGACCACTATGTGTGATGGTGCGTTACAATCCATTCCCATGACTAATAACCTGTCTCCTGGATGAGTAGACTTTAATACTGAATTTGTGTGTGTGTGTGTGTGTGCGTGTGTGCATGTGTATGTTTGTGCTTGAGTGTGTGTGTGTATGTCGGTGTGTGTGTATGTGTGTATGTGTGCGTGTGTGTGTGTATGTTTGCAAATCTGTGTGTGTGTGTGCACGTGCGTGCTGCAGACTCCCCTAAGCTGATGGAGGTGTGTGTGAACACTGTGACTGGGAACCTGACTCTGGTGGAAAAGCCCCCCAGTGCCGACGCTGCCTGCCCCCCCTCCAAGCTGCTCTTCCATGGGGTCGGCCTCACAGAGGACGGCCTCAAGGACTGGCTCCGCCTGTGCGCCAAGCAGGTGACCACCCAACACACACACACACACACACACACAGACCCACAAGGATTGAAAGCAAGTGCATAAACAGTGAGCTTTTTATTTCAAGGCATACTCATTTGTATACACACTTAAGACACACAATCAAACAGACACATCTTTATACACACATCTACACACACACTTACTACACACATGCAGGCACACACACAAATACACATATACAGACAGACACATACACACACACACACACAGTCACTTTATCATTTCTATATCACTGCAATGCCTAAACTGTGTCTTTTCCTGCTGTGGGCAGAAACTGATGAAAAAGGTGAGGAAGACCCGCAAGTCTCTGAGCTCACAGGAGCTGAGGAGCATCCATGTGAGTCGCTCGCACACACTCACACACACACACACACACACACACACACACACAGAAAACCAAGGCCAGCCCGAAGTTTTGGTTTTACAATCAATCTACTTTATATTCAAAGCGCTCCTTTCAAACACTCCAAACACATTTGCAGACACTTGTAGGCAATTTTCTCTTGCAAGCAATCACACTCATTTAGATGATATTAATCTTGGGCTATTTACACATTAGAAGAGCCTTGTACTTAGGGGGAATCCCAAGCCATCCATTTGTTCCAAAATGGCCTACATATGGCTTAATATATACTCTTGTGAGCAAATGAGCGCTATATGTTTTAAACAGTTGTTTTGTAAATATACACATTAAATATGAAATGCCTTATTTTGGAATTACCATGGATGAAATTCCGTGGTAGTCATTGAGTTTAATTTTAGTGTGGTGTTCATATATATATATATATATATATATATATATATATATATATATATATATAAAACAATGTCATCTATGTGATCTTTGTGTGATCCAGAGGGAAATATCTATTGAGTTCACTATGTGGAAATTTTACTGAAAAATATTAGTGGATAGGTAGAAGCATAGATACAATATAGCAGACTACAGACTGAGTGGATATTTGAACACACCATTTATCTAAGAGCCTTTGCAAAAACGCAAAACTTTGAGTTGCTCTCCAGTCAGAGAATGTGACAACTTCTGCTCCTTTTCAGATGATTTAATGCATCGATCTCTGCGACACCCTAGCAGACAGACATTTCTGTCTTTTACATCATGTTTTGCCAAGTGACACTTGTCCACTGGACTGCTAATTGGCCCTGAGCGCCAGACAGACAGGCAGAGTGGTTAAGAGACGAATGTGCCCATTGCTCTGTGTTGCTGCCGTGCAGGTGAATCGCCATCTGGACCCTCTGCCCCCTGGCTACTTCTACACCGGCCATCAGTATGTCAGCTTCTTTGGAGAGAAGTCCATCCTCCACCCCTGTATCCTTTCTTAGCGTTGAATATAGGGTGTGTGTGTCCGTGTGTGTGTGTGTGTGCGTGTGTGTTGTGTTGTCTGTGACACGGTTGTGTGCACCTAGTTTCCATGCTATATGCTGGATGAGTGCACGGAACTACTGAATATCCCCACCACTGTGTGTGTGTCTGTGTGTGTGTGTATGTGTGCGCAGGTGCTTATTCACACATGCACACTCATAGTCTTGTGTTTTGGTGTGCAGATGGGAAGTCTGAGTCCTAAATACTGACTTCCTCAGCGTATACATAGCACAGCACACATCTAGGTTCACATCTAGCACACCGCACTTCTACCTACTGTGTCTCAGGGGTGGACATATACTTTCCAAAATGTGAACCTTTACCAGCCACTGAACAATAAATGGTCAAATTTACCAGCCACTCAACAGTAAATTATTATTTTGTGTCTAAAATCCACCAGCCACTTTCATATTATACCAGCATTTGGCTGGTGGCTAGTGTGACTTTCTCTGCTGTATCTGTGCTCCTTGTGTGTGTGTGTGTGTACTGTCAGCTGTGTGTGTGTGTGTGTGTATGTTCCTTACATGTGTGTGTACAGCGATGGAGCAGTTCATAGAGGAGTACCTGCAGGAGGCCAATAAGGAGATCGAGCGCTATAACCGCGAGCTGGAGCTGCTGGACCAGAGGGACCTCTTTGACCCTTAAGCAGAGAAACCCCTCCCCTCTCCTCCCCCTCCTCCCTCGGTCCACAGCGGTGCGGTCCGCTCTCTCCATCCATCCTCCGCTGCACTCTTTGGTTCTCCCCATCCAGGGCGGTCGTATGCACGCCTCCACGTTTGTCCCTCCATCATTTTTTTTAAAAAAAAGAAAAGGGAAACGTTCTCCCCGTGGGTAAGGGGGGAAGGGTGGGGGGTGGTAATGGATGGCAAATGGGAGAAGTGGGCACCCACGGTAAATGCTAGAAGCGTGTGTGCGCCCACAGAAACCAGCCAGGCCCTATCGCCATGGCAACAGGAGCACTTTAAATACATGGACGAGAGATCCTGACCAGAAAAGAAAAAAACCCAACATCAGTCTCACGCGAGGACCTCTATGTGTGTATGTGTGTGTGTGTGTGTGTGTGTGTGTGTGCGTCCAAGGTTGTTTTTTTGTCTATGTGTGCGCCTGCGCCTACAGTATGTGTTTGTCCTGGCCTGAACTGCTCAGTGCAAGGTGAGGCGTGGAATAGAGAATGGTGTGCACCCAGGCCCCTGTGTCGAGTGTGATATCTGTGTGTGTGTGTGTGTGTGTGTGTGTGACAGGGAGAAAGAGATTGCAAGAGAGAAAAAAAGAAAGAGAGAGCTGGGGTGTTTATGCCAAGGGCTAATTAAAGAGAGTATTTTAGGCCTGGCAAACGCTCTCCTCTCACCCCCATGGGCTTTTCCTCAGAACAGCCCCCCCTGGTGATACCCGATACACACCACACCTGTCTGTTAGACCAAACAACACACACACACACACATACACAAAGCACTTCACTGACAAAGACTCTGGTGTGGACACTGGTCCATGCGTATGTCTGTAAATACTTGAATATAAAAAAGGCCCCTTCTGTCCTGATGTAAACAAACAGAAAAGGGAATGTGTAAATAGTCAAATGGAGTTGGACAGTGGGGAAGCCGTGTACAGTGTTTATGTGTGACGCAGGGAAAGGTGTGTGCAAAGGGTGTGTATGTGAGCGTCCTTGCTAGTGTACACATGACATGAGGTGATGTTGGCACCTGCGGTTCAGGTGAGGATCTCTCGTCTCACCAAATGTGTGTGTGTGTGTCACACACACACAGAAGTACTCACAATCCTTGCGTCCCCACATTCCCAAAACCCATCAAACACTTAAAATGGGAACACTCACTGGTTGGGTTGGGTTTCACTTGAAGTTGTTAGGGAAAAAAAAAAAGATTTTTAAATCCTGGGTGAGTCTTGCCTGTCCTGACATCCTGGGTGTGGTGTTTTGGGTTGGGGTGGGTGGTGTTGGGTTGTTGGTAGTTGGTGTTAGGTGGTATTACGGGTGTGGGTGGGAGGTTAGGTGGGGCGGGGTTGTGGCGTAGAGGTGTTAGAAGAGGCTGTTTCTCTAGGACGGCGTACGTTTGTGTGTTTGTCCGTGTAGAACAGCGTCCTTGTAATGCGCACGTGTTTTTCGTGCTGTGCAGTCCAGTGCTGCGGTATAGGCAACTCTCACAAGAGCCGTCAGTAGGCTGAATCTCTATGCATGTTTTCTCTTTACTAAGAATCTTTACACAGCAGGGGGTTAGCAGTGTCATACACAAACACACACCACACACACGTGTGCGGGTACACACACGTACAAACTATCTTTGAAATTATTAAATTACCTAAGTGCCAAGCAAGCTGCTTTGTTGCAGTTGCCTTTGTTGGTGAATCAAATGGATAAAAAGGCAACTTGATTTTGTGTTTGGGAGCAACACACACACGTACACGCACACACACACATTCCCAAAGACTTTGGACACTGCTGGCCCCCTCTGTGGCAGTGTAAGCGGCGTGGATCAGTGTACACGAGCCGCGTGGGTTAGCAATCGACTTTGTAAGCCATACGCCAGTCCCGCATAGCGCAAATGTACCTCCGAGGCATCGTTGTTATGGAAACGTGTCGCCTGTCATCGTGGAAAAAAAAAAAAACCTAAACATTGTCTCCGTAACGCGCAGATAGTCATGTGGTAAGGTGTGTCACTGTTTCCATGGTGATACGTCATTCTGTCTTTGCGCCGACAAACTTGAGCGGGCGAGCAGGAGCTTAACCCCAAGACTTAGCGAGCCTTTTAAGGACCCAAATACCTTCACACACTCCCAAGCTGGGGTGTGTGTTTGAGAGTGTTAAGTGTGGGATGAATTTATTCACTTGGCCATAGGTGTGTGTGTGTGTGTGTGTGTGTAGCCAGTGTAACTCTTCAGTGGTCATCTGTCAACACTGACCCTAATATACACTCATGCAGAGACACTTGCGTAAAGCTCTTAAGATTACCCTGCTTGCTGTGGGGTGTGTGTGTGTGCACCAGTTGTGCTCCAAGTGGGGTTGCACAATACCCATGAGTCATTTGTGTGGCCATACACACCAACACTTGCGTGCGCGCACACACACACACACATATATAACAAACACGTATGTACCCCACTGTTGTTTGAGTTTCACACACACAGGGCCTTGAGTACAGATGATTTGTGTGTGTGTGTGTGTGAGAGAGTCCCACAGGACTGTGTGATCTAACTTTAGCTCTCCTTAAAGGCCTGGCTCATGTCTAACCCTTACATAATATTTAGTTCGAAGTAGCAGTAATTATTAGCACATACTATCTGCATGTGTTAAGATGTCTTACTGAGGTCTATTTACGCTGACACAATTGCCTTTCACCACACTGGTACTACAACAAAAACAAAAAGTAGAGATTCTGAATTTATTTTGCATATCCGATGGAGAATTTGAATTACCTCGAACCAAATATATATTGAAAAAAATATAATATTTTTTTAAGATGCTGTGAATCAAAAAGCCGAATCAATTTGAGCTGGGAAAATCTCGGGATCTCAGTATTTTGGGGCTAAAGAAAAAAAAAACACAAAAGGAAAACTTGAATTATTTTTTTCTTGCTTCAAATTTTTGTGCGTTGGTTTGGCTGCTGCTGTGTGCAGTGGCGCTCCAGCGCTGGTGAAAGGCTCATGCTACAACGCAAAGCATTATGGGACGGCAGGGAGAGCACTGGAGGGCCACAGAAGAGAAGAAAAGCAAAAAAAGGAAGAAAACAGAACAAGAATGACTGAAAAAGTGCAAATAAAATATAAACAACAAATCTCAGGTGCTGGAAGATTTGATTGATTGTTGAAGGAGCTGTTTCTTTTCCTCTAATGGGACCCCACCCAGCCTTCAAAATGGTCTCTTTTTTTTTAAGGGAAAAAAAAAGATAAAAAGGCAGGGTGGTGGTCAGCTGTTTGGCTTTGAGAGGACCCCTCCATCCATTTGCACAGAGAGGGGCTCCTAGTGACTCGCGAGGCCCTCCAGAGGCTGCCCCTGCCGATGCCTGCATTTACACACGGACGTTCTGCATTCCCGTCTGTGTGTACGTGCGTGTGTGTTTTTATATTATATCTCCGTCCGAAGAGCTGAGGTTAGAGGACCTAAACAGAGTTTGGTATCAAACGGAAACGATTGGTCAGGATTTATCTTTTTGAATCAAAAGAAAAAAATGAATAAACAAACGGTTGCGGTTTGTAAAGGAGTAAAACAAACCCCATTTTGCAGGTTTTTAGCGCTTATGGTGGAGATCACACCAAAAGAAGGTGTCCTCCCCCCAATCTATCATCCAATTAGAGCACTTTTTTCCCTTTCATTTCAGGGCTGTAGAGGACTAATCTAATTGATACTGGAAAAAAAAGCTTGTTCCCACAGGGGTTAGAAATTACACGTGCAAGTGTGTGTGTGATGGTGTGTGCATCTAAAAAAGCTAGCTATTACCGTCCAGGGGAAAATGACTCAGTTGTATGGCCAGGTGTGAATCAGTCACACACACTCTTTATTCCAGCTGCCAGATACACTGAACACTTTAAGCATTTGTGTGTGTCACACAGTGCAGACGTGTGTGTGTCTCAAGCATCTGACAAGAGAGGAGAAGTTGACATGATTCAACATTTTGTGCAGGACACAGGTTTTGTTGCTGTGATCAATGCTAACATATTGAGTGTGTATGGCGCTTGTTGTGAATGCTGGTCTGGCATCTGTGTGTTTATGTACGCTTTCGTCCCCAACAGTACACAGCAGCTTGTGTTGGGGTCATGTTGTCTGAGTCAGGCTTCTATACCTATCCTCTGCAGGGGGTAAATACTGTACATTATATGGTCTCCTGCTCGACAGTGTGCCCCCACACAGATTGGTGTGTGTTTGCGTGTGTGTATGTATGTTTTTGTCTGTGTGTGTGTTAGTGATGATGGTGCCACATGAATGCGTAAACATAAACACACAGATGCAAAAAACGGTCGGAAGAAAGAGTTTAGCTCATTGACCTCACAATACCTCAACCTGACGGATCCCATACTGAAACATACACACACATACTTGCACGTATTGTAAAGGGTAGGGGGGTGGGGGTGTACAATGTGAATCAGAGGATTTAAAAAGCTAAAGGGCTATCATATTCTCTCTGCTCCCCAGTAATCTGCTGCTGCTAAAGTTTTAAAAATGGTTTATTTTCTTCTCTTCGTTTTATTTTCTGTGGGAACAAGTCAGAACATCCAGGGATAGCCTCCTCAATTCTTTTTTATTTCATGTTTATCTTTTTTTTTTTTTTTTTTTCCACATACAAGTTTTTGCCTACAAGTGCTAACCTTGTAGGTTGTATGGACACACATCCCAATTCCTGAAATAGACCAATAAACAAACATCCGCTTTCCCAGGTAACATGCTTCAGATACACAATCCTGAATTCTCCAAGCAACAACAACAAAAAAAAGCGGGAAAGACAACAAATCAATAAATGATTTCAGAACGTTTTACTTGAAAGTGCCAAAATTTGTTTGATTTCAAGCTGTTCAACTCTGGGTTTGTATTCAGTTGATTTGTTTAGATGTTGTTTTAGGGTGATGTTCACTTTAAGCAAACTAAAGTTAATTGACTGCGTGGTGTTTTGCACAGAGCTACTGTAATTCTGTTTTCCTCCTGTGACTGATACTCTCATTTAACTGTGGTCTCGACCAGCCTCAGAAATCCATTAAATATTTATATGCCTGATGAATCTGACTCCGAGTTTAATATTTTAATGGAGTTTGTGGACGGGGCTTTGTGTGTGTGTGTGTGTGTGTTCAGCTTTGTCCTGGCTGTAAAACAGCTGCCTCACTACAAAGGCTTTTCTCAGTACAGCTGCGTGTGTAAGAGGGATTTCTGATAGTTCTAGAGTGTGTGAGGCAGAGATTTCGGATAGATTTGGTGTGTGTGTGCGCTCACACACTAGAGAGAATGAGAGACCAGGACATGGTTAGTGTATCAGTGGTTTATATGTGTGTGTGTGTGTGTATTTGTGTCTGAAAGGGAAAGCTGGGTGTTTGAAATGTGTGTGTGTGTGTGTGTGTGTGTGTGTCAGAGGGAAGACAGAATGTCTGAGGGTACGAGGGGTATGCGTGGAATTTACTTGTGTATACATCCCTTTCCTGACCCTCACTCACATGCCTGTGTGCCACATACACACAGTGCTACATAGCCTACATTCTGCCAGTACACTCACTTTTAGCATACACACACTGTCAGCCTACACACTGCCACATACACACACTGCAAGCATACATGGATTAGGCACCCACATGTACACAGGCAGGCCTATCATAAACACCCCTTACTCTCTTTAACCCCACATATATCAAAACAGGAAACTCAACCCCTACCTTACACACACACACTTCCTCTAAATACAACCACACTTATTTTATCAGCTTTTATCAGCTATGTGGAAGTTGACTTTTGAATTAATATTTTTTAAAGGAAAAATAAACAGTGGACAAATAAAGTTTAATCTGTGCGTAAGCAAATCAGTTCACAAGTCATGTCTGTCACACATGATGGGTAGTAAACACAAATTAACTCCACAGACCCAGGCAGAAGGCACACTCTGGTCCTGCATAGCACACAAAGAACCTCACCGCCACACCACAAGTACAGATAACTCAAACATATACTCACATACACAAACCTAGAGTTACCACACACACACACACAATAATGGGCATTGCTTGTATCTGACATCACTTTCTGCCTGTCTGTCCCTAGAGTCCCTACATACACTCTCAAACACACACCCGGACACACTTTTGGCCTATTGTTTATTTTTACAGCACTCCAAGCCGAAGAATGGAGTCTATTTCTGAGCCAGCGGTTGCCACGGCAGTGGCATGTAAACAGACTTCGCTATTGGCCACACACTAGAAGCAACCAACGAGGAGCCGTTTTAATTGAATACTATATTGAAACAACTCTATTGTGTCTTATCAGTGGAGTAATAGATCTTAATGACATTTGGTGGTAACACTTCCAGTTAATATCACAACCTAGCAGCCGTTTCCCTCAGTAATGCCATTAGCCCAAGGGACAGCTCACAGGACCAGTTCAAAGCAAAAGCAGCTCACCGCAAAGGCTCATGGGACTGTGGAGTTTTTCCATCATGGATGATGGGATGAAAATAAAAAGAACAGAGGGAGGAATCTTGGGTTTCATGTCCTGTAAAAGCAGACTCAGCACCCTGGTATAAAGGTTTCTGGGCATCAGTGTTGCCAGCACCATTACTCTCCAGTTTGATATTAGCACAGAGGAAAAAAAGCAAAAAAAAAGAAAGTTTGAGAACTTCTAAGGATCCTTTTGATGGTCCTAATTATAGCCAGAAAAGTCCCAAGAGAACCAGATATGACAAAAAAATTCAGAGTTCTACCAGCATTAAGTTCCTATAGTGACTTCCCTAAGCAGTAGGTTGAAGTTCTGTCATTTTCAGTCCTAGAAAGAATTCTCGGGGTTGAGGCATTTGTAGGTATTAGCTTAGATTGCTTGCAGCACATTTCTTGACACAGTTTAGCATCTCGAAGACAAAGTGTCACTGACATCCCACAGTGTCCTTCTGAGGCTCCTTGAAGGCCAACTCAGAGTTCGTTGGGCAGGTTGCGAATGTCCCAGGTGAGAAGGATGGCCATGTTGTCTGTGTCGGTGGTGGCGGCGGCGAGCTTGATGTCTGTGAGCGTGCCGTGGCCCGTGTGCGCTTGCCCCTCCCACACGCGGCTCTTGTTCATCCTCAGCTCTGTGTGCTTGTCTGCGATCACGCACACGCTCCTCGCCCCGGGCACGCGCACCCGGAACGTGACTTGTTGCCCGGCAACCAGCACCCCCCCGCGGGGCTCCAGCAGCACGCAACCCCGGCTCCACGCCGAATAGACGCAGGGGAACGGCTCGCCCCGCTCCTCGCACGCGCTCCTCAGCACGTACTCGCACAGCGGAGAGTAGTCCTGCTGCGGAGGCCTCCGGCCATACAGGGAGAGGCGATACACACCTCGCCGGGGCACACACACGCTCACGGTCACCTTCCCGTCCATCTGGGCGAGGAGGAGGTGGCGTGACAAAGGGAAGGCTTCCTCACGCAGCTCCGTGCTGAGGCCCTGACTCCCAGAGGATGGGTCCTCCTGCTGCAGCTCTGCGCTGAGGCCTGCATGCACCTGTAGGTCTGGACAGTCCTTGTGGAAGCTGATGTTGCAGCGACCTTGAGGCAGGCTGACCACAGGCCCCGTGTGGCTGAATTGAGACAGTCCGGCCTGCTCTGTCCGTGTCCCTGGACCGCACCACGGGCTCAGATTAGGGGGGAACAGGCTCTGTGGCCCTGCGTTGGTGTTTCGACAGTGCAGCAGGAAGTTGCCTGCATTCTGTAAGTTCCCGTCACCGTTGCTGTAGTCCCGCACGAACACCGACAGCCTGTAGAATCCGCGCAGGGGACAGACCACGTGGCACGCCAGCTGGGCGGGGCCAATCTGCATCGCCAGGCAACGTTTGGCCAGGGCCGAGTCGAGGGAGGTGTGTGCGAGCTCGCACAGCATCATGAGCGGGCGTGACGTCTGCACGGTCAACACGTACTCGCCGCTCTCGCCCGTCACCTCTGTGACATCACTTCCCGCGCTGCAGCGCTCCACTCCCAGCTCCCTGGCACCCACACACAGACCCCAGCTTAGGAACGGGTTCGCAGGGACCTCCTCTATCTCCGCCACCACCGGGCACACCACCTCCAGCGCACAGACCCAGCAGTGTGGCGCCTCCTCCTCGGACAGCGGCCGAGCGAACAGCTGCAGGTCGTAGGATCCTACCACGGCGGGGCTCAGCTGCAGAGTCATGCCCAGAGAGGTGAGGCTGAGCCGGGCAGAGGAGCTGCAGGAGTCCCTCTGCTCTGGAGCTCGCTCCTGGAGGGTGGCGTCCGACGGCATCTGCTGGGGTGTGTGTGTGTCAGCACGGGCATGATGGGGAAGCAGCTCGTAGGTCACACTCATGGGCCGGGGGAAGCTCATACACACTTTGGCCTGACCGTCATCATCTGTGGAGAGTGTGTGACCAGACACCAAACCAGTCCTCAGTCATACAGTATTTCAATTTATTTCACTCATAGCTAGCAGCAATCATTTAGATTCAGTTTCAGGGTTAGATCTGTTGCAAATTTGTAGATATATGATGACGACTTCTTTCTGTTAAAGGGTTTTAATAACATATGAGGTACACATTGGTATTTAAATATTACTGAAAAACAAAAACATCTATATCTGTAAAATCTGTAAAAAATCTGTCATTGTTTCACTGATCTACTGAACCTTCATTTGATTTTGTCTCTTTTTAAAGCAGATTTAGTATAATGAAAATGATATGATACTATTTTAGTATCATATCATCACCATAAAGGTGTGCAGCAGTTACCTAGATATTTACTTCTATACCAGACACTCTCTTATCATGCAGTAAAGTTTTACAAATGGCCCTTTGTCTGAAAACCTCAGACACAGCCTTGAGAGGATGGTCCTTGTTAGGCAGGCAGGCAGAGTGTCCTCATGTGTTTCCCTAAAATCTGTGCAAATGAACAACACATTTCACGGCTGTATCCAAGGAATTGAATCCAAGCTTTTCATACGCAATCTGTGTGACTTGGGCATTTTTGAGTCACAGTGTATTGGAACCCAGTCATCAGCTCTACAATGTTTTTATTCAAGCCATTTGCTTATCTAACTCTAATTATCACAACTCCCCAACCAGGTAGATGAGATCATTATGAAACCACCTGTTTTTAAGTGCATAGGTAGTGCCGCATGATAAAAGACTTTTCACTTAGACCGAACACATGCTCCCAAACACTGGTTAGTGAAGCATTTTTGTTTGCCAAAGCCCTCAATTGCTGCCTTGATTACATCCAGTTGTATAAGCAGTTGTTTTGTCCCCCGGGATTCGTTCCGGAGCTGGGACAGAACGACCCCGGAACCGGCCCACGTCTGGGTGGAGCAGCCATGCGGTGAGTGCTTGCCCTCCAAAGTCCAGCTACGAGCGGCAGAGGTGAAGTGTTCTGCTAATGAATGGGTGTTTGTTTCACTATTGGGGTTGCGCAGCTGCAATCAAATGGATTCATTTAGACTCAGCCGAGGCTGTGGCTGGTTATTAGGGCTTTGTTTGCACGGCTAGAAAATAACAGAGGGCTTGTCTGAGACAGTAATCTGGCAGATGATGATGATGGTGTGTGTTTGTGTGTGTATGTGTGTATATTTGTGTGTGTTTATGTGTGCATGTGTGTTTGTGGGCCTGTGTATTTCTGTACTGTAAACTGTAATCTCCAAAGGAAATGTTCACAATAAAGGTTCTCTCTAAGGAATCTGATCTGTGTTAAACAAAGAAGCCCTTTAAAGCCCGGATACAAGCACACAAACATACGCATGCCTCCACACGCGCAACACACACACACACACACACACACACTCCTTCTGTCTTTCAAAGGTGGTACCATTGGAACATGGTATCAGCACTTCCCAAAATAACTGTAGATGTGTGTGTGCAGTAGGTTGTGTGTGTGTGACCCTTGAGGCAGACCTGTGTTTGATTCATCGCCAGGAAAATAAAAATATCCAAAACCTCTATTGTTGGTTTGTGTGTGCGTGTGTATGTACATGAGTGTTAACAAAAAAAGTTTGTGTGAGCCTGCATGTGTGTGTGTTCTTTTATATGAAGTGGGTATCGCAGTCTGTGGTCATTTTCTCTTCATTTGACTTCATTTACACTTCAGAAGGTAAATGTATCAGTGTGCTAAGAAAAAACATATTTATTTCAATTTGTATGGTTTTGTGACATAGGCAAACAATCCGCACCCCTTACTGTTTTGTGAATTACTTAAAGATGTATTCATTTACATCTGTGTGTGTGTGTGTGTGTGTGTGTGTGTGTATGTGTGTGTGTGTGTGTGTGTGTTCTGTTACCCGTGGTAACTCTGTGGTGTTGCTTTAGTTTTAAGCCCAGGCTGTAGAAAGCTGATGATGTAACTGCTCTCTTCTCAAACTCCTCCCAACTTATAGGCGTGTCCAGAAGTTGCCATTCTGATTGGTCGGGGAAATGAGTGTCAATGAACTCACTTGGTTCCGTCAGGAAGTAGAAATCATCATAGCTGAAAGACAGGGACACGTGTCAGAAAACCCATTGTGTGTGTGTGTGTGTGTGTGTGTGTGTGTGTGTGTGTGTGTGTGTGTGTGTGTGTGTGTGTGTCTGGACCTCTGTATGTGTACATGTGTTTGGAGAGGATGGTGTATGTGTTTTCCATTAAAGACATACATTTGAATACAGCTGTGATGGAAACCATGTGTTATGACTTGGACTGTGGCTCTCTTTTGGTGTGTGTGTGTGTGTGTTTGGAAAGTCTGACCATGTGTCAGAGGACTTTTCTTCAGACTGTGACTGCTGACAGAGCTGACAGAGGTATTAGCCAAAACGCTCTCTCTCTCTCTCTCTCTCTCTCTCTCTCTCTCTCCCTCCCACCCCCATCATATCCTCATATGAAACAGCAGATTTTAAAGGGAATTATGTCCCAACTTGCTCATGGCCAGATGGCAGCCTGAATGAATGTCAGGAAGCCAGGTCACATGTCTGACAGACCACTGGCCTCCAAACAGATGGGTAGACTATTGTACTCCTGCCATCTTGGATCTTGGTTCAAGCATCTTAATACAAAATGTTTGTTTCAATTTGTGTGTGTGTGTGTGTGTGTGTGTGTGTGTGTGTGTTTCTTTGTCTGTCTCTGTATGAGTGTGTGTGTGTGTGTGTGTGTGTGTGTCTCTGTGCATATGTGTGTGTGTCTATGTTTCTGTGTGTGTGTGTGTGTGTCTCTGTGCATATGTGTGTGTGTCTATGTTTCTGTGTATGTGTGTGTGTGTCTGGGTCTATATGTGTGTATGTGTGTGTGTGTGTGTGCCCATGTCTCTGTATATGTGTATGTGTGTGTGTGTGTCTGCCTCTGTATATGTGTGTGTGTGTCTATGTTTCTGTGTATGTGTGTGTGTGTATCTGGGTCTATGTGGGTGTATGGGTGTGTGTGTGTGTGTGTCTATGTGTATATATATGTGTGTGTGTGTGTGTGTGTGTGTGTGCATCTGTCTCTGTGTATGTGTGTGTTTGTGTGTGTGTGTGTGTTTACTTTTTGATGAAGGTCTTAGTCCTCATGTCCACCCTGCCGGCTCCCCAGCAGGCGTCCAGCAGCCACCACTGTCCCCCCAGCCACACGCTGTTCCACATGTGGTCCGACTCATCACCGCGCCCCCCAGCCGCCTGGTACCCGATGCCCTTACTGTAGCCACTCACCTCCTGGCATTCAATGCCAGCTTCTCTATAGGAGAAAGGGAGAGAGGGAGAGATAGAGAGAGAGAGAGAGAGAGAGAGGTCAGTTTTTTTCAAGATTTTGAAGGCAATCAGAATGCATGTTTTTTTGAGGAAGTTTGGGGAAGTTTTTGGGAAAGGGGTGTGTGGAAGTTTTGTGTGTGTGTGTGTGTGTGTGTGTGTGTGTGTGTGTGTGTGTGTGTGTGTGTGTGTGTTTGTGTGTGTGTGTGTGTGTGTGTGTGTGTGTGCCAGGGTGTGGAAATTAACTTTGCAAAATGTGAACTTTTGCCAGGCACTGACATAAATGGTAAAACTCACCAGCCATTCAACAGTAAATTATTATTTTGTGTGCAGCTTTCATATTTTACCAGCATTTGGCTGGTGGCTGGTGCAAATTTCCATCCTTGGTGCGTGCGTGTGTGTGTGTGTGTGTGTGTGTGTGTGTGTGTGTGTGTGTGTGTGTGTGCTTAAAAGGTACCTGCACATCTCCAGGCAAACACTTGAGTAGCCGCTGCAGACTCCACGCCCCTCTTTGATGACCTCATCGGGAGAACACAGCTTTGGACTCTCACCCAAATATCCTTCCAAATCATACACTGTGGAGCAACACACACACACACACACACACACACACACACACACACAGGTTCTCGGCTGTGCTAGTCATAGGCTACCATCATTCAAATCCTATTTGGTCATAGCACACCAAATATAAAATTTAAACATTCTAAACTTTGCTAGGTGAATGTATAATGCAACGAGACTCCTCCAGTAATCACAACTATGGCATGACTTTCTCTAATTCACAAACTTGCGCCACTTTGTTTGCCCTTTTCTTATTCGCTTGTTATTCTGCCTATTTTCTTCCATTGACTGATGGAGGCAATCAGGGTAGAAGAACATTTTTACGTGCAGCATGCATATACAACTCGGAGTGACCTATCATATTTCAAAAAGAGCAAGTACTAAAAGGTTTCTCTGGGAATGACACCTTTAAGACTGAACCTTATCCTAGTCCTGTTCTCAGGTTCTTCTCCATTCCTCAGTGTAAATATTGGCAGATGTCAGCAAAATGGATAGCAAATGAGCACACCTACAAAAAACATTTATCTGTGTGTATGTGTGTGTGTTTGTAGGAGTGTTTGTTGGTTATTTACCAATGTTGTGACACAGCCACACCCAGATGGCTCTGAGCTTCTCCAGCTCTGTCTGGGCCCCTTGGGTCACACGCTGTGCTATAGCAGACGCAGAAAACACACACTGCTCCCGGAGCTACAACACACACACACACACACACACACACGACTGAACGACTGAACAAACACACAATGTACACAAGGCCTTATGTGCACATTGGCACCAACCAGTCAATAAGAGCAATCATAAGTACACATTGCTTACTGGGGACAGTGATTAGTGACATGTTATTATTGATAAGATCTTCTTTGTGTGTGTGTGCTGTTTGGGGTAATAAGAATAAATCTGTATGTGTATGTGTGTGTAAATGTTCTAGGAGATAAGATGTGCTTATGTAAATCATTCTGCAAACTGTATGTAGCCATCCTTACTTGCTGCCATATACACAGTGTAGGTGCATAAATGTCTATTTTTGCATTTGTATATCTGCATTTGAATACTGTATTTGGCTTCCTGTATTTGTATATGTGTGTTTGTGTTTGTGTATATGGGCACCTCCTTTCCTGCACTGATGGTGTGCGTGTCCAGTCTTTGGAACACATCTGTGCTTTTGAACAGCTGTTTGCGGGTCCTCTGTGGAGGGAGGGGTTTCCCTGGCTGGGCAGCAGGGGCGTTGGCTTTGGAGGCGTGTGTGTCCGCGTGCGGCACGGCGTCTCTCCTCTTGCTCACGCTCACACACTTCGCCACGCTCTCGGCCGAGAGCTGTCGCTTGGTGCTCGGGCGTTCCTCGGTGCCCAGTGCCTCCGCCCACTGCTCAAACACCACCCTCTTGGACACCACCCCATCCAATCCCTGCAGGACAGGGCGGGGCCTCGTCTCATCTCCGCAGCTCTGATTGGCTCTGGGCTTTGCCACCACACGGATGTTTTTCCTCTGGTTTGGCATCTTGCTGGGTTCTCGCTTGTGTTCCAGATCTTCTGCCAGAAGTCTTAGCTCGCCATTCGTTGGTGCCTCCTCCATGTTCCAAAGCTGGGCTCTGATGTTCTGGAACCAGACGTGTAAAATTCTAAAGCTCTTTGTTGTGTTCTGCAGTCAGGGGGTCCAGTCTGCAGCAGCTGTGGCTGTGAACAGGTTTCAGCATGCCCACCCCTGCACTAACCTCTCTGGCTGTGCCCAGCTTATCAGGGGGGTAGAAAACAGCTCCTACATCATCATCACAGACACACACCCGCACACACACACACACACACACACACACACACACACACACACACACACACACACACACACACCACACACACACACAGACAGATGTAAATGAATACATCTTTAAGTAATTCACAAAACGGTAAGGGGTGCGGATTGTTTGCCTATGTCACAAAACCATACATTTTGAAATAAATATGTTTTGTCTTAGCACACTGATACACTTACCTTCTGAAGTGTAAAATGAAGTCAAATGAAGAGAAAATGACCACTATGGATGAAGAGCAGGAGATGGAAGGAGAGAAGAAAAGATGAGAAGGTGATCAGCAAATGACAGATGAGGAGAAAGAAAGACAGATTAAGAGTCAGGTCGACTGGAAAGAGTGTCTTTGTCCTCTGCGGGTGGGCTGTATATATCCCCACTCTAGGCTACCCCTCTCCCCCCACTTTTCCCCTTCGTCCCTCCCTCCCGTACTCACTCTCTTTCTCTTTCTCCCTCTCTCTCTCTCTCTCTCTGTCACTCCCTTTCTCTCTTTCTCTGGTGAGATACCAGCCTAAAAATATGCCGCTACCCAGCAGAGTGGCCAATAGGAGAGGGCGACCACCGCCACTCTGGAGAGAAGGATAGACAGAGGAGGGGGTTGAAAGAGAGAGAGAGAGAAAGAAAGAGATGAGGAAAGAGGGAGAGGAGAGGAGGGAAGAGGGGGATGAGTGCTGGCATCAGAAGTGGCAAGTTTGTTTGGGAGTGTTGTGGGGTCGTGGGGTTGGGGTGCTGTGATTAATGACGGGGCTCATTAACACTTACCAGTGTGGGCTCTTATGTTCAAAAACAACACACACACACACACTCTCACACACACACACACACACACGTGGACACACACACACACTCTCACACACACACACACACACACACACACACACACACCACGGGGGGTCAAGATAAAAACACACACTTTGGCTAGACAACATTCTTGCCCCTCTGAGACATACTGATACACTGCTGACACAGAAATGGACTTGCTGATATTCACATAGCTGCACGCACACACACACAAACACAGACACATAACATATACACACATAGAAACACTTTTACACACACACACAGACACATAACATATACACACATAGAAACACTTTTACACACACACACACACACAAACCAAGACGTGTATACACCCACACTCCCTGCTATTACGGCAGCTGTCCAAGTTGCTGTAGGCCATTCTGTGTCTATTGCCTGCTGACATAAACCGAATCAAATCCCCAAGTTTTCAGTGTATCCTGTGCCACACACATGCACACACACACACGTTACCTGACAGACAGACCATATTACAGCCTCAGAGGAACCTCATCTCCCATGATTTCTATGCCTCTAGTTCCGATGTGTGTGTGTGTGTGTGTATAGTGAAGTGTATAGCCTATGTGTGTATATCTACAGTCGACTGTGAAAGTGTTCAGATGTTCACTTTGTAACATGTTCTTGTATAGTAGCCTATAGCTTAAACCATTTCTGAAATACACTTTCTTCTTCAGTTTACTCTCAAACCAATATATTACAATAGCAAAAACAAGCTTCATTATTATTATTATTAAAAAAAAAAAAAAACTAAAAATTGACATTGACAGTGTTTCCATTTTAAGTTTGCAAAATATGGCAAAGTATGACATGTTTCTCTTACTGTAATACACAGTTAAAGTTTGTGCATATTCAAATGTGATGGAAACCCTCCTACTGAAACAAGCATTCAGACCCTTTGCTATGACAGTCCAGTTCAGCTCAGATAGTGCTGCTTTCTCTTGGTGATCCTTGAGTTGTTCCTATTTACCTTGATTAGAGTCCACCCGTGGTGAGTTCAATTGACTGCACATGGTTTGGAAAGGCCTACACCTGTCCGCTTGAGGTGACACAGCTGACTATGCACAGGGCAAAGAGCGAGACTTGAGGTTGCAGGAACTGCCAGCGCAGCTCAAAGACTGCATTGTGTTGAGGCACAGAGCTGGGGCGGGGTCCTAAGAGCACTTGTGGCCTCCATAAAAAGAAGTGTGGAACAACCTGGACTCCTCTTTGAACTGGCCGCCGGGCCCAACTGAGCAAATTGGTGGTGGTGGGAGAGAAGGATCGGGAGAGGGGGGTGACTGAAAACCCAGCGGTCACCCTGGCCATACCGCTGAGGTGGTGTGTGGAGGTGGTAGAAACTTCCAGAAGGATGGCTATCACTGAAACGCTTGCCTCATGTGGCCTGTGCGGCAGTGTTGACAGATGGAAAAGAAAGCCAGGGGCTAATTCTCTGCATAGAGTCTGCAGAATGGCACCTGCAGGGGTCCTAGACTAGCCTGGTAAACCAGCCCAACTCTTATTTCATTTCGTACAGAGGGTCTGGTTGTGCTGCACTGAGAAACAATTGCTTCCTGGAGGTGTAGACTCTGCTGACGTTTAAATCGATTGGATCTGCCTTTGCTAATGTCGTGTACGCAATTAGCCTCTGGAGAGCAGCAAGGATGCAACCAGAGCCGCCAGTATTGCTGCGGCAATAGTACTTTAAAAACTGATATTTTCTGGCAATATTAGTTTTGGTGACATTAAATGCTTAATAGCACACTTAAACAAATAAATAGTATAAATAATTAGATTATATTAGATTCTGCCTGTAGCTGAAAAGATTGCAACACAATTTACATTTGCAACATTGCAGCGCTCTCTGCTGTAGAATTATCGGTGGCAATATTGTACCAACCAGTGCTGTCATTACTGCATTGGCTACCAGCCTGATGTTAACTGCCATCTTGTGTTAGCCACCTAGCTGATGGGTGTAAAACCTTTACCCAAGAAAACAGCAATGGTGAAAATAAAACACAAGAAGTAAGCCTTTTCCCATGAGGTTATGTTTGCCCACTAAAATGTGAAATTAGCATATGGCTTTAACTTTGCTAACTGCAAGTGAGAATGAATTTTGGCTCTCTAAAAATCTGTCATGCCGTATCCTGGTGGATACAGCTTCCTTGACTAGACACATGAGACGATAATGAAACCTTCCAGTTTTACATCATGCAGGTAAAAACTCCTCACCCTTTAGATATCACAATAGGCTTTCTCAACAATTGACTTCACTCACAGTCAGGAATATTTGTTGTGTTTGTTAACTCATCTGTATGGCATACTGTGGTCTATATAGACTAATTGTCATCTGTTTACATAGGACTAATGATGAGGAATGGGGGAGATTGAAGGTGAGAAATCAGACACATACCTTGGCGTGGTAACAGACACATACTCTACCTGACTAATACACCAGGTGCAAATTGATAATTGGAACAACATTAGAATGAAACCACATTTAATGCTTTCCACCCTGCAAGGATAAAGGTCAATGGTGGGGAAGGGCAGATTTTACCTAAGACCTAAGGAATTACACCTGACACGCAACACAAAACAAGTCTGGCTTTTTTTTTTTTTAGCTATATTGACACGTAGAACGTTCGTTTTCTCTAAATTATACTTTCAATCATTTCAGAAAAAAATGTTGGATTACACAAAAGTGTTTCTATGCAAAATGTTATAAATGAGCACCCATGGACTCTTTGGCCCAAATATGACGGCAACCCTCCTCTAGCACCCCTGGTAGATTAACACATAAGCTATGTGTAATTGAATTGCATCATGTAATTGCATGCTTTCAGGAAAACGTCATTAACTGCACACACGGAGGTTGCATTTTACATTTGGTTTGTGTTTTGGGGTGATGCCATCTCAAATCACCCTTAGGGTCAGAGGTCTCCCTAAAAACATGTCTACAAAGTGTTATAATTGCTGTCATAATTGAGTGCTTTTAAAAATATATATGTATAAAAAATACAAAAAAATAACAAATCGTATGCATGCAACCTCTGCAAAAATTGGCAATACTATTTTTAGATATGTAATGGCAGCCCTGGATGCAACATAAAATGTTATGGTGAAGGGGTCTACACACCAGAAGCAGCCCCTTCTCTCCGACAGCTTTTGAGGCAGTCGCTGCCATTTCCGCCTCTCCGTGGGCAGCAGGTTTTGGCAGGGGGGTTAGCTTTGGCAGCCCTCCCCGCAGGGGCCTGCTGAAGTGGACCCATTCATGACAGGGCACTGATGCCGCCTTAGCACCCCGGCACCAGCTCAGGGGATGAGCGCTCCTTTTAGCCACGAGGGGGGGAGAACAGATGAAAGGATCAGAGAGGGAGGATGGGGATATCCCTCTTTTCCCTCGATTTGATTTTTTCCCCCAACCATTTTTTTTTTGCATACAGCTGCAATCACGTGCTGTTTGAAGTGGGCACGTGCATTCCTGTTTAGGCTATATGGCCAGGGATTTTTAGCCTGTGGGTGTCATTTTAGTCGGGGTAGAAAAGACCAAAGAGAAGACATTTTAATAAAATTGACATTCTTACGATGGCAGACATTCCAAGAGTGATGTGGCAGAGGCGTCTAGGTGATTTGTTACTGGTTAAGACAAGGTTCCTTCTTCCTTTCTGTGTCGTTCTCGAATCTCAAAATGGAAAATTATGGCTGCACACGGTGCTGCAATTGTAAGAACCAACAGGAACAGTGGTTTTCTCTTTTTACTTATATCATATTTTGTTGTTTTCTCTATTGTGTACACTAAATGCACAGTAAAGTTTGACTTGACTTGACCTT
>CM050205.1:12820000-12825000 GCA_027475355.1 Coilia nasus
AGTGGAGAGGAGGCAGAGAGATAGAGACAGAAAAGAGAGATACAGAGAGAGAGAGAGAGAGAAAGAGAGAGAGAGGAGAGGGATGCAGACAGAGAAAAGAGAGAGAGGAGAGAGAGATACAGAGAGAGGAGAGTGTGAGAGGAGAGAGATACAGAGAGAGAAGAGAGAGAGAGGAAAGCGAGAGAGAGAGAGAGAGAGAGCGAACAGGCCAGTTTGAGCTGAGACGTTTGAATGCATGAGGAAGAAGAAGGGAAGGAGAGAAACTGAGAGAAGAAACGAGAGGAGAAGGCGTGCAACCCTGAGCAGCACATCACTTCACATTACTTGCCAGCTGTGTTGTAATACCTCAGTTGTAACACGGAGGAAGAGGGAGTGTGTGGGCCTGGGTGTGCGTGTGTGTGTGTGTGTGAGCGAGAGAAAGAGAGAAAGAGAGAGAGAGAGAGAGAGAGAGAGAGAGACGTTTTGCATCATCTAGAGAAAACATTTCACATCGGTGATGAATGCACAAACCATGACTGATCAAAATGAAAAAAAATTAGCAAGAGGGGATACAGAGATGTTTGTTGTGTCCACAAACAAATAATCAGGTTTTCATAAACAGCACCACAAGAGTTGTTTAGACGAACAGACATTCTTCTGGTGTGCATGTTGCAAATGTAAGTTTTAAACGTAAACAGGGCCTTGTCAGCTCATCTTGTCCAACATGATTTGAAAGATGCAAGAAAGATTAACCTGAGACAATGAATGCATTATGCTGATGGAGCTGTCTCATTTGGTTTTGGCAGAGACGACGTATGAAACTAACTCGGATCAACAGCAGAAGCACAAGCGCTGTTTACCACATGCAAAGGCTGCCGCAGTTCGAGAGAGAAACAAAGAGAGAGATAGAGGAAGAGAGAGATAGAGAGAGAGGGAGAGTGACAAAGACAGAAACGAAGAGACAGGGAGGATTAGCACTTCTTTATTAAACCACTCATTGTCAAGTTCAAAAAGTCACATCACTCCAACGCCCACAAATCACACCTACAAAACCACAGCTGAGAGGGACAGAGACAGAAACAAATAGAGAGTTGAATATTGGGTGGAATAGGAAAGACAAGCATGGAAGAGAGAGAGAGAGAGAGAGAGAGAGAGAGAGAGAAAGTGTGTTGAGTGTGTTGTGCGCAGTGAGAGAGTGAAATAGTGATGGATAGAGAGATGGAGGAAGATAGAGAGATGGAGAGAGAGAAAGTGAAAGTGTGTTGAGTATGTTGGGCGGAGCGAGAGAGACGAGTGTAGACAGATCGAGATGTGCAGGGGTGTAAGGTCACAGAGGAGAGGAACCCATTTTAGACAAGCGACTCGTACTCAGATGCACGGCTTAGTCATCTGCTTCCTCTGATGGGGGGGAGGGGGTGGAGGCAGGTTGTTAAGGAGGAGAGGGAGGGAGGCTGAGAGAGGTAGAGAGGCAGGGAGGGGGGGGGGGTGGAGAGGGAGGGAGAGGTAGAGAGAGAGGGAGGGAGGGAGAAAGAGGTAGAGAGGGAGGGAGAGGTAGGTACAGAGGGAGGGAGAGAGGGAGGGAGAGAGGGAGGGAGAAAGAGGTAGAAAGAGAGGGAGAGGTAGGTACAGAGGAAGGGAGAGAGGGAGGGAGAAAGAGTTAGAGAGGAAGGGAGAGGTAGGTACAGAGGGAGGGAGAGAGGTAGAGAGGGAGCGAGATGTAGGTACAGAGGGATGGAGAGAGGGAGGGAGAGAGGGAGAGGTAGGTACAGAGGGAGGGAGGTAGAAAGAGGTAGAGAGAGGGAGGTACAGAGGGAGGGAGAGAGGAAGTCATGGAGGGTGGGCCGGGTGTACGGGTGGAGAGATCAGAGGCAGAAGGTCAGGCGGATGTGGATGAGAGGGACCAAGGGGCACAGACAGAGACACAGAGCATGTGGCACAGTGTGTAGTGTCCATGGTCTGAAGTGTGTGTCGTGTGTGTGTGTATGTGTGTTCTGTGTGTGGTGTTAGTGTCGCAGACTGGTGCAAGGTGAAGTGTGTGTATGTGTGTTTGTGTATGTATTTGTGTGTGTGTGTGTGTGTGTGTGTGTGTGTGCGTGTACACTCTTCGTTTGCCTGACAGCGTGACAGGGAAAATTGCGCCTGTAAAAATGGTGCGTGCCGCGCATGTTAATGGGATGGGATAGGCAGCCAGACAAATCACCGGACGCAGGGACAGACATGGCTCCCACTCCCAACTTCCATTTTGGAAGTCTATTTTCGAAAGAAACTAGAAAAATAACCTGTCGTCTCCTCGAGCGGAAATGCATATGTTGATCCTCGCGGTTATGGGGGGATCGAGGGGCCCCGCTCCCAGAGATCCCTGATCCCCGTGCTCCACTCTGGCCCAGATAGGCAGCGGCTGCAAAACGCACTCGGCCCGAATGTGGGCCGGATGTGGGCCGGAAGCAGCAAATTTTCGGCAGATCAGGGGCATGATCTGCTCTAGTGTGCCGCAATGTGGGTCGCTGCGCCTCAGGTGTATTTATATATTTATTAATTATATCGGCGTCTCTCCAGAGCTTGACTGGGTTCTGGAAACTCGGAGAACGCGGTGTCACAGACATTTGCCAGGGGGACAAGCAGCCGAGTGACAGTGCAGAGTTGCAAATGGCTGCCAGTAAGCATACGCTGATGTAGCCATCATGCTCTGCTCTCCTCCATAGACCAGATCCAGAACATTCTGTTAGACTGAATCCGAAATCACTATATAGTACACTATGTAGGGAAGAAATCAGTGTGTTTTTTAAATCCTATATAGTGCATTGTATAGTGAACGAGTGAACATTTCCGATTCAGCCAGTGTTTCCAGGATACTTATGCACTCAGGAAGAGCAGTTTTTTTGGAAAAGAATGTTCATCGTTTCAGCATTCTGGCTTAAGGGGTTAACCAGCTGTGGAGGGGAAATGAATTAACGGGCTTATCGTACCTACAAGTAGCAGGAGGTGCCCCATTAGTCATGTCTTTACAACAGACAACCAGGTGGTTAAATCAACACTCCTGCGTTATTAGCCCGCACGGATCGGTCTCCTGATGCCAGAGACCTGCTGTAGCAGACACCCGGAGCGGAGCCCAGGGGGAAGACGGGGACAGGGATGAGTGTGCAGTGTGCACTGAACACCGCCATTCATGTTGAGAACCAGCTAACGGCACGGTATGCCATGCCGTGGTGAGGATCAATGTGGGTGACAACTGCCGTCAGGTAGAGAGTCATGGGGAAAGAGGGAGAGAGAGAGGGAGAGGGGTAGAGAGAGAGAGGGAGAATAAGAGGGGAGATGGAGGGAGAATAAGAGAAGAGAGGAGAGGGAGACAGCGAGAATAAAAGGGAAGATAGAGAGAATAAGAGAGGAGAGGGAGAGGGAGAGAGAATAAGAGAGACATAGGAGAGAGAGGGTGAGAAGAAGAGAAGAGAGGAGAGGAGCAGAGAGGGAGAGAGAGAATAAGAGAGACATAAGAGAGAGAGGATGAGAAGAAGAGAGGAGAGCAGCGGAGTGGGAGAGAGAGAATACGAGAAACATAAGAGAGAGAGGGTGAGAAGAAGAGAGGAGAGGAGCAGAGCGGAGAGGGAGGGCTGCAGATGCATTAATGTGGCTCAGCTGGTGCAGGGCTGGGATGGGATTCCCCATGAGCGGAGCAGGTATTGATTACAGAGTCCCACTTTAAGGTGCCTGGGGAGAGATGTGTCAGGGGCGCCCTGGCTTTGGGATAATTGCTTCACCAGCCTCGCTAATAACTCATGGCATGTTGGCCACTTCTGGTCTTGGCCAGGCATGTTTCCAATGTGACCTTTTTTTTGCATGAGGCTGAGGGACTAGAGGGGGATTTAATTTGGGGTTAAATATAGTTATGGAACAACGATTCGACAAGAGACAATGGTCCAGTCTGTGTGTGATTTTATGTTACTGTGGGTTCATGGTCAGTGTTTGTGTGTGGTGATGAATTCACCGAGTGTCAAGTGTCACTTCACACCTGCAATGTGTGGACTTATCTGAACCTGACCACAGGAAACACACAAACACACACACACACACAGTAATGAACACATGTCGACACATTCAAACACACTGCACAGTGATAAAACCTTAAAAATGCATCGCATTTGTAAGGAATTAATGATGCTTCACAGTGGTTTTAAAATAAACATGCAAAAATTGGTTAATACATTTAGAAATGTATTTTAGCAGGAAGCAGTCATTAACATAAAACATTACGTCATACTTGTTTAAAATAGAATTTATGGCACTTGTATATTTTATGAACTGGCATAACACATTATAACTATATAACAACAAAACCCTGCCTTTTGATATGAAAACATAAATGATGAAGGTCCAAGTAGTCCTAAGCCCTCAAGTCATTAAAAAGAGGCTTTGTGGATTAAAACATGTCTCTAAATAAATTTAGGACACAATGTAGACAAGACAGCTTATTCTCAGAAGACTTAAAAATTGCCTCAAATTCGGGCACAAAATATCCCTGCGTAGCCAAAATACATCTGGGTAGCCACCGCAGACAAACGCTGATTAATCAGCACAGACCAAAATGTCCAGGTGTTTGGAGGTGAAATGATTGGGGGATGATTACCAGCCTCTACAAAAAAATAAAAAATAAAAATAATATAAAAAAAATAAAACGGGGAGGGTGCGGAAATAAACAAGTGTCTTACGCCTGTAATTGAAAATGCCCCTGTCACTGAGGAGAGGGAGAAATACCATTAGTCGAACTAATCCCTGTGAATATGAAGTGTGTGTGTGTGTGTGTGTGTGTGAGGAGGGAACTTCTGCCGGGGCGACGGCGGTTTTGAAAATAAAAGTAATAATATAACGACAGCGGAAAGAAGAAATAACAAAATCGCACCTCCAGAGGGGAGCCACTAGACGCGGGATCAGAGGAGTCTCTTCAGACATTCACCCTTTGATATACAAATTCACCCTGACGATTGAACTCGGCACACACACACTGATCCCGCCAGCCTCACACCGTT
>CM050205.1:12830000-12840000 GCA_027475355.1 Coilia nasus
AGAGGGAGAGAGTGTGAGAGTTCTAGAGTTCTAGAAGGAGTGCAGTGAGATAGAGAGAGAAGAGAGAGCGGTTTAACAGTCCTTTATTAAATCATTCTCAGACAGTTCCACAATACCACATCAGCCGCACAGCTCACATTCTTCTGGGAATTTAAAACGTAGGCCCACCATCGTCACCATCCCCTCAGCAGTGACATGGCACAACACCTCCTCCACCCCCACACAGACACAAAACAATCGAAATAGTGAATTAAGTTATAGTAGCATATTCAATTTTTGCTCAAGCAACCACCATCCCCTTTAAACCCTCAACTGGGTCACAGGAACCAGCAGCAAGTAACTTGATTTTACAGGTCTTCCAGCCATCTTGACTGAGCCCATCAAAATGTTTATTCAGCACACCTCATTCTTCACCTCACCTTATACACAGGTCCAATAATAAAGAAAGAGAGAGAGAGAGAGAGAGAGAGGGCAGTGTGAGTTTGGTGATGTATGTATCAGACGATTTCTGCTGCTGTCTTTTGAAACAAAGACATCAGCCGCAGCCACAGCAGCAGCCGGTTCCACTGACAGAGCTACAGGGAGATGTGTTTCTTTTCTTCTTTCATCCTCTCTCTCTCTCTCTTTCTCTGTAATTCTCTCTCTCTCTCTCTCTCTCTCTCTCTCTCTCTCTCTCTCTCTCTCTCTCTCTCTCTCTCTGTCTTTGTGTAACTTTCTCTTGTCTGTGAGACTATGTGTGTGCGTGTGTTTAGATTTTAGAAGCTACATCTGCGTAATTATTAATGCTGATGTTACAGGCAACTCTGTGTGTGTGTGTGTGTGTGTGTGTGTGTTTGTGTGTGTGTGAGAAAGAGCGAGAAAAGAAGAACAGAGGGAGAAAGAGAGAGATGTGAATTATGTGTTTCCTGGATTAAAGGCTGTCATAAGAGCAGATTTAAAACATCTCAAAGCTGCCAGAAAACCAGACGGAACCTGTCTCTCTCTCTCTCTCTCTCTCTCTCTCTCTCTCTCTCTCTCTCTCTCTCTCTCAGACAGTTGTTTGCAGAGTTTTGTATTTTGTGTGTTGTGAAGTAGCGGAACCAAAACTGGTTTTAGCCAGTCAGAGTAGACCACACACCTTCGAGAATAAACACACACACACACACACACAACATACACACATATGTACATATACACATGCCCTTACCCATACAACATTACGATCCAGGAGAATATCACGTGAATGCACTTGGCATGATGTCATCACAGTGCTTCCTTAATGAGTGAGGGGCGGCGAGTCGCTGTGGGTGAAGATCTACACGCGTGTGTGTGTGTGATCTGCATAGGGGGGTCATTTATGGACACTAAGACCTTTGTCAGCTTTGTAACAGGAAGTGAATTGGGTTTGTTTTTGTGTGTGTGTGTGTGTGTGCTTGTGAGTTTGGGTGTGTGTTTTAAGAGCTGAAAAAGTAGAGAGAGAAACCTCAGTCACGGCTGACTTCAGCTCATAAATATCCCTTTAAACAGCTCCAAATTAATACTGGCTACAGGTGTGTGTGTGTGTGTGTGTGTGCGCTGTATATTAGTGTTTGTGAGTTTGCATGTGCGTGGGTATATCTTGCCTGTGATTGCGTATAGGTTTGTGTTGTGTTTTTAGTGGGTGTGTGAATGAATGTAAACTATCTCCCTCTTTTTCTCTTTCTCCAACTCTCTCCTTTTCTTCCTCTTTCTTTCTCCCTCTGTCATTTTCTCTCTATCTACCTATCTCTCTGTCCTCTTTCTCTGTCTTTCTCTATCCCTGTCTCTCTGTGAATAGGATATGAGTGAGGGGTTTGACAGCTCTGAGAACCATCCACATATTCGCAGATAGACACACCCCATACACACACAGGCACACAGACACACACACACACACACACACACACACACACACACCGACACACACACACAAACACCGACACACACACACACACACACACACACACACACACACACACACACACACACACACACACACACACACACACACACACACACACCGACACACACACACATAGGCACACAGACACACACAGTCTGTCATACTCTGTCTCAGGCTCTGTCACGAACATCCTCTGTTTCTTCTTCCCTTCACAGAGGCTCCTTCAGCTGGGATGACAAAGAATGGATACTTCTATCAGGAGATGGGTGAGTTGGTGTGTGTGTGTGTGTGTGTTAATAAGTGCACTTTCACTGAGTGAAAAGTTTGGGTTTTTCAGGTTGGATTTTTAATTGGCTGCTATCAGGACAGAACAGAGTCTTATTGCAGTCATGTGCTTCTGTACGAATAGTGTAACCAAAGTGTGTTATTTTACTACAAATGATTTTTTGTCCATCTCTCAATAAATGTCTAAGCTATGCATGTGTTACTTACAGATTTACCAGTTACATAACAGCTTACATAGAAAATCTACCCAAAGCGCACATAGAAAATCTAGCCAATTGCGTAGCGTTTTATTGATGGGGTTCAACATGTAAATGCCACCACAGAGCCGCTTCTGATTTTATCATGGGGTCATTACCTCCGCGGGTTGACAGTGCGAAGAGATCTACTGGCACGTCCCCGATTTTTCTTCTCTTTCTGTGCCTAGTTCCTCTTCCAGTCGGCGCTGGGGTCGACCAAAAATGCCTGAGCTGTCAGTCCTACTCTCAGAAGCTGTTTAAAATTGCTGACATTTAAGTATAGTCTGCATGACTAACAGTCACTACTTCTCACGGCATGTAGTCACAGGGTTCCTTTTTATCATAGACTGGCAGCAGCTTGGCTGTAAAAACCAATAGCCTCTCAGCATGTATAGGTAAGGGGTGAGCACTTAATGGGAATCTATGGCATTTTTTTTTTTTTTAATAATCTGTCACCTCTGCTGGTAGCAGTGTGTGCAGTGTGTGCTGTGTGCGTGACTGGGCCAAACCTTACGCCAACTCTGCCCGGTAGACCTGGCATAGGCCCAGATGCTACAGCGAGAGACATGTTGCACATCAGACATTACAGCAGGAGGCAGAACTACAACAAAGGGTACAGAAGGCACAAAAAAAAAAAAATATATATATATATATATATATGTCCTATATATGTCCATATATATATATATATATATATATATATATAAAGGACATGCTTTATGAGCATTAAAAGGAGGAACTATCGCTAAAAGAAAGTTAACAGTTTGTTTATGTATATAGTATCTGTTGCTATCAAACATACCACAACTAAATAAATATGGACTAATAGTTGATGCAGAAAAAGAAATTCTGGCACACCAAACAGGCTGCACTGAGTGAAAAATGTGTGTAATAATCTTTGTTAATAATAAGGCACCCCATCTGAAACAAGTAACAAGTTGCTGTTTTGACTCATTTAAAATAATAATACACATTGCAGCTTATTGAGCAACGTTGCCAGGCAACTTTACTAACAAATGTTGTTTGGGCTCTTTCTACTGATATTAGGCAACGCGTTTTAATCATGAGAACCTAGAGCAGCAGCAGGCTACTTTACGCTGTCATCCCATCAGAAAAAAATATGAGCCAATCATCTTGTTGCCTACCAACATTGCTGAAAATGTTACCCATGTATAATCATCACCTTTAGGCTAATCTGAAAGGTAATTTTACAAAAGGACAAATGGGTATCTTCAAATAAGGTTTTAATAGGCCTAAGCCCTTAAGCATAAAGCCATTAGGGACAGGTGTATAACATTGGAATACCACATGTCTCCCAGTAGCAGTTCAGAAACTCTTCAAGCTCCAAAAAGAAGTCCAGTTGCCTACAGCTTTTATGACCATTTGAGTGATTGACAAGGAACTCAGGTTCTTACGCTGACAAAGACCTTTGTAGATCATGTAAGCAGTTAGATAACCTTTCACAACTAACCTTATCCTACATTGAGTTTCACAACATAGTTCAACTAAGTTTAGTAACCTTAGAGTGGCAGTACTTTGACAAATCTGTTAAAACCTTCCTAAATACAGACAGGTTTGCAAATTCCCATCTCCATCCAACAACCTGCTGCCTTTCTAGAAAGTGAAAAGAATGCAAAGGTGAGGTAGCTGAATTAGGTGTTTTCTAGGAATTTCTCAAAGTGATCATATGACTCCCTAATTGTTCACTCCCTAATTGTTCACAAACACCGACAGGCATTTGTGTCACATCATATCGCTTTGAAGTTGGAGCAGACCAGGACCACCGTTTTGCCGTAAATCAGATCATTAAATAAACTTAAATTCCTCTCTCTCTTTCACACAGCACAGTCTGTTGTGCATAATGCCTCTTGTGGAGCCATCTTGATCCGTGCAGGCTTAGATGTACAGCAAACATTGGGGCAGTTAGACCTGGACCAACTGCCATTTTTTTCATTTTGAATTTGAAATGTTAAGGGACAGAACTCTTAAAGGAGAACTTCGTTGTAAAATGAAAATTGGCATGTTAAAACATCATACCGAGTTGGTATGTGTACGGAGGAGCAAAAGGTGATGAAAGTCTGCACAGGTCAATTGACAAACACGAACCAGCAGGAAGAATAGGAGGAGAGGTAGTACAATCAACTTGTTTGGACTTTCATCATGGTGGCAACGAGAAACAACTGCAAACGACTGCATGTAAGAACAGCTTTTTAAATAAACGTTGTGTACATTTACAATATTCTCAGTGATTCGTTTTGAATGCCAGAGCCTTTGTTGTACTACCAATGGAATGTGGAGTTTCTTCGAGCTTTTTTAATGGTTTTAAAAATAGCGTAGTCGTCATGCTTCGTCTAAGGGCACCTACCACTTCCATTGTTAGCCTTCTGGGTCAAACTATAAAAAATAGTTAAACTCTGAATGCAACAGGCTAAATCAATTTTGCTCCTCAGTACACATACCAACTCGGTATGATGTTTTAACATGCCAGTTTTCATTTTACACCGAAGTTTTCCTTTAAGTGATGACATAATACCCATGCCATGGCCTGCATAATCTTCTGCTGTAACATTCTATATTCCAAATGAATAAAATGACAATTGGTTCAGGTCTAACTGCCGCAGTTTTCTCTGCCTCCCTTTGTCTCTATTACACTATCATGATAAAAAAGGCCATTTAGGCATATATTAGGCCTATTTTAGAGGCTTTGGTGAAGTCTTGCTTTCTCTCTGATTTGAATGTCTTTAACATGTAATACAAAAACTATCAGTCTCTCTCTAGCTCTCTAATATGGTTAAGACTCTCCTGTTCTTTTTTACACGTTTTCAACTTAATTTAGTGAAAAATGGCTTTTCTCTACAGCTCTTACTCTAACGTCTAGAGTGGAGCAGAGTATTATGACATCAGCCTGCATGTTTTACCATTCATTTCAGTGGGAGAAATATATTGCTGAAAAATGGGAATAACGAATGAACGATAAGGGGTAGTATAAAATGCTTCGTGTCCAGATCCAACCCTAGGAGGAATAGTTGTTACAGCTAAAAATCACATTTTAAAGATGTAAAACCACTCAATTAAGGTGAAAGTCATGCAAAAACACCTTTAGCTTTTTCTGCGGAAATGTAGTCTAGTTTTAACTGTAAGACTGTTCAGAGGGTGCTGCAGGAGCCTGCTTTCCTACCCAATAATCCTCCTCTTTTTTAGGAGGAATGTAATGACTTAGCCCCCTCAGTCCCTCGCATAGCTTGGCACTACAGATTTGCAGTGTTGTTCGTCCCCAGGCTCCATATATGTAAAACACTGCTCCCACACTTAATTAGCAAAACTGCTGCATCATTGCTGCTGTCTTCCAGCATCACCATCAACATAAAAGAAAAAAATGTCATTGTATAAATACATGGCGAAGCACACTAGCTAGCCCATGCCAGCTGTAGTCCTTTCAAATCTCCCACGAGACCCCAAAGCTATCCGCATTGCCGGAATGGCCAAAATGGTCGTTATTGGCAGTTAATTACAAAGGCACTGAAAATGTCGGCGCTTAGTAGCCCGCAGTGCCACAATGTTACATAAGTCAGTGAGGCAGCAGGTCACTGTCACGTGAGCGCACAGGATGGGTTACACCTGTCCCCTGCTTTGCCTAAAGTGCTTTGCCATCATGTCATGCCCAGAAGTCCTCTTTGTTGTGGTTTATGTGTGTGTGTGTGTGTGTGAGTGTGTTTGTGTGTGTGTGTGTGTGTGTGTGTGTGTGTGTGTGTGTGTGTGTGTGTGTGTGTGTTGTGGCTTCGATGCTCTTTTAACTTGAATGAAAGGCGTTCATGGAACACAGACAGACTGGTCGGAGACTATGTAACCACCAGACGGACTAGGTGAAGAATTTTTGGAGGAGTTTCACCTTTTCACCTTTATTTTTTGCTGAAGTCACGAAGATTACGGCTGTTTCGAATTCCGTGCCCCTGAGGCTGCGTTTTGCTCCTGTGCGACTAACCTAGACCATATTTTTGCATTCTTCCCAACCTCAGTATATTCTTTTAATGATGAAATATTTTGGTCTGGGAAACAAAGCGCCAGATTGCTTTTGATTCACGGACCTCTTTCAGGCAGGCAGCTCCAGGCTTAATGCAGCACATATATAATTACCGTAGTTCGTTCTTTTCGTTTCTGTACTCGTTTCCATATCCTTTTTAAGTTGTACTCTGTGAAGTGTTTCATAAACCTCGTTTGCATCACATGCCTTAGAATGACTTGCCATTATTTCGGGTGGAGGATGTCATTGCCTGTGCATGTTACCTAAGCCTAGCTATTAATGTGGCTCAGTCTCGGCTCCTAAGAGCTTTCATGACCTTCGTGACCACTAAACATGCATATAAATGTGCACGTAGTAGCAGAGTGGTTGGAGTGGCAATTACTTGGAGTTAATTATTGAATTGTTGAGGTGTAAGATTGACACTGTTTTCTGTGTGTGTGTGTGTGTGTGTGTACGTGTGTGTGTGTATGTGCATGCTTATGTGTGTGTGTGTGTTTGCCTGTGTGTGCTGGCCTGTGTGTGTGTGTGTGTGTGTACTCTTGTGTATGTGCATGCTTATGTGTGTGTGTGTGCGCTTGCGTGTGTGTGTGCTGGCCTGTTTTGTGTGTGTGTGTGTCTACCTGTGTGTGTGTGTGTGTGTGCCTGCTTGTTTGCGCGTGTGTGTGTGTCCTCTCAGAACAGCGGGAGAAGGAGGAGCCGGAGGATGGGAGCGAGGAGCGGGAGGAGGGCCAGGACTCGCCCATCCCCTCTGGAGATGACATCCACCTCTATGCTAACCAGATCCACCCAGGGGGGACAGGTGTGTGTGTGTCTGTGTGTGTGTGTCTGTCTCTGTGTTTGTGTATCTGTGGGTGTGTGGGGAACAGAAAGAGACACACACCAAGTTAATTTGCATAGAGTACATGATGAGACGCGAGATGCCTGTGCATGGTTGGGTAGATGGTGTATGTGTGTGTGAAACTGGTGTGTGTGTAATAATGGGTAAGTATTGCACTCTGAGGCATAATCAGGAAAAGTGTTTGTGAGGGAGGGTTAGATAGAAGAACAGAGGAAAAGAGAGAGAGAGAGAGAGAGAGAGAGAGAGAGAGAGAGAGAGAGAGAGAGAGAGAGAGAGAGAGAGAGAGAGAGAGATAAAAGAGCAAGAATAAACAGGGAAGGAGAGAGAGATACAGAGGAAATGCAAAAAAGGAAAACGAGTGAAGGAGGGATGGAGATACAGGGACAAAGTGAGTGGAGCAAGAGAGAGAGTGAATAAATAAATAGAGAAACAGATAGATAGTACGAGTTGAACACATTGGGACCTCAAGCTGTTATTTCTAGAACCAGGGGGTCAGGAGAGCAGTGGTTGCCTTGGCAACAGCATCAGGTGTGTGCTGTAGGATGTGCCCCCTCCCACTCTCTGACAGGTGATGAGTGTCACTCGGCCCACCTGGGACACACACACACACACACACACACACACACACACACACACACACAGTGCCTCAGTGTAGGTGATAACTGGGTAACCTGAGGGAGAGACGGTCATTGATTACCCCTCCTAAAGGTTATGGTAACACACTTCATTTGCACTTTAAATCAACCCACTTTCAGATGTGTCCTGCCTTAATGAGTGTGATTAAATGTGCTGTCATCCAGGTCAGCCACCTCACCATGTGTGCGGTGCACTCATGTGGTGGATAGATTTATGTGTGTGTGATTTTTTACTGTGAATGAGAGAATGGGTTTAGGCTACGTTTGTTTATTTGAGTGGTAAAATCTGTCTATCTCTGCCTTTCTTATCTTCTTGCACATTTTAAAATGTCTGTTTTTGTGTACATGAGCTGGTTCACAATCTGCGTGTGTATGTGTGTGTGTGTGTGTGTGTGTGCGTGTGTGTGTTTTACCCTGTAAATGAAACGTTAAGCAGCGGAGTCTGAAACTGGCCGGGCGCTCTTCATCCATATTCTAATGATCACATTGACCTTCGCAAAGGTCAAGAGCGACACCGTAAGAGAACGATGGGGAGTGGTGGAAAGGGAGGGGTGGAGGAGGAGAGGAGAGTGGAGAGAGGAGAAAAAAATAAAGAAGTCAAGTGGAAGAATAACGAAAGAAAGGAAAAAAGAAGGGAGGAAAGAAAGGAATGGAAAGAGAGAGAAAGAGAAAGAAAGAAAGAAAGAGAGAGAGAGAAAGAGCAAATAAAACAGACGAGTGGAGAGGAAGAGATAGTGTGTTAATCACTGTGAGATAGGGGGCTCTTAAAGAGCTGAATTGCTTACATAATTCATTCACGCTAGGCCGTTATCTCTCACCTCGCGTAAAACCCCCTGCACTTCTCCTGTTCAAATGGGAAACTTTGCTCCGCAGGTTTTCTTCCCTAATCCTAATTCCCTAATCCATCTACGAGCGCCCCTAATCTGAGCTGCGGAAATGCAGGAGTCAGGGCGGGGTCACCATAATCCTACCTGCAAGATCCGTCACTCTCTTCTCTCAAAGCATATATGTCTTAGTGATAACGAGGATTTCCAACTGAGTAACCTACAGTATGCCTCTCTTTCGGTGTGTGTGTGTGTGTGTGTGAGTGTGTGTGTGTGTGTATGCGCACTATACATGTGACTTAAATGTCATTAAAATGACTGAGTGTGTTTGCACGTGCTCATAAGGTTTTCAGTTTGAAATGTCAAGCTTTTGTGTAATTGATGTGTTCTCTTCGTGTGCTGTATGAGCGGGTGTCTAAATCCCGTACGTGACTGTACCGTATGTACTGTATGTGAGTGGGGGTGCATGCATGTACGTTTTACAAATATCTGTCTACCAGTGTGTGTGTGTGTGTGTGTGTGTGTGTGTGTGTGTGTGCGCGCGTGTGTGTGTGTGTTACAAGTATTTTTCTTCCTGATTGTTGTGTGTGTTTGTATATGTTTGTGTTACAAGTATTTTCCTTCCTGATTGTGTGTGTGTGTTTGTGTGTGTGTGTGTGCGTTCATGTGTGTGTGTTGATGTAGGTGGGTTTATGTTACATGTCATTAGCTGGAGTGCTCAGGCTTTATGTGTGGTTCAGCAGGTGTTGCTCTCGCTCATTGTTCTCCCTCTCTCTGCAGATTCAGACGTCCATGGATGTGTGCTTCTCAACACCTCCAGGAGAGTAAGTCCTTTTCTCTCCTCTCCTCCCTTTTCCTCTCCTCTGCTCCCCTCTCCTCTACTCTCCTCTCCCCACATCTCCTCTCCTCTACTCTCCTCTCCCCACATCTCCTCTCCTCTACTCTCCTCTCCCCACATCTCCTCTCCTCTCCTCCCCTTTCCTGTCCTCCACTCTCCTCTCCTCTACTCTCCTCTCCCTACATCTCCTCTCCCCTCTCCTCTACTCTCCTCTCCCCCCCTTTCCTTTCCTCTGCTCCCCTTTCCTCTACACTCCTCTCCCCACATCTCCTCTCCTCTCCTCTCCTCCCATTTTCTCTGCTCTCCTCTCCTCTCCTCTCCTCTCCTCTCCTCTCCTCTCCTCTCCTCTCCTCTTCTCTCCTCTCCTCTCCTCTCCCCACATGTCCTCTCCCCACATCTCCTCTCCTCTCCTCTCCTTTCCTC
>CM050205.1:12850000-12867500 GCA_027475355.1 Coilia nasus
ACGCACACGCACGCACACACACACACACACACACACACACACACACACACACACACACACACACACACACACACACCAAACACACACACAAACTCATACACACACACACTCACACACACACACTCACACACACACACGCACACCCTCAAATCAAATATATGCAATGATATACACTAACTGTAAACTCTTATACACACTTTCTCCCTCTCTCTCTCTGCCAGTCTCTCTCTCTCTCTCTCTCTCTCTCTCTCCCTCTCTCTCTCTCTATCTCTCTCTCTGACACACACACACACACACTCACTCACAAGCACCAAGCACGCTCTCTCTCTCTTTCTCTGTCACACATACACACATACAAGCACATACAAGCACATACATGCACATACATGCAGACACACCAGACATTTTAATGTCATGCAGCAAAACACAGAAGACACTCACCAGTGATTAAACACGCACATACACACACATGCACATGCACTGTAATTAAGCGTGTGATTAAATGTGTGGGGTGCACCTCCGACAGACCTGGGGTTGAGCGAGAAAGTGTGTGTGTGTGTGTGTGTGTGTGTGCGTGTGTGTGTGTGTGATCATGCGTAAGCGAGACCCAGAATCAGCAGAGGCACATATCAGTGCTGGAATCAAATTAGGGCCCAGTATAATGACAGCGTGTCGCTCAGTCACAATAGAGGGACAATCAGGCAAATTCATTGTAATAATATTTAATCATATTTCACTGGACCGTAGGGAGACAGAGAGAACCATTAGGGCTTTTAGCATCCGTCCATCACCACTAATGTGTGTGTGTGTGTGTGTGTGTGGGTGTGTGTATATGCCTGTGCAAACTAGTGCTTGTAAGCGTATGTATGGGCGTGTGTTTTATTGTGTGTAAAGAGTGTGTGTGTGTGTGTGTGTGTGTGTGTGTGTGTGTGTGTGTGTGTCGCTGCGTGAATGCTTGATGGCTAATGTGTGTGTCTCCTTGATGGCTGTTAATGACTGTTTGGATGGCATTATGAGCCCCGCCACCCTGGCCGCGCACTTCTGGAGAGAAAAGACTCGCTCTGCTGTTGGAACAGCTGTTGCGTACACACACACACACACAAGATGCTCTCTGCCCAGTGTGTCTAGTGGGATACCTTCTCAACAAAGTCAGCAGTCCCGGGATTCATAATGGGATTCATGTTTTTTTCTTAATGAGTGTGTGTGTGTGTGTGTGTGTGTGTGTCTTTCCAAAAGCTGAACCTTTTTGTGTTTGTGGTCTCTCTCAATGCAGACAGATCTCAGAGCTTCCTTTTCTATGACAACGGTAAGATGTGTCACTGATCAATATCACTTCAGCTGTGTTTGCGAAGGCTGGGTTGGCACACATCACTGTTTCCCATCCTTGTACGCAAACACACACACACACACACACACACACACACACACACAAACACACTCACACACTGCACAGCAGCATTTATCCTGTCTTCCCATCAGTTAGAAGGACACATTCGCTACACCTAATGTGGGCACTTGAAAGTGACCAGCCACTCCATCAGGTCCATCTCCCTTCCACCTGTAATGGGCTCTCTCTCATGCACACCGCACCACGGAGGGAGGGTAAGGGATGAGCCACCATCCCCTTCGCTGAATGGAGCAGGGGGCTGCGTGTCAGGCTCGGACGAGAGCATATGATAAAGATATAGAGAGGGGGGAAAAAAACGAGAAAGGAAAGAAGAGAGATAGAGAGTGAAAGAGAGAGAGAGAGAGAAAAAGAGAATATTTAAGACAGTGTCATAGAGAGAGAGAGAGAGATTGTGTGTGTGAGTGTGTGTGTGAGAGAGAAGGTGTGAAGGAGAAAGTGTGTGTATGTAAGAGAGAGAGAGGAAGAAAGAGGGAGAGAGAGAGATTAAAAGAAAGGGAAGAGGGAGAGCTGTTATGAGTCCTGATGAGGTCGGAATGAGCATGGATTCTGATGAGGTCGTGACCTGTGACGAGGATGATGAGAGGGTAGCGGGGAGAGAGGAGGGGGACTGAGGGATGCTCGCTTTCAGCAATGACCTCTAAAGGAGATCACGGATGGAACAACTTTTTTCAGGCGGTCACATGACCAGTTTCTTGGGTTCTGATTGGATGATCATAACACACTACCTGCTGATGGTTGAAGTTCTCGGAATTGAAAAACAAGGAAAAAAAAACTTGGCCAGCATCAACAGGAAAAACCAATCAAAGTGTAAGGGCCTGGACAACATCACTACCTGAAAAGGTGAATAAATGACCAAACTAAAGAAGTTACCAAGTGAATCACCACCTCTATAGTATGTAGGTGCTCGCAAATGAAACCATGCCAGTCAGATGGAAGGCCCTAACAGGAGACTTTGATTAAGAAGTAAGGCAGCAGGCTAACAGGCAGAGAGTTCCCTTCATAGGATCCTATTGCTCTATTCAAGATGGGTTGAAAAAAATGACTTGAAAATGTGCAAAAAAATGTTTGCTTACACTATCAAATAGGACACATTTTGTATAATTATGACATGCAAAATGTATTTCATCAGTGAATTTCAGATGAAAATCGTATTCAAATTCTAATCTGAAATTCACAATTTAGCCAAAGTTGATTTCTCAGACGGGACGAAATTCTCAATTGGGACGGAAGAGTGTTGATTGTATCAAGCCTGAGTATTTCAGCCTACTGTAAAACATGTGTAAATATGCTAAATTGATTTAACTTTTACACGTTCAATATCAAGTTTTAAAAAGTTGTCTGGCAGCTCATATTGAACTGAAGACTCGAGACTTTTATTTACCACATTCTAGTTGTACAGAGTACAGTAGTAGTGAAATGGAGTTACAGCTCTCCCAACTCTGCCAAAGAGAGAGCTATAAAAAGCCTGTATAAAAAGACAAGGAGGGAGTTATTTACAAAGCTTATTTACAGAAAAATACAAATAAAAAATAATGGTAATTGTAACTATTTACCACAGACAGTGGAGTCATTTCATCAGCAGTGGTTTGGATACCTCTGGCTGACTGGCTGCTACAGTAGAGTTGGGCCCAGATTTGTTGAAGAGGCAGGTCGGATCCGATCTAACTCCAGTCCTGGTGTTAGCTCCAGCTCAGTCTGGATGTGCTAGAAGGATCCCCCTACCCCCCTACCCCCCTACCCCCTTCCCAGTGCGGTTGGTGAGGCTGGTGATGGCTTGCTTTTGTGATTTGCACAGGTGTGTGTGTGAGAGAGAGAATGTGTGTGTGTGTGTGTGTGTGTGTGTGTGTGTGTGTGTGTGTGTGTGTGTGTGTATGTGTGTATGTGTGTGTGTGTATGTGTGTGCACAAGCTACTGCAGTCAGTTTGACTAAAGGAATGCACCTTACTGCATTGCCTGGCCAGGTACCAAATCTCACTCCTGCACAGCAGCCGGCAGACCAGACAGACAGAGGGTGTAAACATCCTGCTGAAAACCTCACTTAGCTTTAATTCGGCCCGCGGCTTGGTACTTTAGGGCGAGGGGGTGAGAGGGGGTGTCTCCGGACACTTTAGTCCAAGTAAGACTGCACCTTTCAGAGTTGCTATTGTCTGTCAGATGGTGTGTAGGCTCTAACTGTGGGTGGAAAAACGAGACAAAAAGAAGCTTGCACTCAAAACTTCTTACTCTGTTGTTTTTGTCTCCAGTCAGTGACTGTTCTCTGTATTCATACCTTACCTGTGCTGTGCATCGCTTTTGTATCAGATCATTTTGGCGATTATTATTAAATCATATGAACATAGCCCAGGTGAGGAGGAGAGGAGAGGAGAGGAGAAGGAAGGAGGGGAGTGGAGATGAGAGGAACAGAGAGGAGCGGAGTGAAGAGAAGAGAAGAGGAGTCTCACTCACCCTACAGCTACCACAGCCAGTTCCCAATTAGCCAGTAGGAATATATGGACCTGGTGTAGTGGCAACTCAACTGAATACATAAAACATGCAACATAAGGGCTACATGCTACATAAAACATGCTACGTAAGGGCTACATGCTACATAAAACATGCTACATAAGGGCTAGTGTACAGCCAGCTGGTCATTAGTAAACTCAGATGCTGATTAGCATCCCCATAAGCCTACAGAGGCGCCTAGTTTACCTTGGCATTTTTCTGGTGATAATGACTGGCTGGTTGTACATTATTTAGCGTATTGCACGGCTGCCTACTGCAGAAATGGGAAATTCTGAAAGAATTTATATTTCATTGCTGGAGCGGTCTGATGTTAACTCCCTTGCTGGATTGCGGTTGTGCAACTCAATTACAGCTGTAGCTAGCAAGGACACTCCAGCTCAATATTTGAATCAACCAATGGAAATCAACCATTGTGCTGAGTCGTGCAATAGACCGCTAGACTACACCTGCATTGTTACACTGAACACTCACTCGTAAAGTTGTTAGTGATATTTAGGCAATTGATTAGCAATAATTTCCTTATACTGTATATTTACCACTTTAGGCCCAGCAACTTCTTTGGGTAATTTTGCTGTGAACATATCTTGAGCCGTCTTGACCCTGCCCTCATCCATCTCTCATCCAATCATGTGCCTGCTCGCTCTACAGCTGTGCTCTGATTGGCTGTGCCATGTGTTGTGTGTGGTAGGTGAAAGGATGTTTGATCCTCATTGACAAAACAGTGTTGGTGTGTGCAGTTGTGTGCATATGTGTGTGTGTGTATGTGTGTATGTGTCTGTGATGAAGCATAATAGTGTACACAGGAGAGTAAATAGATGTCAGCGTGAGCGTATGTGCTGTGTTTGGAAGTCAGTGTGTTTTTGTATCCCTATGTGTGTGTGTGTGTGTATCTCTGTATGTGTATGTGTGTGTGCTCTGGAGCTATGTATTCCTGAGAGGGTCATCTTCATCTGTGAGCGGACTGTGTGCGTTGCTCATGCTGAGAGGCTGGCTCGGTGGTCTGAATGTCAATTTGTTTTGGACATGTGTGTGTGCGTGTGTGTGTCAGAGTGTCTCAGTCTGAGTGAGTAAGTGTGCATATGTGTGTTGAAACGGATGTGTGTGTGTGTGTTTCTGTGTGCATGTGAGAAAGAGAGAGTTAGAAAAAGGCAGAGAGAGAGAGACAGAGAGAGAGAGAGACAGAGAGAAAGAGGGGTGTGTGCTTTATTCTGTCCATTAGAGAGAGGTAGAGAGAGAAAAGGGGGGTCATGTGTGTGCATGCTGAAAATTGAGGCACAAAATCCATTTGTGAAATATTATGAAATCTCTCTCTGCCTCCTCTCTCTCTTTCTCTACCCCCTAGTCTCTCTCTTCCTCTTTTTATTTCTTTCTCTCTCTCCTTGCGTCATATTCCCTCTTCATCCTCTTGCTATCTTCCTGTCTCTGTCTGTCTGTCTATCTTACTCTTCCTCCCTCTTTCTCTTCCTCTCCCTCATTCATCCTCTTATTCTGTCTATCCTCTGGGCAGAGATTCTGTTGCCATAGTTACGGCGATCATTCTTGGATGTGAGTTTGTGATGTCTTATTGATGAGACAGTGTGACATACTTAAGTATTTCTCATTTTCACTCTCTGTCACACGTACACAAACTGTTTAATTTATATTTGAGTATCACATACACACACACACACACACACAGAGAAATACGTGGGTGTATACTGTGTATCAGTGTCTTTTGAAGGGTGTGGGAATGTGATTGTGTGTGTGTGTGTGTGTGAGAGAGAGAAAGAGAGAGAGAGAGAGAGAGAGAGCCAGAAAGAGAGTCGTCGCATGGCTTTAATGAGGTTACCGTGTCGTGGCTCTCCCTTATAAACTAGACACAGCTTTGTCGTTTTGATGTAATTATCCCCATATTTATTTGCTCTTTTTGGATTTTTCTTTTGTGTGTCATCTCATGCCATCTCACTTGAGTTCGATGACCGCGTGTTCATCAAAGGCAAGTTTCCGTAACAATTTTGTTTGTTTTGTTTTGTTTTTTTGTTTTTGTATTTTGCGACCAAAGACAAAAACCCTGCTTCCTTGCCAGCCCCTGTTAACCCCGCCCAGTCCCCAACTAACCCCGCCCCCTGTTCCCTAGTGCACCTGCTGTCGGAGACTCTCCAGTGCGTCACGGCAACCGCCACCGGAGTCCAGTACCAGCAGTCCTGGCTTTGCATCCTGTGAGTTAGACCTGCTTCATAATAAAAGCCTCATTCAAGCCTACATCTGAATGTAGTCCTTAAATAAAACATATTATTATTATTATTATTATTATTATTATCATTGTTAAATCTGTTACACATACAGTATTGGTTTCCCTCTGTATTAATAGGGTACATAGGGTGCCCTTGTGAAGCTGATAATGCTATAAAGTCATAAGATATTGTATTTATAGATCAAAAATTAACATTCTGTGCCTTGTTGCCTTGTTGTTTTTCTCTCATTCTTTGTCTACTTCATAAAAAATGATATATTTTCTGCCAAACCTACTGTTGTGATCCTCTGTGTGCGTGTGTGCGGGTGTGTATGTGTGCGTGTCCACAGCTGTAATGTGAAGAGCCTGCAGCGAAGGCACGTGTGTATCTCCCGGCTGGAGCGGCCCCAGAACTGGGGGGAGAACTGTGCCGAGGTCCGCTACGTCATCCTTATCCTGGCACCACTCAAAATGGTAAACACACACACACACACACACACACACATGCAAGCATGCATGTACACTTGCACATTTACATATTTACATGTGTACATGTTTTGTTAGGAATTGTTTTCAAGACAAAAATGTAAAATTAGGACAAAATATGCTGAGTGGGAATATGTCAAATTAAATGCAGACAATTTCCCCACAGACTAAAGTTCTGAAAAATATGTATGTCTTGCCCAATATGTTGCCCAATATTGAGGGGAACATACCACAACAACAGGCAGGAACTTTGACGCAATACTGCTCAGAAAGTTGCTTTTGAGCCATCAGCATTAGAGCACACATACCCAGTGGAGTCCGTCACAGACGTAACAACATTTTACACAAACCAAGCAAACAAGTAAGCTTGTGCGAGCAAGTAACATGGTGGAGTGTGCTGGTGTGAGGGGGAGTGTATTGCTGTGTATGTGCCTGTATCTGTGCTTGCTTGACCTCAGGCATACACTGCCGGAGGCTCTTTAGCGTACTGCTTTTGACCACAGCCAACTTCTCAAAAAAGTCTGGTTTGACAATCTCAAAGCCTATTGATCACCCCAGCACAGGAAGAATAACTGCTCCACTGGAGCAGAGAATGCCACAGTTGTGTTATTCCTCCACAGAAAGGTGCTTGATCAGGGCATACTGTTCCAAAGGCAAGTTTCACCTTTGATCCTTAAGCACAGCGCTTGACTCCAGCTCAACTTTGCTTCGAGCAACTATTACTCACTTTGCCCAGGTCCATCTTTCACTGTGTCTGTGCTATGAGCACAGCAAGCCTTGGCAAACTACCAGACTGGAGCACATCAGAGGCTACATTCTTCGTTTTATGATGTCATGACGTAGGTGATTCACCAGTAGTATTTTTTTTTTGCAGTGTTTTTAAAAAATATACCCTAATTATTTTGTATGAAATATTAAGCAGATTTATTCAACTATAAACTGAAAATGAAAAACATGATTGTATTTTTTTACGTATTTAATGTAAACGTTTATCATAAATACTGGCCAGTCCTACTCACGAGCATGCACTCATGCAAACATACACGCACTTGACAACATGGACACACACAGACACATGTTGGCTGCATAATATATGCACACATATACAGACACACACACAAATAAACACACATACACACTGGTATAGACAGAAAAGCATATAACACACACACACACACACACACACACAAATATATGCAAAGCAAAACAGAATCTCTCACATCTTTATGTTAGAGCATGTTGGACTGCAAACGAAGATCTACCCCAAACATTTTGTGCACTGTTTACAGAATAAATCTTCATGTTTGTGTGTGTGTGTGATTGTGTGTTTGACATTGTGAGCATTTGCTTTTGTTTGTACATGAACAAGCAAGAAAGAAAGGGATGGAGAGGGGGAGAGAGATAGAGAGAGAGAAAGAAAGAGAGAAAGGGATGGAGAGGGGAAGAGAGATAGAGAGAGAGAAAGAGAAATGAAAATGGAAATAGAGATGGAAAAAGGGGGAGCGATGGAGAAAGACAGAAATGGGAAAGGAATTACAGAAAGAGAGAGAGATAGATGGGAAAGGAATTACAGAAAGAGAGAGATAGATGGGAAAGGGAAATGGAGATAGAAAGGGGGAGAGAGAGAAAGAGAATTGGGAAAGGAGTTAAAAAGAGAGGGAGAGAGATGGATGGTAAGGGAAATAGAGAGGGGGAGAGAGAGAGAAGGGGAACGGAAGAGATAGTGTGTTTACTGTAGGGGCTCCAGACCTCACTGCACTCTGTGCTAATGAGAACCGCAAACTGCACTAACACTCACTCTCTGTCTCTGACATTGTGTGTGTGTGTTTGTGTGTGTGTGTGTGTTGCGTGCATGTCTGTGTATGCGTGCGTGTCTGTGTGTGGGCATGTGTGTGTGTGTGTGTGTGTGTGTGTGTGTGTGTGTGTGTGTGTCTTAGCCTGGGTGTGTTTTGTGTAAGCTTGTGTGTAAACCTGTGTGTATGTTCTTGTGTACTTACATGCATGTGTGTTTGTGTGTTCATGTGCATGTATGTTTGTGTTTATGCACCATGAGTGTGTGTGTGTGTGTGCACGTGTGTGTGTGTGTGTGTGTTCGTGCGCATGTGTGTTGGCCTGAGTGTGTTTTGTTTTGCAAGCTTGTGTGTGTGTACAGTACATGCTATATGTATTTATGTGTTGATGTGCATATATGTTTGTGTCTGTGCACCGTGTGTGTTTGTGCGTGTGTGTGTGTGAGTGCGCACGCGCATGTGTGTGTGTGTGTGTGTGTTCTGAGATCTTGCTTGAGCCATATTTAATCCATCTTCATCTGCTCCACTCTCGTTCGTGCCTCTGCTACCATCTCGGATTTGTTCTTTTTCATGATGGCTCCTTCCCCTCCTTATTCCTTCTCTCTCTCTCTCTCTCTCTCTCTCTCTCTCTCTCGTTCCTTTCCCCTCTTTTTCTTTTCTATCCTCTCTCTTCCCTTCAAATCTCTCTCATCTTCCATTTCTCTTGACACACCCAACTTATTTTTAGTCTTTTTTTAGTCTCTCTTGCTGTCTGTCTCTCATTCTCTGCATCTTTTTGTCTCTTCTGTCTTTCTGTCTGGTCTCTTCCTTCTCTCAACCACTCTTTTTTCATCCTTCTGTTTTTTGAAGTATAAATATGTAGATTGATGAAAACCTAGACATGGCAAAGCCATACTGCGCATATATAACATGATATGCGTACAGATGGATATGGATGTGAGTGTAAGTGCCTCCTTGGTCAGATGGCTCTGTCTCTAGTAGCAATATGTAATATAGTATGTCATTTCTTACCACATACAGCAGTTACATAATTGTGCTGCAGTCTCTGAGTTTGGGTGCGTGTATGGATATAGTGGTGCGGTATAGTGTACGGTATAGTGCTTCCAGTTTGGGGGAAAATGCATGGGGAATATCATGGAATGTTCAGCATCCACTGCTAATGTCTCTGTCTAGTCTTTAGTAGATTTATTGCTTAGTCACAATTTGGCCACCTTTCTGAACCTTCTCTGAGCGCCTACATCTCCACCTCTCCCTTACTCCCCCCTTTATGCTATCTATGTATGTATCTATGTATCTATGTATGTATGTATGTATCTATCTATCTATCTATCTATCTATCTATCTATCTATCTATCTATCTATCTATCTATCTATCTATCTATCTATCTATCTAATAACTATGTAATATCTATCTATCTATCTATCTATCTATCTATCTATCTATCTATCTATCTATCTATCTATCTATCTATCTATCTATCTATCTATCTATCTATCTATCTATCTATCTATCTCTCTGTCTGTCTGTCTGTCTGTCTGTCTATCTGTCTTTATTGTTGTCTCTCTCCCTCCCTGTGGCACAGAAAAGCACTAAGACGGCGATGGAGCTGGGCCGCACGTTTGCCACCATGTTCTCGGACATCTCCTTCCGGCAGAAGCTGCTGGAGACGAAGACGCAGCAGGAGTTCAAGGAGGCGCTGGTCATCCAGAGGTACCACCTGACGTCCGCCAAGCACAAGCCCGTCTCCACCGAGGAGGAGGGCACCGACCCACACAGCCACAAGCCACTGAAGGTGTGTGTCCGTGAGGGTGTGTGTGTGTGTGTGTGTCTGTGTGAGGGTGTGTGTGTGTGTGTGTGTGTGAGGATGTGAGACTGCCAGGAAGTTTGTTTGTGTTTGTGTATGCCTGTGTGTGTGTGTGTGTGTTTGTGTGTGTGTGTCTGTGTGAGGGTGTGAGTCAGGTTGTCAGGAAGTTTGTGTGTGTGTGTGTGTGTGTGTGTGTGTGTGTGTGTGTGTGTGTGAGGGTCTGTCTGTGTGAGGGTGTGAGTCAGGTTGTCAGGAAGTTTGTTTGTGTTTGTGTGTGTGTGTGTGTGTGTGTGTGTGTGTCTGTGTGAGGGTGTGAGTCAGGTTGCCAGGAAGTTTGTGTTTGTGTATGTCTGTGTGTGTGTGTGTGTGTGTGTATTTCTGTGTGAGGGTGTGTGTCAGATGCATGGTAGCAGTATGTAACAGTGTTTCGTACAGTCTGTCCCCCGCAGGAGCGGCTTTTTTTACACAAATAACAAAACGATTCAGTACCACGATAACCAATACACTCCCTGTATACCTCATTCGAGAGAGGAAGGTCCTGTCTTCAAAATGAGCTCTGATTCACCTTCCTGCGAATGTTGTGGCTAATCTTTCAACTGATTATTTGAGCCCAGTGGCCGATTTTTGAACTACAGGTCAGGTTTAAAAACGTTCACAAAGTAGTAACAGTGTTCCGTACACCGTCGTTCTTGTACAAATTAAACAAACATCTTACCCGGTAAATGCTTTTCATGCAGTATATAATATAGCTACATTTGTTAGATGTTAAATTAGTCCGTTAAGGGAGAGTTTTGTTTGGTAAATACATAACAGACATAACTTTAAGCAGGGTTCGAATTATAAATTTGACCCTATGGGGATCTCTATCTTTAAAAAAAAAAAAAAAAAAAAGCGAAACGTGCTCTCTTGGACACATTTGCGCACTGCACAGCTTTTACATACAGGAGCATGTGCGTGCGCACATACACACACACACACACACACACACACACACACACACACACACACACACACACACACACACACACACACACACACGCACCAGTGAGCACGGTGTTGCACATATGTTGTTTTATTAATTTCCTTTTGAAAGTGTATCATTTGCGGAACATACATTTGGTTTCAACGATGCATTGAAGTGCAATTCCATTTCAAATTATTTACAGCCATCAATGCATTAAAGCGTAATTAAATTTTAAATCATGTACAGCCGTCGAACATACGTATAATTGCCATGCCTGAGTGTTACAACTTTATACAGTGGAAGAAAGTAATTAATTTGTCTTACCATTACGGAGACAGAATGGACCACAGTGCACGGCTTTCAGTTGGTTGAGGCCTTCTTCCGGGTACCCAGGATGCTGATGTCCGATGCCCTTTCTTAATCCATGATTTGACAAACGGGATCGGGTTAAATGTCTCTATGGGGGGTCCATTCAAGTCCACAAACAGCAAGGCAGTTAGACTCAGGGGACGCAGTCTGTTTCTTGTTGAGTCGTCTGTGTCGTTGCAAGCTGAAAACCCTCTTTCGCACTCCGCAGACGTTGGGAGAACAGTCTTGCTGGCAATAAGAAGCCTTTTCAATGTTTGTCCATGAGTAGAGCCCTGTAGCTTCCAGTCCCTGTATTCACCAATGGCCTGGGTGGCAGATTCCCCGATCAGTTTCGCAAATCTCCCTACCTGGCCATCACCAAACAGCACTAGGTCTGATCTGTCCGTGGGCCAGAAATGCACATCCAAGGGCTTCAGCATAGCAACCAGCTCGCTGTCAGGAAGGCGCTTTTGGAGACTGTCGATGATGGACTGATAAAATTGGCTTCTGTTAATCTTGGGCTGCGTTTCCCTGAGCACAACATTTTTCAGTTGAACAGTTGTTATGCCAGCTTGAATTTTGGACTCGGTTTTACCACCAGCGTCTTTCATGGCAGTGAGCACTTCAATGCTTTGGTGAATTTGTCGACTGGCATCAACCAGAGACGTGTCCCGTCTCTGTAGTCTCAGGGAGAGCCCTTGCCGTTCACGTAGAATGTCCTTCATCACTGCCAAATCGGAGAGGAAACCAGTGGATGTGAGGTGCTTGAGTAAGCCTGCACAGGAAAATCTTTCAGGACAGCTTTAATGGTGTTGAAACTGCTGGTAACCCACCTTATCGTGAAGATTTTTCCGATTTTTAGAATCTGCATGTTGAGATCCGCCGCGGCTTTCTCTTACTCCCTTGCATTTTTTGTAGATTGATTGTACAGACTGTGCAGCTTGGAAATAAAAAATTCAAAATTATTTCACCCAGCCACAATCTGCAGACTGCAGATCTGCAGAGAATCTGCAACAGCCAATTCCAACCTGTGAGCAAGGCAATGGACAGACTGAAGCTGGGGAACGTCTCGCTTTAGTCTCTCAATCAGTCCTGTCTGTCTCCCGGTAAGTACAGCAGCTCCATCTGTGGTTATACTAATTAAGTTTCTTTTCAGAAAGTCCGAATTCAGCCCAGAGCTGTAGAGACTTTTCAGCAACGCGCTGTGAAGTGCTTCCGCATCCCCACCCTCCAACTCGATCAAATCAAAAAACACATTCTCCATATCTCCGTTACCAGTGACATCGCACCTCAGGTATATTATCATATATGAGCGCCCATGGATCGTGCTTTCATCCAGCGTTATACTGATGCGTGAATCAAGTGTTAGAATATGTGAAACAAGTTTATTCTTCATTTCCCCTGCTATGTGTTCAATGATGGCTGCGCAAGAGTGATCAGGGCGGTGAGCAGGTCCCACTTTCGCACCATTAAGCTAGTTCAGTTTCATGATGGGTGTCATTTTGGTATATGGCATCCTTTCTTTTGCAACTGTGTAAGCTGCTCTCAATGAACTTGCCGTAACATCAAAAAAAGCAGCATTTTGCTCCAACACTTTATTTGGCAGAGTATCTTTTTGTTTAAGGTCTGCTATTTCAAGTGCTCGTTTGTGTGCAAAGCTGTCGCGGTGGATGTACATTTTTTTTCTCAACTGCTTTTGTACTGGGCTACTCACTGTGCCATTCACCCAAGCTTGGGAAATGTGAGCTCCTGTAGTTTTGTCAGTTAGCAACAGCATCTTTGCTGCCTTGCAGACACTCTTGCCTGCAGTTAGCCAAGGGTTTTTTTCTTTCCAGGAGCGCCACTGCTCGACTGTCCAGTTTATTGGTCCCATATCCCTCCCGAATCTAGGTTCGTCTGTAACGTCGTCGTCGTCTTTTATTTCACCGGGGTCATGTCCTTTGTCACTGTTAAGTTGTTCTTGTCCATGTTCTCGACTTTTTGTAGCACTGCCCTCTGTGGAGCTAGCTGTAGTTGAACTAGCGGAGGCTTCAGGTGTGTTCTCCGTTGTCAAGTCTGCATTGTCCTTTTTAATTTTTTTCGCTGTGAAGCCAAACGACACAAGGCCAGCCAGTGCTGTTTTTTTTTTTTTCGGCAGCATGGCGGAAAGTTTAGGCAACCTACGTATTATTTTTGTATTTCTAAAAACGAAGGAAAATTGATATAAGATAGGAGGTAGATGAGAAGTCTTCTTCGGACTGAACTTCACATTCACAAGCCCCAAATTTCAGATTTGCGCGCATAGTGGTGTGATGGTGAAGTACATCGTACATGTTGGTAATCAATATCACGTCGTAATTCAATACAAAGATGGCTGCATGGTGATCGTAAATGAAGCGAATTTTATTTATGTTTATATGGTGATATATTTAAGCTTATCATGGTAATATGACATATTCGAGAAGACTCCACAGTAAATGAAATTTGCTTCTTTCATTGGAGCCTGAGGGTATGGGAGCTCAGCTTCCATTGGCTCCCACGTAATTCGAACTATGACTTTAAGATCAGCCTACCGTCACTCCAACCGTAACAGCAAGTAATGTTTTCATGCTAGGTGCTATGCTACGTGTCCATAAACTGTTAACTGTTCACGCTATTGTCCTTGAAATAATACATGCGAAGTCCTCAAATCGTGGTAATGCTGTACTGAAAACAAATAGTTCAAATGCAATTATAAAAGGACTTGAAAGACCAGTGAAACAGCATGGCTCAAATGAATGTGGCGGTCACTGTAAGACCTGAACATGGAAAAGAACACAGGTCCAGCAGAGAACTAGCAAGTGATCAAAGCTAGGTATAGTGGTGACGCTTTTATGTTTATTTATTCACATCCTAGGAAAAAATCCCACTCGGTGTACAGTTTTATGTACTAAGAACACAATTAACTGCATAGATTTGATTCACAAGATATCTTAAACTGAAAATATATAGCGCTAGTTATGTGTAATATTTACTGACTATCTGGCTATTAAACAATGCTAGTTCAGTCTGTTGTTTTTTAACGGCCAGTGAAAATTATCCTCGCGGTCCTATTAAAAAAAGACTGGTAATTTCAAGCTAACTAACTAAACAGATCGACAGAAAGTAAATTCAACATGTCTATTTGACTTTTCATCTGTTTACACGAACACATTTCGCTACCAGTTATCTCTACAGCTGTTTAAAATCTTGCCCACTTTCTTGGGGACAAATGTCAAACCCGCCCCCCTCTGTTACTTTCGATGTCGACTCAGGGTGTTGCAATACTTACATCCTTCTTTCTCCGTCTTCTTATCCCAACCCCTGTCCAAACGAAGTGTAGAATAAAGAAGACAACACAAGGTTTCCAAGAATACAAACGTTTTCTAGAGAACATGAAATGATTTGTAGCACTCGCCTAAAAAAGCGGACTGTACGGAACACTGTTACTTACTGCTAATTGGTTTGCTTGTATGTGTGTGTGTGTTTGTGTGTCTGTGTCTGTGTGAGTGTGTGTGTCAGGTTGCAAGGAAGTTTGTTTGTGTGTTTGTATTGTGTTTTTTTTCTGTGTGGGGGTATGTCACATTGCAAGGATGTTTGAGTGTGAGTGTGCGTGTGTGTGACTGTCTGGGTTATGTGTGTGGATGGTAAAAAACTGTGTGTGTTCGTCTGTGTGTGTTTTTGTGTGAGGTCGACAGGTCTCGGTATGTGTGTATGGTCAAAAATTGTTTGTGTGTGTGCGTGCCTGTGTGTGTGTTTTTTTCCGGACATTTTAACCTTGAGACTTCTTTCTCCATTTTGTCTCTTTGATAATGCCCTTTATTTTATTCTAATGGTTTCCTGTGTTCATCCTTTAATTAAATTGTCCTTGTGCTTCTTTCATGTTTGACTTGTTTTGTACCGAAACACACACCAGACACACACACATACACACACACACACGTGCGTAAACAAATGTGAAGCGCGGACTCAGAAAGAGCCAAAAAACACAGCCAGGGACACACACACACTCATATACACACTCATACACACACAGACACACATTCTTCCCCCTTTTCAGAAGTGAAAAATGAGCCATAGTGGTGATTTCCTCTCAATTGCTTCATTTCAGCAATGGCAAGCGAGTTTTTATGTGTTTGCGTGTGTATGTGTGTGTAATCAGTGTTGATCTATCATGGAAAGGGGCCAAGGAGGATACACACACACACACACACACACACACACACCCACCCACATACACACACACACAGATTTGCCTGTTTGCAATGGTGTGTAAAGCCCAGATAGGTTTTCCGTTTTCCTGGCAGAACATTCCTGGGTGTTTACAGAAAGGTAAAAACAAACAGCTTTGACCATTAATGTAGCAGTCCATCACACATGAACACTACAAAGCACTCTGTAAAAACACACACATACACACACACACGCATACACACAACCACACAACCTCATTCACCCACAAACATAAAACAAAAATGCTATCCCACTCATTATTTCTCTATTTCTTACTCTTCCTGTACTCTCTCTTACACTCTCATACACACACACACACACACACACACACACACACACACACACACACACACACACACACACACACATACAGCACACACTGGCACTAAGGACACTATCCATCCACATCTCAGATATATCCCTAAACTTGAATGTTTGTTTGTTTAAGGGAGGATAATAGTGTTTTGTGTTTAAAACAACAAAAAAAAAAAAACAGCCATATGGCAGAAAAGAGAGAGATGTTTTCAGTGCGGATCAACTGGGCTCATTTAAGGCTTAAACCACAACTCTGTTTCACTCACACACACACACCCACGTGCACACACACTCACGCACACACACGCACGCACGCACGCACACACACACGCATACACACACACTGACACTAAGGGCGGATCAACTGGGCTCTTGTAAGGCTTAAAACACAGCTTGGTTGAATTCCCCACTGTGATGCCTTCTTTTGCACATCAGTGAAATTCTAATATTTTTGCACTTATGAAATGGTTCCCGTCTATTTGACCGTATCACACTTGCATATCAATTCAGCAAGTTTGTTCTGAAGTTTCAGTTAACTTTTACTTTGTGGCAGAGTAGTGGATTTGTATGGGAAGTATGGAGACTAACATGTCACACACATCTGAAAGAGTCTTAAAGCAACACTAAGTAGTTTTCGTCTTTGGTTGCCCTACTGGTTGGAAGCTACAAAGAGACAGTCCGCTTCTCCAAACTTACTGAGTGCGGTTATAGCCTACGGAGGGTTGACAAGTGTATTCAGAAGTGCCTTTCACCCTGTTACAAGTTGACGAACCACTGAAACGATTTTGGAAACGTTATTTTAAGGTTGAAAAAACGAATTAGGGTTGCTTTAAGTACCATTGCATTACATCTGGGTTAGGCACCACAGCGGAGAAATATTGGCCGTGCATTACAGCCATACAGTAGCAAACACCTTTAGAACACATTTAGAACTAATAATGGCAGTTTGTTCTATTATATAATTGCTGGATTTTAAACCTGTTACCAGTGGTTGGTTCTATTAGCATACAAACACTAGAGCAGAGGCTTTCTGAGGCTTAGGGCTATCCGAAGGATTAGAATATGTACTGATTCAAAATAATCTACTAAATGAAAGTCTTAACATGCCTTTCAGATAACACTATATATGGTTGTTTGATTTAATTAATGATAGTTAAGAAATAAACTGCTATTTCAACATTACAACACAACACATATGTCCTCCTTTTGTAAGTCGCATTGGATACCTTGCGAACGAAGCAAGCAGTTTTTCCGTAGCTTTTCGTCTCTCGCGCACAATCCACTACCATTCTGCACGTGAGTTTAGAGCAGTGAGTGGTGTGTGTTTGTCCCTGGGTAGAAATAAATACGGCACCCCTCACACACCTTCATTACAGTCTCCATCCACATTCGTTGTTGTTTTTTTGTCTATTTATAGTCAATGTCCTACATGGGGGTATT
>CM050205.1:12872500-12877500 GCA_027475355.1 Coilia nasus
CTATGCTAGTGTGGGTGTGTGTAGTGTTGGGGGGGGGTGTTACCTCTTGCAACTTCTGAATTAAGAAAACGGACAGCTGGAGACTTAAAAATAAGCCTGTGGCTGTAGTGCTTACACAGTATGCAAATGAAAGACATTGTTTAAATTGTACTCTTAATGATCATCAGTGCTAGCCTGGTAAACCAGCCCCTCGTACTTCATTTCATTTTGTACAGAGGGTCTGGACCGGAATATCTTGAGGCCGATCCAATCACAGACCGAATAGAGGGTGTTTGTTAGCCGTGACGTTGACATTGTGTGCTACATTTGAATTGTAGTGCGTAGGTAGGCTAATTGCATACGTGACGACCAGGCGTTAGCGATTGGGTAAAGGCAGAGGCACTTGTTTTAAACTTCAGCAGAGTCCACACCTCCAACAAATCGTTTCTTTCGGTGTCTGGTGCAGACCCTCTGTACAAAATGAAATGAAGTACGAGGGGCTGGTTTACCAGGCTACGTCAGTGGTGCACCAGAGGGAAACCACTGCTCACAGGCATACTGTAAACAGTGGCAGGTCTCACTACAGTGCTGACACGTCTGGAGACAGCCATTGTATTTTCCTCTTCTCTCAGTGTGTAATATTGTGTGTGTGTGTGTTGGCAGGTCTATAGAGGAGGTCATCGCTCTCTTCATCTCTATTGCTTTCGTGGTAGACGCAGTGAAAGGAACAGTAAAAAGTAAGAAAGCACACACAAAGACACACACATTTCATACAGCTTGTTGACTGTCTGGCACCCTAACACACACACACACACACACACACAAAGACACACACATTTCATACAGCTTGTTGACTGTCTGGCACCCTAACACACACACACACACACACACACACACACACAAAGACACACACATTTCATACAGCTTGTTGACTGTCTGGCACCCTAACACACACACACACACACACACACATTTCATACTGCAGGTTGACTTGCACTCTCTCTCTCTTTCTCTCACTCTGGCACCCTAACACACACACACACACGCACGCACACACACACACACACACACGCACGCACGCACACACACACACACACACACAATGTGTGTTAGTATGTCCACACACGCACACATAATAACTAGAAGGACGATTGGAGACTCCTGCCAAGGCCAAGCGCCCTGTTTGACAATGGTAAAGGATCGCACACACACTAGAGGACCTGCCTGTTGGATTGGACCTGCTCATGATATAATGGCTCCTTCCTTGGCCCTGTTGGCCCTCCTCCATTAGGTCTGATTAAAATTTGCCCGATAGTTTGTAATTTCTTCTGATGAATCACCCACCAAACAGCACTGAAAATATGACAACAGTAGGCAGTTATTTATGATAAAAACCTATGTGGTGTTTACACTAAATTACCTTCAGTCTACCTCTCATTTTTTCATCTCATCTATCCCTCTCTTCTTCTCGCTCTCTCTCTCTTTGTGGCCTCTCTATTATTCTCTCCGGAACCTTCCTCTCTCCCTTTTTCTTTTTCTCTTTCTTCCTCTCCTTATTTCTCTCTTTGAGGCATCTGTCTCATTTGCTTCTCAACCCTCTCTCTCTCTTTCTCTCTCTCCCACTCTCCCCGTCTCTCCTTCTCTCTCTCTCTCTTATGTGGTGTTGTGGAATTGTCTGACAATGATTTAAAGGTGTGTTAAACCTCTCTCCTGTCCCTCTCTCCTTCTCTCCCTCTCCCACTCCCTCTCTCTCTCTCTCTCTCCTAGTCTTCCTGAAGTACTACCACCCGCCCACGTTGGCCAATGGCAGCATGGCGGAGCTGCAGCGGAGTATTAACGGGGGCGTGATCGAGGGCGTGAACATCACGGGGGCGGGGCTAGTGACGCTGCCCGAGTCCTTCATCCTGTGCACGCGGGCCCGCCCCCTGCTCTGCCTGCTGCTCATGCTCGGCACGCTGTGGCTGGGCTACACACTCTACGAGTTCAAGCGGAGGTAACACACACACACACACACACACACACACACACACACACACACACATACACATACACACACACACACACATACACGGACACACACACACACGCGCACACACATACATATTGACACAGTACTCAAGAGATCTCTTACAAATATTGGAGACAAACTAGTTCATAGTTATCTCCCCGGTGACAAAAAGGACACTTGGCTTGACCGGAGACCACAAGGCTTCTTCAAATGTGGGAGGTGCAACCACTGTATCACAATGCAACAAACTAACAAGTTTACAGATGTGCACTCACAAACAACACATTACATCAAAAGTTACATAAACTGCAATGCCACCTACGTGGTGTATTACCTCTACTGTCCATGTGGACATTTTTACATCGGGAGGACAAAAAGGAAATTACAACAAAGGATAGCTGAGCACAAATATGCAATTCGGACAGGAAATGAGGATTACCCCATGGCAAAACATTACAAGTAACATCATGGATGCAACCCAGAGTCACTAAGAGCAGTGGGAATAGAGACAATTGAGCTATCAAAGGGGAGGGGACAAGCTTAAAAAATTATTACAAAGAGAGACCTACTGGATCTACACCTTGAAAGCCCTCACAAGCCCAGGACTTAATGAGGACCTGGACTATACCCCCTTTCTATAGTGGCATCTTAAACTGAACCTGGACTCTAATTTTCTATATGTAATCTGATAATTTTCTATATGTAATCTGATAATTCTCTAATTTTACTTAACACTTCTAGGTGAATGGTTTATTGCAGCCCTTATGGAGTGATTTTTGTAGTCCCCATAAGTTTTAACATTGTGTGTAAGATGTTTTTATGTGTGGCCTGGTGCGACGCCCACTTTTTATTGACCAACTGACGGCAAGATGAGCCAAAGGTGGAGCCAGAGCACCTGCCACTTAGTTCCACTTGATTGCTTGTGCCTTCTCCTTGTTATAGGGACTTGGGAGTTAGTTAGTGAAGAAGCTCTGAAGAAGACACATTAGTCGCAACGCGTCAGCCATTCACAATAAAGGCTTTTTAGATTAAAACAAGCAGTGTGCCTTAGCAGTTTTTGAGAAGACTTCTGGCAATTCACAACTGAAGCTACAACAGAAGTTAAGTCTGAAACATATTTAAGAGACTAATTTCCTTGAGCTAATGAGCACCTGCTTTGTATGCAAAAAGTGAAGTAGCACTCCTCATACCAATTGATTGGTTCCTTAGTTCCTGAGATCTCTTACAAAGCTTTGATTCTAATAAAAAGAGTTTTAAGAACATGCAATAACTTAAGAATGCAAAATAATAATACGTATACATATATATATATATATATGTTAATGTTATGGGTGTAAGCCCCTCATCACATGTCACCATTAAAATAATTTGAGAACATCACAGACTTTATCTACTTCATTTTATAGGTCTTTTCCATGATCCAGCACCCAGATATGAGACATGGATGTGTGTGTCTTTTGCTTTAGCCTACTCTTCATTCCAACCCACCAGTCACACTTCTCAAAAACAGGTTTCAAATATTTTCAGAGATGAAACACGGCTTCGACAGACACGGATGTAGAAAACATTGCCTGCACCGCACCACACAGTGAGGCTGTCTATTACTGCTGACAGGGAACAGATTTTTGCCAGCTTTTTGGATTTTCCTTTAGTTACGCCTGCCAATCAAAGCTCACTAATGGTTCATTTGTAAGCATGTCCAAGGCTGCCAAGTATCAGTTTCTCCCAACTTGCATGCATACTACGCAAACATTAAATCGGAGAAAAATGCCTTAACAATGGTAATACTTTTGGCTTTGTAGGGCAGCAAAGCCTATATTGCTGATCTTTGTAAGAATGGGTTGATACTCGGTCATCTCAACAGAAAAGCTGATGTCCAGATACAAATCATAGACCTTTTAGATCTTAAAGGAGGAGTTCGGTGTGTGTCAATCCATAGCCCTGTTGTTCAAGGTCACATAGTGCTGTTGTGCAGGAAAAATAATGAGAAGATTTCATGCAGCATAGACCAAATAATGGCCTGGTAGCTAACACTAACGAAATGGGGCATAGAAACTAACTTTCAGTTTAATTTCCCTATGCTCCATTCAGTTAGTGTTAGCTACCAGGCCATTATTCAGTCAGTGTTGCATCAAATTTTCCCATTCTTTTTTCCTACCAACAGAACTCTGTGACCGCGTACAACAGGGCTATGGATTGATTAACACCGAACTTCACCTTTACGGACCATCTGCCTTGTGTCTGTCCTTACAGCAACACCAAGTAGTTTTCTCAACCTTAAAATAATGTTTCCAAAATCGTTTCAGTGGTTTATCAACTTGTAACAGGGTAACAGGATTTTGTTTTGCTGCCCTCCGTGGGCTATAACTGCCTGTCCAAGGGCCTGTCCACACGGCAACGTTATTAGGTCGAGATGGTAAAGTTTTTATTCGTTTCAGCCTTTCGTCCACACGGCACTGGTATTTTGGATGCCCTGAAACTGAGTTTTTTGAAATGCCGACGAGGCGTTGTCATGTGGACAAACAAACCGCAGCTTTTTGAAAACGATGACGTCGCCGCCCCTTCACCTTGCGCTGCACATCTCATAACAACTTCAAACTTTTACAAACTGGTTGCTGTCCAATAAATTGTGGTTTAATTACCTTGCAATGTAGGCTGGCTGTTATGCAATTGTTTCTATCGTTTGCCATTGAACTACAGGCTGTATCGCTAGTATAGTAGGCTATAACAAAGACTTCTTGTAGGCTTTTATTATTTTTTAATTAATTAAAGAGCAACTGTCACTGCTTCCAAATCCCCTCAATAACAACAAATCCCCTCAATAACAACACACATTGCTAAAATCAACATATGACATATTTGCAGTCCCTTCTAGGCTATTTTTTCATTTCTTGCCCCATAACGTATCGCTTATGTGGGTCAATTTAATGACGTGACATCTCACAAGAACGTCAAACTTGTACAAACAGGTTGCTATGGGATACTTTGTGGTATAAATCGACTGCAGTGTAGC
>CM050205.1:12882500-12922500 GCA_027475355.1 Coilia nasus
TGAAATGAATCATTTGCAGGCGCTTGTGTATTTGTTGCGTAAGGCTGAGTCGGAGTAGGAATACAGATACATGGTTGCGTTGCTGAATTAAAGAGGGAGAAGGCAGGCAGAGAGGGAGAAACAAACACAACAGGAAACATTGCTCTATGATCCACTGTCCTTGATAGCAAACAGTATGATTGGTGTGAGTGTGTCAGTGTTGTGTATGTGTATGTGTGTGTGTGTGTGTTTAAGGTCACCTGCCTGTGTCAATAACTGCGAAGGGGATTGCACACGTGGCACATATCTTGATTGGTGTGAGGGAGAGTGTGAGAATGTCTATGTGGGGGGCATTGCTCGCCCCCTTCTCCATCTTCATCTCTCTCATCACGCAGTGCTCACTGTGTGTGTGTGTGTGTGTGTGTGTTCTCATCACGCAGTGCTTACATTGGGTTTGCGTGTGTGTATGTGTGTTCTCACCACCCAATACTCACGCTGTTTACACGTGTGTGTGTGTGTGCGTTTGTGTGTGTGTGTTCTCATCACCCAGTGCTCACTCTGTGTGTGTGTGTGTGTGTGTGTGTGTGTGTGTGTGTCTGTGTGTGTTCTCATCACAAACTACTCACTGTGTGTGTGTGTGTGTGTGTGTTCTCATCACCCAGTGCTCACTCTGTGTGTGTGTGTGTGTGTGTGTCTGTGTGTGTTCTCATCACCCAGTGCTCACTCTGTGTGTGTATGTGTTTTCATCACCCAGTGCTCACTCTGTGTGTGTGTGTGTGTGTGTGTGTGTGTGTTCTCATCACCCAGTGCTCACTCTGTGTGCGTGCGCGCGTGCGTGCGTGTGTGTGTGTGTGTGACTGTGTGTGTTCTCATCACCCAGTGCTCACTCTGTGTGTGTGTGTGTGTGTGTGTGTGTTGCAGGATAGTAAGTGTGAAGGAGACGCGTGTGACGTCGCTGGCGGCGAACATCCTGATCGGCGTGAGTGTGTTCCTGCTGCCTGTGCCCCTGCAGTGGATCCCCAAGCCCGTCCTCTACGGCCTCTTCCTCTACATCGCCCTCACCTCCATCGACGGCAACCAGATGTGTGACCGCATGGCACTGCTGCTCAAAGAACAGGTGTGTGTGTGTGTGTGTAAGAGTGTGTGTGTAAGTGTGTTGTGTGTGTCAATCCAGTCTGTGTTCTATCTATGTCAGTGTTTATGTAAAAGTATCTGTCTATATGTGTGTGTGTGTGTGTGTGTGTGATTGTGTTGTGTCTATATCAGTGTTTGTGTGTGTCTGAAAATGTGTCTTGTCCTTTCTGTCTATATGTGTGTGTGTGTGTGTGTGTGTGTTTGTCTGTGTTGTGTCTATATCAGTGGTTGTGTGTGTCTGTAAATGTATCTGTTTTTTTGTTTATATATATGTGTGTGTGTGTGTGTGTGTGTGTGTGTTTGTCTGTGTTGTGTCTATATCAGTGTTTGTGTGTCTGTAAATGTATCTGTCTTTCTGTCTATATGTGTGTGTGTGTGTGTGTGTTTGTCTGTGTTGTGTCTATATCAGTGTTTGTGTGTGTCTGTAAATGTATCTGTTTTTGTTGTTTATATATGTGTGTTTGTCTGTGCTCTGCGTTTGTGTCAGTGTATCCGCCTTTCTGTCTATATGTGTGTATATGTGTGTGAGGCTTTGTGTGTGCTAGTCCTTCTATAGATGTTGTTTAGGGGTAGTCTGTGTTTGTGTGGGAGTGAGTGTGGGTTTGACTGTGTAAGTTTAAATAGATTTTTCTTTATGTTTTTTTTTTTTTTTTGCATTTGTTCATGTTTATGTTTCTGTCCTCCTACAAGTATGTGTGGGGGCATGGGTTTAAACGTGTGTGTATGCTGTATGTTTGTCTGTGTGTGTGTGTTAAAAAAAAACTGTGTGTGTGTGTGTCTGTAATTGAACGAGAGCACATTGATGATATCGACGCCACAAACCATGTGAAAAGAAAAGATTGACTTTGGCAACATTTGTGTCCTTCTCCCCCACCCCCCCAATCCCCCCCCCCCCTCTTCCCCCTTTCCCACAGAGCAGACACATACAGCCTAAAAATGGCAGCCTCCTTAATCTATTAATCCCCCCCCAACCCCCCTTTCCATCATGTAACCTTCACTCACCATGCGCTTCAGACAGCCCCCATCACTCACCCACTCTGCACGCAAACTGCTGTAAGGCTGTAAGACGTGCTGGAGCACAGGTGTGGTGTATGTGTGTGTGTGTGTGTGTGTGTGTAGGGTGTGCTGTGTAGGTGTGTGTGTGTGGTTTGGTTGCACCGCACAAGATGATGTGTAAACAATGGCGGCGAATTCACAGGGAAAAGAGAGAAAAAAATGAATCAAATGCCAAGGATCCTGCTGTGTGCATTGTACTACACTCGTGCTTGCGCGCGTGTATGTGTGTGTGTGTGTGTATGTGTGTGTGTGTGAGTGAGTGCTTGGCAGTGGGGAGTCCTGGCTGTGTGGGTCGCTGAGCCGTCTCCGGCGGGAAGCCTCGGGGAAACGTGACTGGCTTTGTTCCCAGGAGGAGGGGTGGGGGTAGGGGGTAAGGTGATCAGGGTGTCCCCCCCCCCCCCCCCACTCAAGCCCCCACCCCCATCCCCTCTTGTCACTCGCTGCCTCCAGCTCCAGCTGTCAAAGAGCCAAGATGAGCGAGCTGTGGGAGGAATCTCCTTGGCGTACTGCTGTCGCCCTCCGCTCCACATCACACAACACCTCCACTGTCACCACTCACACACACACACACACCACTGTCGCACTCCTCCGTGAACAGACATGGAGGGTGACGGATGGAGGCTGCTGCCATTCCCATCCTTCTATCTGTCCCCCTCTCTGTCCCTCTGTTCCTCCATCCTCTTTGCTGCCGTGCGGCCATGACGCAGCTCCAGGATGACTGACAGTTGTAAATCATAACGATGAGCGTGGGTGTGGGTGTGGGGGCGGGGAGGGTGTGTGTGTGTGTGTGTGTGTGATGAATAAAAATGTCTTCCGCAACATTTCTGATGTTATTGATTTTTACTGTGTAAATGTCTCTACCCCCCCCCCCCCCCCCCCCACCCTACTCCTCTGTCTTTATTTCCCTCTCCCCTCTCTCCATCTCAATCTGCCTCTCTTTCTCTCTCTCTCTATCTCCACCTCAATCCCCCTCTCTCCCTATCTGCCTCTCTCTCTCTCTATCTCCACCTCAATCCCCCTCTACCTATCTGCCTCTCTCTCTCTCTCTCTCTCTCTATCTCCACCTCAATCCCCCTCTCCCTATCTGCCTCTCTCTCTCTCTATCTATCTCCACCTCAATCCCCCTCTCTGCCTTGCTCTCTCTATCTCCATCTCAATCCCCCTCTTCCTATCTGCCTCTCTTTCTCTCTCTGTCTATCTCCACCTCAATCCCCCCTCCCTATCTGCCTCTCTTTCTCTCTCTCTCTCTCTCTATCTCCACCTCAATCCCCCTCTCCCTATCTGCCTCTCTCTCTCTCTCTCTCTCTCTCTCTCTATCTCAATCCCCCTCTCCCTATCTGCCTCTCTCTCTCTCTCTCTATCTCCATCTCAATCCCCCTCTCCCTATCTGCCTCTCTCTCTCTCTCTCTCTCCATCTCAATCCCCCTCTCCCTATCTGCCTCCCCCTCTCTCTCTCTCTCTCTCTCTCTCTCTATCTCCACCTCAATCCCCCTCTCCCTATCTGCCTCTTTCTCTCTCTCTCTATCTCCACCTCAATCCCCCTCTCCCTATCTGCCTCTCTCTCTCTATCTCCATCTCAATCCCCCTCTCCCTATCTCTCTCTCTCTATCTCCACCTCAATCCCCCTCTCTGCCTCTCTCTCTCTCTCTATCTCCATCTCAATCCCCCTCTCCCTATCTGCCTCTCTCTCTCTCTCTTTCTCTCTCTCTCTATCTCCATCTCAATCCCCCTCTCCCTATCTGCCTCTCTCTCTCTATCTCCATCTCAATCCCCCTCTCCCTATCTGCCTCTCTCTCTCTCTCTATCTCCACCTCAATCCCCCTCTCCCTATCTGTCTCTCTCTCTCTATTTCCACCTCAATCCCCCTCTCCCTATCTGCCTCTCTCTCTCTCTATCTCCATCTCAATCCCCCTCTCCCTATCTGCCTCTCTCTCTCTCTCTCTCTCTCTCTCTCTCTCTCTCTCCACCTCAATCCCCCTCTCCCTATCTGCCTCTCTCTCTCTCTCTCCATCTCAATCCCCCTCTCCCTATCTGCCTCTCTCTCTCTCTCTCTCTCTCTCTCCACCTCAATCCCCCTCTCCCTATCTGCCTCTCTCTCTCTCTATCTCCATCTCAATCCCCCTCTCCCTATCTGCCTCTCTCTCTCTCTCTCTCTCTCTCTCTCTCTCTCCACCTCAATCCCCCTCTCCCTATCTGCATCTCTCTCTCTCTCTCCATCTCAATCCCCCTCTCCCTATCTGCTCCTCTCTCTCTCTCTCTATCTCCACCTCAATCCCCCTCTCCCTATCTGCCTCTCTCTCTCTCTCTATCTCCACCTCAATCCCCCTCTCCCTATCTGCCTCTCTCTATCTCTATCTCAATCCCCCTCTCCCTATCTGCCTCTCTTTCTCCCTCTCTCTATCTCCATCTCAATCCCCCTCTCCCTATCTGCCTCTCTCTCTCTCTCTATCTCCATCTCAATCCCCCTCTCCCTATCTGCCTCTCTTTCTCTCTCTCTCACAGACGTCCTATCCTCCCACCCATTACATCCGTAAGGTCCCGCAGAGGAAGATCCATTACTTCACGTTCCTGCAGATGGTGCAGCTGTTGTTCCTGTGTGCGTTCGGGATGTACCCCTTACCCTACATGAAGATGATCTTCCCCCTGCTCATGATCATACTCATCCCCATCAGGTAAAGAGCCTTTCCATGTACTGTATGTACGTGTGTGTGTGTGTGTGTGTGTGTGTGTTTGTGTGTGTGTGTGTGTGTGTGTGTGTTTGTGTGTGTGCATATGCAGAATATAGATGTGTTTTAGAGGATGTGTTTTTTTTTGTGTGTGTGAAGTCACACACAGGTGCCCACATCTATTTGTCCTCTCTCTCTCATCCTGTGTGTGTGTGTTACAATGAGAGAGAGAGGAGAAATAGGTGTGGGTGTGTGTCTGTGCACAAAAGTGCCTTTCTGTGCGCGTGTTGGCGCTCACGTTTCTCTCTGTGAAGATGAACAAGAATCACAGCACTGTCCTCTGTTCCACAGGAACTGCCTGCTCCCGCGCATCATCGAGGCTCGCTACCTGGATATCATGGACGCGCAACACATGTAGGGAGCCCCAGAGACAGACAGACAGAGAGAGACTGAGCCGAACCGCAAAGCCCTCTGGGGGATGTAGTCCTGGAACGCGAAACACTGGGAGGAAATAGTCTGATTTTTAACAGGGAACTGCAGCTGCACGGATGGAGCACTGGAATGAAGAGATGCAGCAACACAGAAAAGAGAAGGGAAAAAAGGAGTGAAATGATGGACAGAAAAAAAAAACGAGAGAAATATATATCTACAGAATGATGAATATTTGACAGATAAATATTTTTGAAAAAAAAAGGGGTGATGATAAAGAGAGAGAGAGAGAGAGAGAAAGAGAGAGAGAGAAGGAAAGAGAGAGTGAGAGAGAAAGAGAGAGATTGCTTCCGGGATCAGGTGTGAGTTTAGTAGAGATAAAGCAGCCTGTAGCAGTTCTATCTGACCTCCATTCCTCTCCACTGTTTTCCCCTTTGAGTTCCGTGCCAAAGAGTCACCTTCAGCTCGTGTGTTTGTGTGTGTGTTTGTGTGTGTGTGTGTGTGTGTGTGTGTGTGTGCATGTGCGTGTGCACGTGTCTCTGTGCTTAATTATGCAGACTCACACACACACACACACACACACACACACACACACACACACACAAACACACACACACACACACACATTCCTACTGAGAACGCACGATCAACACAAACAGTCTCCATGGTAGAGGTACACATATACACAAACACACACAGACACACAAACACAACCACACACACATTCACACAGACTCCCATGCACATACTGTCTCAAAAAAGTGACCAATCCAATCTCACAGACATTCCTTTTCATAGTGGTACACTAGTATATAAATTAATGAGACAGCACAGACCAAAATGTAGAACACATACCCTTCTCTGAAAGCTGTGTATCAGAGCAATATACATAGTGAATAATCTAAACAGTATTTTAGATATTTCTAAGAGAGACGTGTTTGTCATACTGTTAATATATAGATCTCTAGTTTGGATACAGGTGTTTAATGTTAAAGTGTGTGTACTGAGTGAAGTTACATCAGACTCTGGAAAGGAATCTGAACCAGTTTAAAGTTTGGGCTCAGTTTTATCGAGGCCTCACATTACAAAGACAAGGACACATAGAGGCACACAAACACACACACACACACACATACACACACACACACATGCTCATATGCACACACACAAACATGCACACCCACAAGATAAATATATAGCAACACATTCATCTGATGAAACAAAGCATGGCTTCTATGAATCATACCGAAAACTAAAGACAAAAAATGCCTTTTCTAAGTAAACCCAGGGTTGTTTTATTTATTTTAAACAAAGAAAATATTAAAGTTTATTAAAGTTAAATTTAAAAAGATATTTGAACGCACAGAGAGACAGAGCAATATAAAGACAGAGAGAGAATAAAGATAGAAAGACAGAGAGAAATAGATGATGATGATGATAGACAGGGTTATTTGTGTGTTAATTCACACTGACTGGAACACAAGGTTATCATTGTCCTTAAAAGAGAACATGCAGCTTTGGAACAGGTCTTCCTCCAACACAGCCAGGACCAGTTCTGCACTCTACTTTAAGTCTCTTTCATGGCATACGCCCAACTGAAAACCATTATGTATTATTTGGCTCCTTCAATTCATTTTGTTTTTTAATATCTGTAGTCTTACTCACCTTCGCTGAAGTTGAACAATTTTTATTTTTTATTTCTTTAACTACGATTTTAACAGGGAAAGTCTGGTCAAATTAGAGATCCTTCACTCACTGCACTGAGCCTGACTGACATAGCTGAGAGCTGGAGATGAGAGTGAATCGCTAAGACTTCATTAGTTTCCATCTTTAAATATTTAATATCAAAACTAATTTCCAGGGAACTCTCCTACCAGCAATAATGTCACTGTGAGTTGTGAGGGGGCTAATATGACTTTTGGGATTTTTCTTTTCATGTACAACATTAAACAGAGCATATTTAGTATGCTGTTTTGTTTTTTTCCCCCCCAAAATCTTTAGGACTTTAGCCTACTGTTATGTGTCAGTTCACCCAGCTGAACTGCCCATATGCCTGGCTGTTCATATGGCCCCTATGGGCAGACCCCCACTCTCCCATATGCTTCTGCACAGCAGAGACATGCTGCGCTTTAGCCAGGGTATCCCAGACAGTACAGTAGCCTACGGTAGCCCACTTCAGCTTTTTTTACGGTGATGCCTGTGACACATTTCATTTGACACGTGAATGCTCAGGCTGTTACAACAGCATCCCGAAGCTGTTTGACCCATCACGTTCACTTTACTCTTAACCACATAACGCATTTCAGTTCTGTGTATTGATGTGGCACTGCCAGGCAGTGGCAGTGTCAGAGCCTATGTGGCATGTTACCACAGGTGACACAGACCTTGTGTTGTGTCAGTATGGGAACTGAATGGCGTAAGGAAAAGCGATACAATGCTGTCCCTCCTGAAATCTCGTCTGTTCTGTTCACATTACTAGTTTGGCTGTACTTGCTGGGTGTGCTGCATGATGGCTTAAGTTTTAATTGCGGCAGCAGACCAAGAGTTCCAGTTAAGTGTCTTTTTTTTTCTTTCGAAATAAATGAAAGAGAGAGCGGTGGGGGTATGTCAGGGGAAAGAAAGAAAGCAAGGAAAGAGATGTGATTGAGAAAAGGAAAGACATAATTAGCATAATCACTTGCTCAATGTAAGTGGAGTCTTGAGAGACAGAGAGAAAGAGAGGGGGGATTAGAAGATATAATGTACAGTTTTTCAAAGTGAAGTTTAGTTTTATCAATCTATCAGACCAGTTCATACATTAGTCATCCCCAACTCTCTCCTTCTCTCACTTTATCTCCATGGAGACAAGAGACCCTCTGCGCTGAAATGGTGTTGTTTTTCTGTTCTTCCGTCAGTGGGTGATCCAACAGCGCCCCCTCTCTGTCATCCCCCAAATTACATTGGATTCTCCTCACGATTACTATCAAAATATTCCTCTCTGTTTGTGAACCTTATATCTGAATTTTCCGGTTTGTTTAAAGGGTTATGTTTGTGCTGTTCTGTTCCTTCTGTTTTTAGCCTTTTTTTCTAATCATGAATGTACAATGTGTAGATTTTTATATAGCATTTAAACAAAAATCATTGTTAAAATAATAATTTTGTCAACAGATAAGCTAAGAATTTGTAAACTGCATTGTGAACAAATGAGAGAAATGTCTATCTGAGCGACGTGTGAGGAATATGAGGTTTATGCTATACACTGAAAATAAATCATTTCAAGCTGGTTGCCAAACAAAGGCCAAAACATGTGTGAGTGGTTTTCTTTTGGTCTTGGCCTATGCCGAATCGGAGTGATGGAACTGAGTTTCATGCTCATATATTACATACTATGTGCTAAGGAAGACTTTAAAATACAGTTCATATTTCTTAAGCTTACTTAAATCCCTTGCTTTTGACTCCTTGGCTACAATCCATATTTACGACGATGCCAAAAAACCCTCTTTTCTTACAAGTAAGTGCATGCAAGGGCCAGTGTAGTACCAGACACACCTTAATAAAACTGGGCAAACAGATTAAGAGATTATATATATAAATATATACCGGTTTTTTGAGCAGCTAACACTTAATAAATACAAAGTGATCAGCCTCTCTCTAAATACAGAGTTTGTGTTGAATAAGGTGCTATAGCCTACCTACCCCTTGATGATGTGTTCCTGATACATCAGATTAGCCAACCTCTGCATTTGTCAGCACTGGATCCCACAACATCCTCCTCCTCGGCCCCAGTTGCGGGGCCAATAGCAGGGCAAACTGCTTACGGTTACGCACCTGCATGGCCAGGGAATCATGCATCTAGCCTACCCATTTTTGATCAGAGGCTGTGTACATGGAAATTGAATAAAATTGGTCAAATGGAATGACAATATGCCATATAACTACAGTGATAATGATACAAGCACATCTGGCATAGGCTGATGCAGCCACTGCACATGTGGACAACTACACACACACAAACTGCTTTTAGATTCTCTCTCTCTCTCTCTCTCTCTCTCTCTCTCTCTCTCTCTCAGCTTGGTGTATTTCCTGTTACCTCTGTTTATATTGATGATGTAGTGAATGAACATTTAACCTACTGACAGATTTCTACATTAAATGAATTACCCTAGCTAACCTACTCAGTCTCCCCAGTCTCCATTCCCTTAGCTTGGCTGTGGCACCCATATGGTCGCACCAACCTATTCAAACATTTAACTTGCCAAAGTAGTGGCACAGCCATGGGCAAGATGGCGGTACATCGTCAGCGTAATTTTGCTGATATTCACTTCATATGTACCACATTTAGGATGCGCCCATGGAAATCACCACGCGGTATATATCAGTCAAAGGGATGCCTCGCGATACTACCCTTACCGTAAACAAACACGCCTCTACAACGCGTAGCGCTTCAAGTGACTTGAAGCATCAGTAGGAAGCATCACTTTTGGAATGCCACGGTGGGCAGGGTGATGCTGTTCCAGAGGTGGGTCGGGCTTACATTTAGGGTTGGATCTTTCTGTTCGCTGCCTCGGGGGAGGACCTGGCCGCCCCTCTTCGAAATCGAGAAGGAAACACACGTGCGTTTCTGTGGGAGTCGCTCTCGCAGCTACGGAACAGTAATGGCAGAGGAAGCAAAGAAGCTCGCAGCTTATGCTGCAGTGGACAACCACATACAGGTACGTAGAACAAACACATGTCTTTATCGGGGCTACAACGGCATTTATTGATGTACATGGTTCAATAGTTCCATATCCTTTCGTTCGTTCATGACCTTTCACATTATTAGCTGTTCAAGAGTCATGTGCTGCGCTAGCTTGCTAAGTCATGAACCATATTGGAATCAGATGCCATCAGCTCGACACAAATGTTGAGCTCCATGGGTATCTTAAAAAGTTACATTTCTCGAAAAGCATGGCCATGGCATTTTAAACCTACACTTGCAGTTCATCGCTTGGTAGCTTTGTTCAGTTAGCCTGCTAATGTTACGAAAACTCAACGAAATGCCATCCACTGCTGTTATCATGCATTTGTGGTCATAAACTTGATTGGGCTACTTGTGAAATTGTGGTTGCTTACTAAGATTTCTTGGTCTGCTTAGTTTCCCCACAGAATACTCACATAACTAGTTTAAAATTTAGCACATTACTACGCCGGGGAAACGTGGTTTAACTCATCGTGTAGCAAGGATGTTATCTAAGTGGTTATCTTCTTACCTAAGGTGATGAATCCTCAGCGCTCATTCTAAAAGCAGTGCACTAGACAGTCCTGTGACCAAGGCATTTACGCCAAACTATATTTAAGCCTGCTCGAATAAAGTGGATTATTATGGTGGACCGTAGACAGGTGGGTATTTATACTTCAGTTCAAGGGGCAACATCAGGATGTTAACTGATAACAGCGGGGTGTTTGTGAAGTGGAGCCCGTGCATGCCCTGACCTTGGGGAACCCGTAACTTTGTTAAACTGAAGTGTGGGAATAACTGCTTGTGTAACTGTTTTTTCTTCTTCTTATCTGCAGAATAACCAGGTCGTTGGGATTGGTAGTGGTTCCACAATTGTGTATGCTGTTGACAGGCTGGGTGAGTTCAGTTTCCCTTTAGACTGTGTGGATGTGTCTAAATGTGTATATTTATGTGGATAAGCATGTAGGCATATCATTTGAATGGAAGGTAACATAGGTAGACTCTGTGTGGATGGGTCTAAATGTGTATATTTATGTGGGTAAGCATGTAGGCATATAATTTGAATGGAAGGTGACATTTTGCTCACGTCATTCGGTATGGTTAAAACATATTTCTGTCTGTGTGTTCATCAGCTGAGAGAGTGCGCCAAGAAAAGCTGAACATCGTGTGTGTTCCTACCTCCTTCCAGGTAAGTGTAATATTGCACTGTCAGGCCACAGAAGGTGTTCAGCTACGCTCGTGGAAACCTGATGCTTATCCGTTACCTTCATTTCCACCCCAGTCTCGGTTTACTCGTTCTTCTCAGTGCTTAATTTTCCGATGTTTGGCCACAAAGATCGTTCAGCCATGTTTGTGAAAAATTGATAGCTCCTTGTCCTTTAATTCACTCCCACACCCCATTCTGATGTTTTTGTTTTTCCCTTGTTCTCCACAGGCGCGTCAGTTGATTCTGCAGCACAGCCTCACTCTCTCGGACCTGGACAGGCATCCAGAGGTGAGTTTATAGCAACACAGTCACCTACCCACACACAGTGCCTCATTCACACTGAAAATCGCATGCCAAACAGTCTTAACTTCCTGAACAAAGATTGTTGGTGTGTGTGTGTGTTTGTGTGTGTGTGTGTGTGAGACAGCTTGATGTTGCCATTGATGGTGCTGATGAAGTGGATGCAGGGCTCACACTCATCAAGGGAGGAGGGTAAGAAGACACACACTCAGCCCAGTGCTGACACCTATGAAAGTATTAGGGCTCATTCACACCGACTTGAGCGTGTACAGCATGTAACCGTGTACAATATGTTTGTATAGTGAGAGAATACGCTCAGATCACGCGTGCGGTGTGGATAGTCTAATTTGTTAACATGCATTCTAAACGAATACGGACAGAAAACGGGCACGCACTGTATACGCAGAGTGTTTGGTGTGAATGAGCCCTTAGATTATATAAGAGTGCTACATTTGGGTCTCCAAATGTGGGGTGATGTTGTTTGTTGCCCTTCCCTGACAGAGGCTGCCTGACTCAGGAGAAGATCGTGGCCGGATGTGCCAAACACTTCATCGTCATCGCAGACTTCAGGTAGGGCTGTGTGCATGTATGAGGAGGGAGAGCGAGTGGAAGTCTTTCATGTCAACTGACAACTCTGAAGTAGTAAATTTCTTGCCCAATTCAGTCATCCTCATTCTGGAAAAAAGTGTTAACAAAAAAAAAACCTCAAGTGTAACAAATTAGAAACTACTATGGCCACTATGACTGACTGAGCTATGTTATGAACACTGTTTTAGAAGCAGTAGTGTTGTCTATGTAATGTAATTGGCTGCTAACATCAACTACAACCACATCAACTTTTGACTACAATTATAGACCGCACTATTAGCCGAGTGTTGGCCACTGTGGTAAGAGTATTGTTGAGACCTGGTTGTTATGTCTTGTCTGTGCAGGAAAGACTCGAAGGCTTTGGGTCAGCAGTGGAAGAAGGGGGTTCCCATAGAGGTCATTCCCATGGCATATGTGCCCGTCTCCAGGACCATCGCCAAGAGGTTTGGTGGCGAGGCTGTCTTGAGGATGGCAGTTAGTAAAGCGGTAAGACTCGTGCACAGACACACACAAACATACCTGGTATACAGCTGCTGATGCCTAGCAGTTGCATGATAATATTTAATGTATTTTTTTTTGTTTTTACATTTTTTTCATTAACAATTTAATTACATATCTACAACACTAGTAATTTTAATAACGGTCCAACTTTACAACTGTTGTAGAGTTGGTACTTTATAATAAAGTGGGAATGGAACTACTCTCAAAAATTGTGTGTCGTGTATGAATTTCATTGAACTGGCTTTCTTGCATCTGTCCATCCCATAGGGTCCTGTGGTGACTGATAACAGCAACTTCATCTTGGATTGGAAGTTTGAGCATAGCCAGAATTGGAAAGAAGTCAATACAGCCATCAAAATGATCCCAGGTTTGTGTCCTTCTTTAAGTGTATGACCCATAACTGTCACAATGGCATGGTGGCAGTTCACATTTGCACAGCACGATGCTTTCAGCACCCATAGAAAATACTTTTGTACCATTTTAATATTGTATTTTGAGATGTTGAATTTGAATGATATGCTTTCTGAATCTTAGTGTACAAAAATAGATAACTAATTCTGTTTCATACATTGCTACTTATCTTTGGTTAAACGATAACCTCCCATGCTGTGGTTAATAATTCTCTGTGGAGTTGAAGACTTAAATCAATAGTACACAATTATAGGTCATGTGGTAAACGTGAAAAGGAATTTCAAATTATATGTGGTCCCTAGTTCCAAAGAAAGGTTTTGCAGTGTAAAGGCCTCTCAGCTATAGCCTTAGGTTGAGTGTGAACTTCTCTGTGTAATGTTCATGGTCTCTCATGTACGTGCTGCCTTTCACACTGACCTCACCAATGGCCTTTACTCATTATATGCTGTTCCAGGATGGCCATGGAACTTATGATAACGATATTATCACAATATTTGGGCCACTATGATATTTTATTTATTTATTTTTAATGTTTTATGACCCAGTGAGTATTGTATTGCAATACTGAAATGTTATTTTCTACTATAAATTAAAGTTTAAGTTTGTGCACTGGGAGTATCAGCAGCCACCATGGTATGGTAAAATTGCCTTCAACAATAACTTCCTCTTCAGTACGCATTGTGATGCAAGAGAAGAATGAGCTCTTGCACCATAGCGTTGGCTTTAGAGAAAGAAGACTAAAATCTTACTACTAAAAAAAGAGTATTACCATACACATGGGCAGAAGAATATGATTTAGAGAAAACCTAATACTAAGCTGTATTGTTTTCCCCTCCCATCCACCCTTAATTTCCTTCAGGATCAATAAAGTAATTCTACTACACCACCAGAACACACCATCTGTGTCTTCTCAATCTTCTCCGTAGCGGCCTCTCTTCCTTATCAGTCATCCCTCTTTTATTATTTTTTTGTTTTGTTTAATGTAGGTGTGGTAGAGACTGGGCTGTTTGTGGGAATGGCAGAGAGGGCTTACTTCGGCATGGAGGACGGAAGTGTCAAGATCCGAGACCCGCCAATCATCTAAGACCAACACCAGTTACCCGAGACCTCACCTACCGAGCACTTAACTCAGAGATCTTCAGCCTGTCACCTCAAGTGCCCATAAAGAAGATACAAAATACACACACACACACACACACACACACACACACACACACACACACACACACACACACACACACACCAAGCAGTCACACAAAGCCATACCTCTATAATTACTCCTTTACCTTGACTGTAAGCTACAAATAACTTTCTACTGGTGTAGCCAGGAAGACTCACACACCTCCTCTTGTGAAGTCCAGGCCAGGTGTAACATCTCAGATGAACATGACTGTGAGGGTTAGGCAGAGGAAATGTGTTCCACAAAGCAGGGGTGCTGAATTATTCAAGAAGTACAACCCAGGCGACACCTTCTACCCAAGTCTATGTGTCAGACTTGGGTGGTGTCCATGAGTGACATGCCAAAAGCCACCATGCAAACGTGGACACCATGCTTTGTGGAATGTCCCTCTGCTCTTGCCCCCCTAGTGTCACTAAACTGCCAAGGCATAGCTGTAACACAAGAGTGTACCTATGCTGGACCTCCTGACAGGAAGGTGCTAAATCTGAAAGAGAGGGAGGTGCTTTGGGTCTTCTCTGTCTCTCTCTCTCCTCAGTTTGTGTATTTCTCTCGGTTGATTGAGAGCAAGATCATTTTGTGTAGTTGGGTTGGGTTGGGGTGGGGGGGGGGTGAAATATCTTTCCCTTTCTCTGATTGAGGGATGAATTTTAGGCTAATATGTCTCATCACTGCATGTCTGTCAAAACTGATTTGACAGTTGACCCATCCCTGCATGATTTTCTCCCCTGACTCTCCAAATCGCGCGCACAGTCATAAATGTCACTCACCTGCATAAATGATGGATGAAATGTCAGTAGTCATTTTCAACGTGCCTCGTGTTTTGTTTCCAGGACTACTCACTAATTCTGTGTTCACCCAAGGCCCTGGGGATTTATTTGGTGCCTCTCTCCTGTACTGCACATACTTTATACTCAGTAGACAATTCAAATGTCCTTTAGTTCAGTTGATCAAGGACTGTGAACACAGTAGCTGCATTTATGCTTGATTGGCTGATTCCATCCAAGCCAGCCAATCAGTGGTGTTGGAATCAACTGATGAGCTCACAGTGGGGTGGTTGAGGAAGAAAAGACACATAAGTTGAAGTGCCAAAGGGTCTCACATGAGCAACAGTGAAAAGCCTGAAACTGACTGCTTCAGTGGGTTTGGCCTTTTACCACAAAACACAACTGCATTTTTGTGAGTTTGTTTAAACAAACCAAAGGTCAGTGCATGCTGTGTATGGGGAGAGTGGAGAACAGTCATTTTTCAAATGTTCCTGTTCCTCAGATGACTTATTACAGTTTTAAAATTATTCATTCAGTCGAATCGTCTGCCCTGCATTACAGTCGGTACTTTTTAAAATGCGTCTGTGAGAAGAGTAATCTGAATGTTTGCCTACTGATTTACAAATAGTTTTTGTTTGTGTCTAAGTTTTGTTTGATTAACTGTTGAGACTGCGTGTTTTTTTGTTTCATTCCTATTTTGTGTATACTGAGAATGTGCCTGTTGCCAACGGCCAACATGGCCGTAAGAAGCTTCAAATGAACTGGCCTTATTTCATGTCTGTCCTTCCTTGTGCAGATGGTCGATCAAGGCATTCAGCTGCTAAGTGCCGTGATGACATTCTGGTGCTTTGTTGCTGAAAGTAAGGTTGAGCATCTCTGTAGTTGAACATCTGTATGCATTATACCCATGTTCCTCAGGTCTCTGATCTGTTGTGGATATTTGGAAATGTTGCCTGTACCAGCACTACTGTGATGAGGAAGCATGGAAACTGATGATTTTTGTTTTACTGAGTTGCAATCTTAAACAGGACCAATCAAACCCTAAACGTGGTGGTTGTCATTTGTGTACACTTTTGTAAAAACAATGTGAAAATGCATGTTTAAACTTGAGCAATTCATTTTTTTTGAATGGGTTCATAAAGTAGTGGGAGGTGGAGTTGCGAAGCAAGGGCACCAGTGTTGTATATGCAGTCAATGGTTGTAACGTTACCACAGGGGGGCGCAACGGGACCAGAGCAAACTACTTTTTCTGAGTTGAAAACTAACTGGAACCGTGAACAACTTGTTTACGTACACTGTTATAAAAGATTTCACACAGACTTTAGTATATGGCCATATCAAAATATTTGTGTATTATAGGCCGTGGTCGATAAAGTTGAGTGTGTTTTTAGGCATTTTCATATAAATAACTCTGCATTTTAAAACTGAAGTACGCGATTACGACATTTTCATGTGCAAAATCCATATGACCGGAAGAACAACTCCAACGTTTGTCCACTTTTCTGCCCTCAAGTAAACGGCCACGTCGATGTTTCCATTTCGATCTTATTGGACCCAATCAAAAGCGGTGAAATGCAATGGCCCGCCTCTCTTCAACTTGTCGTAGCAACGACTTTGATAGGCAGTCATATACAGCGAATTGCAAACTAGGCACTCTTTCGCGGTCTGAGTGAAATGGCCAATTGTTTGAATGTGGGACTCACTTTCTTTGAACCATTGGCTGTGTCGCGGCCACGCTTGAGCCCCAGCACACAGTCATGTCCAGACACGCCACTTGTCTTCTTTTGTGTGCCCGCCCACATGGTCTGATCGAAATGCTGTTATCCAGTAATATTCAGCGTTTGATGGGCGGTTCACAAAGGCACGTTCGGTGGTGATTGACTATTCAACTAAGCAATCGACTACTGCTGAGTAGACGAGCTGCTGTGATTGACTTGTTAAAGCAACTATCAGCTTGCAGTACAGGGGACTTCACACGCTGGACAATTTTTGCAACCAATACGTGTTTGGAAACGGGGTGGGTTCAGCGTTACCAAGGCTCGTCCGACGTCAAGTATAAAGGGAATATCATGGTGCCCAAGTGGCCATGAATGTTTACGTTAAGAAAAGACAACGAAAAGACGAGGCTTGGTGACGAACAAAGCTCAAGAAACTACCTTTTGAGCGCCTTTCTGTCACCTCGCCCACTGAATTCACTTTAGGGTTTGGAATGTGAATGCCTCTCCACTAATGAGACACTTTTACCAATGGAAAAGGGGTTTCAGTTAGGAAACGTGGGCATTTCTCTGGTGCTCCTGTTGTTGCTTCGAGCTCTGACTGGGACTTCTGCAACTCAAGCATCTATCGAGAAAGACACAGACACGGCCTCAGACAACACAGACGATGGACTTATGGAGCGGGCCCTGGAAAGCGTCACCACCCCGGGTTATGGAGACGTGACCGTTGAAGATGACGAGAATGGTGCGAATGGAGAGAACGAGGAGACACCTGGGGACAGCGATGGAAACAACCACCAAAGGTTTGCAGCTTTTTAGAAAGCACATGTTAACTCTGTCAGTGACCAATTGTTTGTTTTTGTTCTGCTGCAGAGAACAGTTCATACCGCATGACATTCCAGTTGTCGAAGTGTACTGATTGACTCACAAACTTCATGCCTAGCTCTCGCGCTAGTGTTAGCTAGCAGTCTGTTCGGAGCTGGCGTGCTGTTCTGACATGTCCCTTGTCACAATCGCCTGCTGGTAGTCTTTGAATACAGTCATTCGGTTTACTTCATATTAAACACAATTCACTGAGTAAATAACACTCAAAACTACAGCTAATGGAAAACAATGACAGTTAAATTTGTAACGTTACATGATTATCAATAAACTGGGATGTCTGGAAGCACGTCGATACCAAGCATACCGTACGTCACTATCTGAAGTTTGGACGTTATTAAAAAGGAAGCACTGCGAATCATCTAAGCGTGCATATAATTACAATAAACTTTATTATTGAATTGTTTCTTCGTGCTTGTTTGATAGCCTTAAAGCTGTCAATCTCCCTTGAAGTTAAACCGCTGGAATGGACAGTTGCATTTTAATTGGTACATTTGCATTTTTATTTAAGACATGATCAGTGTCAGTTTTGTGAACTGGTTAGACAGCATGACAAAACTTACATGGCAACACAATAACTGGATTAGTTATCCTATGGACTAGTAGCTGCAGTGTGAAAGACAAACTTCCATAATCCTCTATCAGTTCACACACTGCTGATAAAATGTTCCCTGAAACTAATAGGCCAACTTGTTTAGTTTACACACAATACTGTATACCCACATTTTACAGTGGTTGCGCAATGCAAAGTTACTATACGTACTTCCATCGCGTTAAATAACTAGGTGTGTTTTCATGGCGGTATGTTGCACTGTAACATTTTTAGAGTGTTCTGGTATGATTGAGAAGATGATGACATGTCGGGTGGAAGTTGGTAGCTCTGGAAGTTGCCGCAGTGAAGGCTACAGTTGTAAACATTGTTTTTTCTGTGACCAGAATTCAGTAGTCAACTCGCTGTGACGTCGTTACAGTCAGTCATGTAACCATATGGAAATTATTATGCAGTAAAGCTCTAGCTTAAGTGTCTGCCGATTGTTTTGTTGTGGGCAATTTTGTAGGAGTTGATGCTATAAAGTTGTGACAAGTAATCTGCTGCCAAACACCTAGTTCTTTGCTGTGATGACAAAATCAGAAGACTTATGGAATGGGATAAGTTACATTCCCAGCTGAAATGTAGCCGGTGTAAGTGTAGGCTGACTGAAATAAAGAATAAACATGGTGCCTGTTCCTCAGTATACAGCGAGTTGTGAGCGCACGAGGGGATTTCTGTTTGCCGGTGGCCGCACGCTATCGAATGGCTTTCCCAGCGCACGCGGCTTCCATGGCTGTGTTGAGCAACAGGAGACAGACGCTGGCTATACGAGCTTCTAAAAAAATTCGTCGTATATCTATCTAGACTGAATAGACCAGATGACAGTAAAAGTTAACTTCCCTCCTGCCCCTTATTAAGTGATGTCAGATGAAACTTTGGGATCAGACAGATATTGGATCAACAGTCATAGACAGCTGTGTCTGCGGTCTAGGGGAACCCATATCTTTAGACAAAAAAAAAAGAACCCGTGCTGTTGTTGGTATAGTAGTTGGTCTCCAGAGGCAGCAGTGCCGGAGCTCCTGGCGGGGTAGGGCTGCAGTGGACAGCTGGCAGCCCCACCCTGGCACGCATGAATGTGGGCAACAAGACAGCTCTCTAGCCATGCCCTGCGGTTTCGTCTTCGTGGCTCAGACAATTTCGATCTTAAAGGAAATACTACTTGCATTAATTGGAGGGAATATGCAAACATATTTAAAGTGAACAAATGAGTGTGTGTGTGGGTGGGTGGGGGGGATGTCTAGGTTAAAGTAATGGGGTCACCTAGGTTATTGCAAGCAGGCAGGTAGGAACTTGGGTGTACCCATAGGTTGTATGTGGATTTTGTTTCTGATGGTGAACTTGGGAACCCTCACACAGGTGAAGTGATGGGTTGTGAGAATGACTCAACTTGTGCTCTGATGGTGCAAGTACCAGTACACATTTGTGTTGGATTTTCATATTTTATTTTTGTATGCATTTTAATGTCATTACCAAGTAATAACTTTGAAAATGAAATGAGCCCCAATCCCTACCTAATCCCCACCGCCCCTCTCACTCTCATTGTGAGTCATTGTTGTTCACGTGCTGTTTGTCTCTTCCTCTGCTGCAGTTTTACTTGTTAATGTTGGTGACAGACAAGGGATTGGCAGGATTATTTTTTTCAGTCAACCTCCCTTTCATTCACTCTCTCTCTCTCTCTGTCTCTCTCTCTCTCTCTCTCTTTCTCTTTCTCTCTCTCTCTCTCTCTCTCTCTGTCTTTCTCTCTCTCTCTCTCTCTCTCTCTCTCTCTCTCTCACACACACACACACACACACACACACACACACACACACACACACACACACAATAGTGTTCACTCAGAGGTACGCACAGTCACATACATGGTCTGTCCCCACATATACACACAGACACACACACACACAGACATTGTAGCACCTACCAAATAACCTACTTTGAAGGTGATGTCAGCACACCTATAGTGAAATGAGGCTAGTGCTTCCCAGAGCACCAGGGATGCCAGAATGACCGATTACAGGTGTCAAAACTGTGCATGAGGAACCTTAATGGGGTGTGTGTGTCTGTGTGTGTCTGTGTGTGTGTGTCTCTCTCTTTTTCTTTCTCTCTGTCTCTCCCTCTCTCTCTTTGTGTGTGTGTGTGTGAGAGAGAGAGAGGGAAAGAGAGAGAAAGAACAGGAGGAATTGGAAAGGTAGAGCTTTGAGTTTTAATGAGCGCCAAAAATGTGTGTGAGTGTGTGTCTGTATTTTTTTTTTTATTTCTCTCACACACACACGTGCGCAGTGGGTATGTGTGTGTTAAAATGCTGGCAATATGTCTAAGTGCGTAATGTGTCTGTAGACCGCGCTGAGCCCAGAGTCCCTCTGTGTTTGCCTCCCTCTCCCTGGAGCCTGTCACACCTCACCTTTCATGCCTCCGCTCCCTATCTCTGTCGCGCTCTCATACCAGGCAAGGGCTAAAACACAGATACATCTGCTGGATAACACTACTGACACCTCTAATATAGACATGCTCATTCATGCAACATATACACTCTCATACACACACACAAACACACACACACACACACACACACTCTCAAAACACTCACATGCCCTGTGCACATCTGTAGCCAGATCATGCTCTGTAGCTGTAGGCAATTTTATTTCTCTCATTTTATTTTGCTCGCTTGTTACTGTTGTCTTTCACGCCAGTACACTCTCTCTTTCTCGCTCGCTCGCTCTCTTTTTCTCTCTCTCTTTTTCTCTCTCTCTTTCCTTGCACCCTGTCTCTTTCTCTTTGTTTGTCGGTCTCTCTCTGTCTCTGTCTCTCTTTCTCTCTTCCTCTCTTTCTCTCTCTTTCCTCACGCCCCCTCTCTTGTATGTTTACGCTCCCCTGCCGTGCCCTGAAGTGGCAGGCTCTTAAATACTGCATGGCAAAGAGAAGATCCCTCTCACCAATACCCCCAGCCCCTGCCTCCCACCCCCCCCCCCCAGGCCCCCACCTTTTCCCTTCTCCTCCTCTCCTCCTCTCCTCTCTCCTCCAACCCCCTCCCTCCATCCTGCTGCTCTGGAGCACCACAGCAACATGAAAGCTCCACAACAACCAGGGGAAGTTCTCAAACTAATCCCACCTCACCTCCATCCATCCCATCACCGACCCCACCCCATCATGCCCCCATTCCCCCTACCCACCACTAACACCCTGCCCCCATCTCCCCCAACACCAGGTGGGGAACAGACCTACCACTGACCATTAGTCCAGACGTTGTTTGCCTATAGCAAAGGGCACGGTCTCAGTGCTCACAATCCGTCAGCCCAGCACCTAACTCCTAGCAGACACTTTTAACCCATTATAGACCGTCCTTGCTGCCCTCTTACCACAAGCTGTCACAGGGGTGGGAATTGCCACGATATGTGTGCATTTATGAACTCTATAGGCAAAATTTGCAATATGATAATCCACAATATTAGGGCAATGATACAATATTATTGAGCATTGTTACATTTCACAAATAAATGAGTATTGTTTTTTTTTTCATGACATCCCATCCCGTTTCCTCTGTGATGTAAGGGAGGAATAAATGTGGTGCCATACTGTGAAGTCGAAAAGCATTGCTGCCAGTATAGATATGGGTACCAAAAATAAAAAAAATAAAAAAATACTATAATAATACTATTATATAACTAAAACACTGTAATAATGAATAACCATCACCGCCCTTGACACGGCAGGGATGCAATATGCTGTGCCTAAAACTAATGCTTTACTATATTGTTTTTCTTCCCCCTCCCGCCTCTATTCTAAACACGTCTGGCTCCCCGCTCAGCATGGCTGTTAACACCTCCATTTCAGCTCTGACAGACCGTTACCCTCCCGCGGCCCAAGGAGAGCTGCTCGCTTGCTCAGTCAGGGAGCAGAGGGGCTGCTGGTGTAGCTGTGCGCTCTGCTCAGGGTCTTTGCCCAGCAGGAGGCTGCGATTAGCGTTGAGCGTAAGGGTGCATTGGGTTATACCTCCTGTAGGGTGCATTGGGTTATAGCTCCTGTAGGGTGCATTGGGTTATACCTCCTGTAGGGTGCATTGGGTTATAGCTCCTGTAGAGTGCATTGGGTTATAGCTCCTGTAGGGTGCATGGGGTTATACCTCCTGTAGAGTGCATTGGGTTATACCTCCTGTAGGGTGCATGGGGTTATAGGTCCTGTAGGGTGCATTGGCTTATAGCTCCTTTAGGGTGCATTGGGTTATACCTCCTGTAGGGTGCATAGGGTTATAGCTCCTGTAGGGTGCAGCTCGTCCAGAGCACAAGCGGCACAGGGCAGGGCTGTGCTCCCCTGCCCCTGTCCACCCCACACCACTCCTCTCCTCTCCACCCCACACCACTCCAGTCCTCCCCTCCCCTCCCCTCTCTCCTCCTCTCCTCTCCTCTCTTCTCTTCTGTGCTCCATCTCCCACTCTTCTCCCACTCCTCCTCTCTTCTCCTCTCATACACCTCTCTTCTCCTCTCCACTCCTCTCCTCTCTTCTCCTTTCGCACTCTGCTCCTGCCCTCCCCTGTCTCCTCCTCTCCTCTCCTCCCCTCCCCTCCCCTCCCCTCCCCTCCCCTCTCCTCTCCTCTCCTCTCCTCTCCTCTCCTCTCCTCTCCTCTCCTCTCCTCTCCTCTCCTCTCCTCCCCTCTCCTCTCCTCTCCTCCCCTCCCCTCCCCTCCCCTCCCCTCCCCTCTCCTCTCCTTTCTCCTCCTCTCTCCTCCTCTCCCACTCACCCTCTCCTCCCATCTGCTCTCTGCTCATCTCCTCTTCTCTCATCTCCCTCTTCTCTCCTTCCCACTCCTCTCCTAGTCCTCCTCTCCTCTCCGCCCCTCTCCTCTCCATTCTCTTCCTCCCTCCTCCTCTCCCGCTCGTCCTCTCCTCCTTCCCACTCCTCTCCTAGTCCTCCTCTCCTGCCCTCTCCTCTCCTTTCTCTTCTTATCTCCTACTCTCCCGCTCATCCTCTCCTCATCCCCTCTCCTCTCCTCGCCTGTCCTCCTCCCGTCTGCTGTCTGCTTTCCTCTCCTCCCCTCCCCTCCCCTCTGTCTGAGAGTCTGGGCTCCAGAGGGTGGGTTAGACTAAGCTGGACTTTACACACTGCCAGGGGGTCACCAGGGATCTGTTGATTGCGGATTAAAGAGTGAGCTCTTAACGAGGGGCGTTTGATCAGCGTCGAAGGGTCATTTGAGCAGACGTTTAAGCGAGGTTTACAAATAACACAACACACAGCACCAAGCACTGATACACAGGCTTAGGCGCGACTTGTTCTCTCAAAGTTTCGATTTTATTTTCCCAGCAGTGATGGTCAGAAGATTGTGGTTATGTTCTTTGTAGAAGTAGTGGTGGCTGGGGTGGTGGGGGTGTGGGTAGGGCTGGGCGATATATCGATATTATCGTAATATCGATTTATATTTTTAAAGAAGATATGTATTTGACACTATATCGCCATATCGATATATTTTCGATGATACAATACCACTTTATCAAAACCACTCATCCTAATGTGTTCACACTGTTCAGACAGCCGGAGCTTTCTCGGATCACTCAGCTGTACCCCTGTGTATGTTACTGTTTACTTTTTCATTTGCACAGCTCTTTTAGAGCCGTCTTAACTTAACATGAAACACTTTGCTCATCCTGTTTTTGAAATATCGATATGTATCGTATATCGCCAGTCAGCCCAGAAATATCGTGATATTAGTTTAGGTCCATATCGCCCAGCCCTAGGTGTGGGTTGCAAAGACTACATGTCATGACATGGTCCTCATTTTAATTAATTTAAACTGTGTTACAGACTTTAAACACTGGAACATGCTTCAAACATTTAACAGGCCAGAAGTGAAGCTAATGAGGATGGTGCTATTTTGAACTAAATTGAGCGGTTAATGGTTTTACGACTAATATTAGACATGGCTCTAATTCTGAAACGGTGTCTAACTGCTCAGTTATAAGCCTCTGGGACATGCATAGTTATTGAGGGAGAGATGTGAATGTGTGCACAGGTTATTGTCATGGGGCTGGTGCTTTGGCCTCTGCAGAGGGTTTGTCATGTGTCCACCACAGGTCAGCTGTGTGTTACCATCCCTTCTCAACTTGTGTGTGTGTGTTAAACATTAAGCGCTGTGCCTTAATGTCACCACAGGAGCAAGACCAGCAGCTGCCTTCACACCTGGTACCCTGGCCAATGTGTACACACACACACACACACACACACACACACACACACACACACACACACACACACACACACACACACACACACTCACTTGGGTGCCCATTGATGCCCAGACACAAACAAGTGCCACAAGTGTTCCCATTTCTGGAGACGAGCGCCATTTGTTTTAGTGGCTTAAATGTTTAAAACAGCAGGGTTAAGGGCTAGGAGCCCTCCACTTAATGTTGTTGTTTAACTAGTTCTCTCTCTGACTCTCTCTCACACACACACACACAACACACACACACACACACACACACACACACACACACACACACACACACACACACACACACACACACACACACACACAGACACTTGATGTTGTGGTTTTTCTAGTTCACAAACAAACTCTCAGTGCAATCAAAGCTGTGAACTCCCCAGCTCTCTCTCTCTCTCTGTCTCTGTCTCTCTCTCTCTCTCTCTCTCTGTCTCTGCCCCCCCCCCCCCCCCAGGCCCTGTTCATGACACGGAACAGACTTTCTGGGGGAAGAGATCCCCCACGGGGACGCTCTCTGTGATGCACAGCCTCGGCACAGCCGGCCAATCAGAAGCCCCCGCCTTGGCAGCCCTCCGAGACCGAGGCCACAAACAATAGCAGCCGTTGGAGGAAGTGACACGCTGTGTGGGGGTGTGGGGGTGGGTCACAGGCCTGCTCTGCGTCATTAAAACAGCACTGAGCTCAGGCCCTCGTCGGGGCGCAGTGTCACGTCTGACCGAAGGACACGAGAGGGCACACTAATAAACGAGCGAGAGACGCACAAACAAGAACACGAATCCCACACACCAAAGCAACGTAAACAAGCAACACCCCCGCCCCCCGAAGTCAGCTGTACGCTACTGTGCGGGTGGCGAAGACAGAGCTCTCTAATTGGTAGCTGGTGGCAGCGTCTGTTCGCCATTTTGATTAGCGCCTGACTTCAAGAGCAGCTAACCCCAAGAGACCACGAGGCCGGTGCACGGATGCCCAACGCAAACACAACAAGAGAGTGAGAGAGAGGGATGAAAGATGGAGAGAGCGATGCAGTTGCTGCCTGTGAAAGGCAATAAAAAGAGGAACAATAAGAACGGCTTAGGGAGATAAAAGTTGGAAGAAGATTTTGAAGAACAGTGATCTTTGACAAGTACTTCAATATTGTAAATCCATCTGGCAACATCTTTGTGTTTGGAGTTATGTATGTATTACAATGGAAAAGGAGATTTTGATGATGAAAGTAACTTTTATTTGGAACATGATGATTGGCTGATTGTGCTTATGTTGCACTGTGAAAGTAAAATATATTTCTAAGTCCATAGTCACTGACTACAGATTCTGAATATCTGTGTGTGTGTGTGTGTGTGTGTGTGTGTGTGTGTGTGTGTGTGTGTGTGTGTGTGTGTGTGTGAAAGAAAGTGTGGCCCTGTTTGTATGCAGGGGTGAGTGTGTTTGAGCTGCAGGAACCCTGTCAGTATCCCTCTCTGAAGTATTGACTGAAGAGTGTCTGTGTTTACTCCCTCTTCACCTTCAGCCACTCACCTTCACACCCCACACTCAAGGTGACATTGATGGAGAGAGAGCTAGAAAGAGAAAGAGAGAGAAATCTGGAACAGTGGTAGGTTGAGAGAGAGCGTGAGAGGGAGAGTTTTAGAAAAAGAGTGATGGTACAGGAAAAGGTGTGTGTACAGGAATTGCGTTGTGCCAAACCAAACACATCCCCAAGGTCTCAGCAGCTTGATAAGCACGCTGACCTCACACTGCTTCACCACAGAACTATCTGAAACCTTCTGGATCATTCTCTCAAGTCCTACGTGTCCCTGAGCACTCCAGTTTACCCCAATATGAAACTACCTGATGCAGCCAGAGCTATGATGTTTTGGGAGTGTTTGGAAAGTTTAGTGTTGGAATAGCAGTTTTGCCCTCCTGAAATCTCTCGCAGTTGCTACCTGCAATTCCTTTATTTTCCCACTTTGCTCTTCTCCCCAGGAATCTTCACACAAGCGCTGACACTAGGTTTTTGAGGTGGCTTTATGTGTCAAGGTACAACACAAGTCACCCATTTCCCCACAGCAAGTCTTCACCCAGTTAGGGCGGGGGAAAAACAGCCTTGAGCTTCAGCGTGAGCTCCAGAGTGGCTCCAGGCAGGTAGGCGTAGGCTGGTACACAGGCAGGCAGGTAGGCAGGCAGGCAGGTGCGCTGGAAGGAAGGCTTGGCAGCTAGCGGGGAAGGGAGAGATGTGCCTCCTAGCGCTGCGCTCCGCCGTTTCGCCGCCAGACGGTGGGAACGCTGCTGATGTCTTCTGAAGTCGACTCCACAGCCTGTCAGCTGTCAGAAATGGAGCCGCAGCCTGGAACACTCCGTTTTGCATAACTGCGCCTTTGTGTTGTCTTTGTGTGTGCGTCTGTGTGTGTGTGTGTGTTTGTGTTTCTGTGTGTTTGTGTTTCTGTGTGTGTGTGCGTCTGTGTGTGTGTGTTTGTGTTTCTGTGTGTGTGTGTGTTTGTGTTTCTGTGTGTGTGTGCGTGTATATGTGTTTGTGTGTGTGTGTGTGTGTGTGTGTGTGTGTGTGTGTGTGTGTGTGTGTGTGGAGAAAGAGATGGGGAGGGAGGAGAATTGAGACAAAACATCTGAGATGCTTTGTACTTGGGAGCCGTGCATTTCATTTGGAAGTTTGGTAACTAGTTTTGACCACCTGGCAGGTTTATTTATGGCGTGTGTGTGTGTGTGTGTGTGTGTGTGTGTGTGTGTGTGTGCATCTCTGTCTAATAGAAGTCCAGCAGCTGGCCCTCCCATCTCTTTACTGCAGTGTTCAGTCTCACTTTCTGTAATCAAGGGATAATTTAGATTATTTTAAAAATTAAATACATTAGATAAAATATTCATTGCTAGCAACTGTTTTTCCCAACAAAAATATTGAAGACTTGCTAATTATCTGTTACATGTCTAGCCTGTTACACAGCTCCCACAGCTAACAACAGAAGACTGCACACACCACAGTTTAAAGCTTCCTTACCATATCACCTAGTGGTTAGGGAGTTGATCTTGCAATCGGAAGGTTGTCGGTTCGAATCCCACCCTACCCATGGTTGAGATGCCCTTGAGCAAGGCATCTAACCCCTCACTGCTCCAGGGACTGTAACTGAAACCCTGTAAATATCTGTAAATCGCTCTGGATAAGAGTGTAATGTAATGTAAAAGGCAAGTTAGGAAATTACAGAAACATGAAGTATAAAAGAAACATCTCAGCAAAAAATGGCTAATTTAATATGATATTGATTATGTTTTGTTATTGTCAATACACATGCTTAATCTTTCTCAGAAATAATAAGAATAATAATTCTTCGTGTTGTGTCCATTTGGAGTGTGCGTGGGGCTGAATCAATGGGAAAGCATGCTTGGAAAGTTTCTGTACTTCGGTTCTGCTGCATTTCCCTCCGATACAGCAGAGCTCTCAGTCTCCACTGCTACTCCGTGGCGTATCTCAGTCAGGCATGATGTTTGTTTGTTTGTTTGTTTGTTTATTTACGCGTGTGTTTGTTTACCCCCGTGCCCTTCTGGAATAGAGCAGCAACTCCATCAGTGTCCATCAGTCTGAGTCTGTGCGTATGCATGTGCGTATCTGTGTCGATAAGAGTGCCTGCATGTATGTGTGTGTGTGCCTGCTGTCTATGCATATGGATGTGTGTGTGTGTGTGTGTGTGTGTGTGTGTGTGTCCCACCGGCAGCTTGCAGACGTGAGGCTGTGTGCTGGCTGCCCTCCCTGCCCCACCAGTTGCCAGCGGTAACGCCCCTCACAGCGGGATCCCTCCCTGCCTCCCCCGTTCCCCACTGCTTAGCAACAGCCAATCGCACGCCCCCGGCCCGGCAACTTGTTGGCCAATTAAATATTGGGAGAGGGAGAGTGCTCAGAATTTGAGTTAGCCGCGTGGACAGGCAACGCGAGAGACGGCAGGGACGAAAGAACAAGAGAGGGAGAGAGAAAAAAGAAACAACCAGTGATGGTGCAAAAAGAGGAGTGTAAGGCTAGAAGGGTGATGGAGTTCATCCTCTTGTTTTTGAGCTTTCCTGACGTCCTGACTGTTTTGTAACCAGGGAGAGGGTTTTGTGCGTTTTAAAAATAGCCTCGCTCAGCAACACACAGTGAAGAGTCCCTCTCCCTCAGTCAGGCATCTGTCACACAAACCCTCCTCTCTCAGCAAGGGTTGTTGTCACAAGCAGATAAGGTATTTGGAGATGGGTTTAGACCGCACAGTGTTCAGTGTTCATCTGACTGAACTGAACTGACTAAAGGGAAAAAAGTTTGTGCAGAAAGTTCTTCTCTCAGAACTAAGAGGCAACATCACGTTAGTACAGAAACAATGTTTATGACTGAGTGCTGTGTGCTGAGTTTTGACTGGCTCTTGTGTTTACTCTCCTGCTTGTGTGTGTGTTTGTGCATCTTTTAGCTGTTCCGAACAACATCTCTGTATAGTAACAATAAAGACTCCTACTTCTTCTTCTAATTCTTGTGTCTGTGTGAGTATGTGTGTGACTATTCAGATAGCTGTAGAGTTGCTCCCCACGGCCGACACATCTTGTGTATCTTTGTGTCCCATGCATGTGTGTGTCAAGTTTTCATAGTCACCCAGACTGTTCAGTCACGCACACCCCAGCCCCACCAACACATCTCTATACAAGTACACAACTTCTACAAGTACAGCTCTTCTACAACTCCTCTACATCCATGAGGGCCAATGAGGGAAGCACTTGATGAGAAGAGGAACACTGTATTCTTCTACAGAAAGAAGCGTAGTGGTGTTTGCTCCTCCGACATCTCTGCTGTTAAGTAGCCACTTGTGGAGCCATTCCCAGTGACTGTTGGCCGTGTATGTGGACAGAGAGCTCTCTGAGCCAGAGTGTCCTTGCCACATATCTTCATTAGAGGAGACTCGGAATGGGCTCGAGTGGACTCCCCTGAGTTTTTTTCCGAGGGGGGCTTTGCAGGAGTTTCGCCTCTTTCTCTCTTTCTCTCGCTCTCTCTCTCTTTCCCTTGCTCTCTCTCTCTCTCTCTCTTCCTCTTTCTCGCCTCTTTTGGTTCATTATTTCATTTCTCACTCGCCGGTGTCGGGGCCACACCCTACTGCACTGCAGTACCGGCTAGTGAGAAAGAGAGAGAGAAAAGGAGAGAAAGAAGGTGGGGTAAGGAAGAAGAGAGAGAGAGAGAGAGACAGAGGAAGAGGAAACAAGAGGGAGAGAGAGGAAGAGAGTGAGGACAAGAGCGTGGCAGGCACCAGGACCCAGGTGGCCAGTTGCTCCTTCTGTTGGCTCCTCACTGCTTAGCAACAACGAATCAGCCAGCCAGATCAAGGCCGGGCCTCAGCCAATGGGAGCGCTGGCCCACGGCGCGTCTCAGATTTGATTTTTTCGAGGAGAGCTGAGGAGCGGACGAGTGCGGAGGAGAGGAGAGGAGAGGAGCGGCGAGGAGTCGAGAGGAGCAGCCGGGCAGCAGGAGAGCGGGAGTTTATTTTTGGAAATTTCCGTTAACGCCACAACCCCCCACACCACACCACACCACACAAAACAATACGCCACACCAAAGCCCTGCCTGCCTGCCTGTCACTGTTTAGCCCTGCTGCCAGGGTCTGTGGTTGTTTTTCAGCTATTAATTGTGTGCCTGTCATGGGTGAAATATGGGCGCTTTCAGGGGTGGCTCGCAGCAGCATGTGTGTGTACAGTGCAGAGAACACCAAGTTCGCTGGAGCTAAAAGGCAAATCATATTGGACTTAGAGTATTTAGTTTGTATGTGTGTGTTTGTTTGTGTGTGTGTGTGTGTGCGCGCTTGCGTTTATGATGCACATAGTTGCTGTGTGTTTGTAATGAGTTGTGGCAAAGCTGCTCCACCCTACTGTTTAGTGTTTGTGTGTGTGTACGAACGCACTTGTGTGTGTGTGTGTGTGTCTCTCTGTGTATACGTGTGTGTGTGTGATGCGGACAGCAGACTGCCTATCCTGTCATTAGGGTAAAACCACTGCTGAGGGCTCTCCAAGGGAAGTTCGATTATCTGTCGTAGTCTAGCACCACTGCGACACAACTACAGCTCACACACACACACACACGCTCAATAAAGGTAAATGTGTGTGTCTGCATTGATCTTGTAGCATGTGTGTTCGAGCAGTGAAAAAAACCTAATGTGCTATCCATCGTAACTTGCAATGTAATGCATCAGCAGGAATTGTGCTTTGAACACTTAGTAAATGCGTGTGTGTGTGCGCTTACGTGTGTGTGCGCTTACGTGTGTGTGTGTGTCCGTGTCCGTGCTTACTTGAATGTGTGTGTTTAAGTTTCTGCGTCTTTTTCTTGGGTGTGTCCCTCTCAACTCATCCTTTCCACGTGCTCCCCATGCTCCCATATTTTCATTCTTCGACTGCATTGACTAGGTGTGTGTGTGTGTGTGTGTGTGTGTGTGTTTGCGCACGCTTCCCCTCGCTGCTCCATGGTTACAAGCCGGCAGCCTCCTCTCACTGGCCGCTTTTTTCTCGATGACGTTGCCCCACAATTGGCTCTGTGGTTGCCGGGCTGGCTCGCTGGTTGGCCAGGAGGGATTAGGAAGCGGCCTCTGATTGGTTCAGGCTCCTCGGCTACGCTGTTGTTGAAAGAGGTACCCTGCTCCTTCCTCAATGAAGCGTGTTTACAGTAAGTGGAAGTTTTGAGAAAATAAAGAGGCAGAGTAATGGATGGAGAAAATGGAGGGAGAGAGAGAAGAGAAGGGAAGGGAAGATGGAGAGAGGGTAGATAGAAGGAGAAGGAGAGGGTGTGTGAGAGAAAGAGAAAAGCGAAAGAAGGATTAGGATGAGAGGGAAGGTTCTTGCTGTGCAGCCCTGAAGTATTTGAATGGAGCTGCTACTTGCTCTTTTCACTGTGTTAAGACTGTGTGTGGGTGTGTGTGTGTTTGTGTGTGGGTGTTTGTGTGTGTGTGTGGGTGTGGGTGTGTGTGCACACAAACTGCTGTGATTTGAGTTCTGTTTTGACAGTTCGGTTATGTTTACAGTGCTGAGCATCCAGACACCATCAGAGTTTGCAGTGTGTGTGTTATTCTGCGGGCTGTGTGCATATGCACCCTGCGTGCGTGTGTGTGGCGTGTTGTGCGCGCGTGTGTGCGTGTGTGTGTGTGTGTGTGTGTGTGTGTCCGCGTGTCCGCACTGCGCTCTGTCCTACACCTTAATTTATACAGACATCTCCACTGGGTGCCACCTTAATGCTCAGGTCCTCTCCACCTGTCAAAGCAAATCAGTGCACACACACACACACCAGTATGTCATGTCAAAGCATATAAGTGTGAAAAATTCACACATGAAGGACATGCACACACAGCAGCACTTCACACACACTTACACACACACACACACACACACACACACACACACACACACACACACACACACTTACACACACACACACACACACACACACACACACTTACACACACACACACACACACACACACACACACACACACACACACACACACACACACACACACACACACCACACCTCTGAGAGATGCGAGAGGCATCATGATGGTTATGAGTGTTTTGCCTTTGGGGGAGTTATGAGGCGTTTGGCTGATTCTTGATTACTTTGGATGTATTTGACACACACAGTAGACAGACCACACCACACACACACACACACACACACACACACTTATTTTGTTTCTCCACCTTCGGTTTGACATGGCTCTGAGGGACTTTGGCCTTAAAGGTAAAAATAACACATCCCCCCCTTTTCTCTCTCATTCATTTACTTTTCCTCTTCCCTCTCTCTTTCTTTCTGTCTCCCCCACGTTCTCTCCCCCTATCTGCCTCTCTCCCCCCTCTCTTTCTCTCTCTCCCACTCTCTAGTTCCTTTCTCTCTCTCTCCCCGCTCAGCGTTATGTGTGAAGGGGGGCGTGGCCTAGCCTGCTTCCCGCTCCTCGTGTTACCTCACTGCTTAGCAACAACCAATCAGCCAAATATTTTTGGACAAAGTGCTCAGCCAATGGCGCGAATGGAGCACCGGAGCTGCTCTGCCTGTGTTGCTATTGGAGGATGGAACAAAAACATCTTGAGGTGTGATTGTGTATGAGAGAGAAAGAGTGTGTTTGTGTGTGTGTGTGTGTGTGTGTGTGTGTGTGTGTGTGTGTGTGTGTGTGTGTGTGTGTGTGTAAGGAGGAGAGAAAGATGTAGTGTACACACTCGCTCACATGGAGGGAGTTGTCGAGTTTTGGGGAACAAGCACAAGCTGATATTCTGACCTCATCGGCCGGGGCTATTAATATTCCTCTGTGTGTCTGAAGTTTTGTCTTGTTTTTTTTTTTTTGGAGAGGGGAGCTGGGTACCCCCCCTCTCTCTGCTCATAACTATATTTATATCTTAGACTGTTTCCTCCCCTCTTCTCTCTCTCTCTCTCTCTCTCTCTCCTCTCTCTCTCTCTCTCTCTCTCTCTCTCTCTCTCTCTCTCTCTCTCTCTCTCTCTGGCTTTCCTTCCCTCCCTGTGCCTTAGTGTGTAGTGTGTGTGTGTGTGTGTGTGTGTTGTCACATTATGCGCAGCAGTCATAGATCAGGCTTTGCGGTGAGCTTGCTCTGTCACATTGTTTGGGGATGGGAGCTGATGTTAATCACTGTGATGGTATTACCCACACATTCTCTGCAGACTTAGGAGGAGCTGTCATAAAAGCTTTATCAAAACACACATCCATGCGCCACAGGTGTGCGTGTGTGTGTGTGTGTGTGTCTCTGCAAAGATGTATATGTGTGTTTGGTGTGTGTGTGTAAAAGATTTATGTGTTTATGTGTGAGAGAGGCTCTTCATCAACCTCCCTCTGCGAAGATTAATGCAAATGTCCAGCCACCCCTGCCGCAGAACACCTGTATGAGAGAGTGTGTGTGTGTGGTGCAGTTGTGTGTGTGTGTGTGTGTGTGTGTGTGTGTGTTGGGCCACATCTGAATTGATGGCAACCAGAAGTTCCCACCAGTCACACACGTCCTGTTGCCAGTCACCCAATCAGAAATCAGCCTTTCATAGCCAGCCAATAGAAGCAGCTCAAATGTTTTCAGTTCGGTGGAGTTGTAGTGTTTAACTGGCAGGTAACCCCCCACCTCTCCAACCCCCACCCGTTCCTGTATCAAACTGCATGCAATATCCCAGGAGCCTTGGATAGTGCATCTCCAATCTGACCAATCACAACACACTGTTCAAACTCCATGACCTATCAGAAGGTGTTGACATGACAAAAAAAAATCCAAGCCGTCCAATGAGGGACTGCCTCCCTCTCATTCTGCACCTGTGAGCCCCTGTCAGGGTTAAAACCTCACCAGTTGCCCTGAGTGTGAGCGCAGCTGTTTGTTACAGGTACACAAAAACAGCACAGCACCTTTTAACTCCAGCTGTTACCAGTGTGTAGGATTTTGTGTGTGTGTGTGTGTGTGTGTGTGTGTGTGTGTGTGTGTGTGTGTGTGTGTGTGTGTGTGTGTGTGTGCGCGCGTTACCCCTGTCAAACTCAAATAGAAATCTGTCAATGTCAGTGTGTGTGTTACCTCGGTCAAACTTAAATAGGAATCTCTGTCAGTGTACAAATGATACTGATTTGTATGTGTGCATGTGTGTGTACGTGTAGGATTACACGTGTGTGTGTTACCCCTGTCAAACTCAAACCCTAATTTTTGTCAGTGCACGAATGATGCTGATACTGATGCATACGTGTGTGTGTGTTTGTGTGTTGCAGGTCACTGGTGATAATCAGTACGCTGGATGGCCGAATCTCAGCTCTGGATCCGCACAATCAGGGCCCTGAAGCAGTGGGATCTGGACGTGGGCTCAGGATGCTTGGTCTCCTCTAGCCTTAGCAAGCCAGAGGTAATACACACACACACACACACACACACACACACACACACACGTACGTACTGACACTTAAACACACACACACAGACTTACATACACTTGCACACACACAGACTTGCTCATGCCCACTCTTCGAATTCTTACAGTAGCCGACTAACAGAAAAGCCATTCAGGAAGAAATGGCATGCAGTATTCATGAGAACAAGCTTTGTGTGTGTGTCTGCACATGTACCCACAGAGATGCAGATTCTCACACACACACACACACACACACACACACACACACACACACACACACACACACACACACACACACACACACACACACACACACACTTGCCCAAGAGAAAAGCACAACCAAACCGTCTAACAAGGTTGCAGTGGTACAGTGGTTAGCTTGCCAGTCAGGATGCGGTTGGCCCACAACTGATGGCCTTTGGCTGTCCTTAGGGTGAACTCTGCAAAATACCTCTTACTTTTACATAGCAACTGAGTGTCTGCACTAATGCTGTTTTGCATACAAAGACACCGTATATGAATGCATGTATATCTGCTTAAGAAAAGCGAGACCATATACAGGAATAGTTTTAAAGTCTTGTTTTTTAAAATGAAGTGATTTAGGGACACCAGCTGTAACACAAGCGGAGCTTTCAAAGGTGCTCGGGAGGATATTTTTCTGGTGTTACCGGACTACAGCACGTCGTTGTGTATTTCTGCTGTCTTGTGCTGTCTTGCCAAACTGTCAAAGCACCTTGAGTTGCATCTTTTGTATGAAATGTGTTATACGAATAAAGATTACTATTATTATTATTATTATTATTATTATTATTATCATCAGCGCTCCTGGCAGGCCAACAGGTGATGCCAGGCTTTATTGTTTTTCTATTTACCTTATTTGGAAGCATATGTGTGTGTTTTTGAATCATTTGTGTGTGTGTGAGGGAGCATGTGTGTATGTGTATGTATGTGTGTGTATGTGTGCGAGTGCAAGCGTGTGTGGGAGGACAAGCTAGAAACACACAAACATGAACTCCGGCAAAGCGTAAAGCATCGCCGTGAGCGATTTGCATCCAAGCCTTATGGTAACAAGGAACACCACACACACACACACACAAACACATAAACATACAAAAACATACTCACCCACTCACGCTTAACTACTTAGATCGTGGACCTACATCCTCCAGAGCTTGAGAAGAAACCTGGAGGGAGAGAGATTGGCAGCTTATGAACAAACACAAACACACACCACACACACACACACACACACACACACACACACACACACACACACACACACTGTGTAAGGTTAGCCAAGGGCCTTGTTGAAGTGTTTGGTATGTTTGCTTGTCTGCTAGTGCATATCTCATGCTTGGTCAAGCAGTCTACTTTTTCTGCCTACTCTGTTCTTTCCCTTGCTCTCTCTTTCTCCCTCCCTCCTTCTCTGCATCCCTCTATCCTGTCCTTCATCTACCTCCATCTGTCTCATTTTGTGTGTGGTGTCTCTCTCTCTCTCTTCACCCTTCTCTCCATCTGTCTGTCCCCAGCTCTCTTTCCCCTCTGGCACCACTCTCCCTCCATGTCTATTGAACCCTCATCCCTCTCTCTCCCTCGCTCTCTCTCTATCTCCCTCGGCCTCTCTCTCTCTCTCTCTCTCTCTCTCTCTCTCTCCCTCCTCTCTCTCCTCTCTCCCTCTCTCTCTCTCTCTCTCTCTCTCTCTCTCTCTCTCTCTCTCTCTCTCTCTCTCTCTCTCTCTCCCTCTCTCTCTCTGTCATTCTCTGCTTCCGCCTGCTGCTTTGTGTATTGACTTTGAGGCAGTTTTCATTATCACTTGCTGTCTCCAATTTGTGAAATGCAGCGAAACGGACAAGTAAGTTTGTGTGTGTGTGTGTGTGTGTGTGTGTGTGTGTGTGTGTGTGTGTGTGTGTGCAGACATGTGTGCAGACATGTGTGTGCGCATGCACACGTTTATAATGGTTCATGACAGCGCATCAAGTTGGAATTACATTTTGTGCGGGTGCGCGGGGTGGGGGTTGGGGGGGGGGGGCATAATTGTTTTTTGACAGGGTGCTGTGTGTGAAGTTTGACTCGACTCTTGTGAGCATCCACAGCAGCGCTTAATCTCTGGGGTGTGTCTTCCTGAATGTGTGTCAGGACAAGTGTGTGTCATATGCTGGAGTTCTGTTCTGTTCTGTTCTGTCGTGTTTTGTTTGCCACCAGTCCAGTTGAACGTGTGTGAGTGTGGGTGTCTGCGCTTAATTGTTACTTGCATGCTTTGTTATTGCTGTTCAACACATTAACTAGGATAAAGTGTGTAGTGCACATAGAGTAGTGTGTGTGTGTGTGTGTGTGTGTGTGTGTGTGTGTGTGTGTGTGTGTGTGGAATAGTTTCGTTTTGTTTTGTTTGCCACAAGTTCAGTTGAGCACATGTAAATTGGTGTAGTGCACAATAGATCACAGTGTGTGTGTGTCGCATGCATGTGTGTTTGTGTTTGTATGTGTGTATGAAGGAGCACATGAGTTTTATACATAGTGATGTTGGTTTTTTATTCACTCCCTTAGTCACACCACACTTTCTCTCTTAAAGACGTACACAAACACACATACACACACACTCTCACTCAGGACTGTTTTCTGTCTGTCTGTCTGTCCGTCTGTCTCTCTCTCTCTCACCTCACACACTTACACACACACTTATACACGAACACACACACACTGTCTTTTTTCATCTTTCTTTCTCTCTGTGTCTGTCTGTCTCTCTCTCTCACTCACTCACCACTACACACACACCCTTATAACACACACACTGTCTTTTTCCATCTTCCTTTCTCTCTTTCTGTCTATCTGTCTCTCTTTCTCTCACTTATACACACACACACACACACACATTCACCTCAATACTCTTTTTACCCTGTCTCACAAACACACTTTGCGACACCACACACACACGCGCACGCACACACACTTACACACTGTCCTCAGTGATTTGCTTAGAGCAGTGTTTTAGTGCTCATTGCTTCCTGAAAGCATCCAATTGACTTAAAGACCGTGGCGTGGCGTGGCGAGGCGAGGCGAGGCAGGCAGACAGTTACCTCATTGAGATGAGAGGGCAGAGAGCCCTGCGCCAGTGGCTCCCGGCCATCAGAGGAGAACTGGTGCTTCAGCACTTCGCCGCCCGCCGCCGCCTTGTCCACCCTAAACTGCCCATATGCTCTCAAAGCGATGTGTCTTTGTCTCAAGTGTGTGTCTGCCCCGTTTGCACGTCTTTGTTCGTTAACTGCTACTCTACCAGGAAAATGAAAAAAGGTTACATTTGTTTTAACAGCCCCACCAAAGGCTTATTTCCACCAAACACTCTCCGTATACAGCGCGTAGACAGCAAGTGCCCGTTTCCTGTCCGTATTCATTTAGAATGCATGATAACAGATTAGAACATTTCCACTGCACGCGTGATCTGAGCGTATTCTGTCACACATACACACACATATTGTACACGGATACATGCTGTACACGATTAAGGTCGGTGGAAATGAGGCCTTAGACTGTACATCAGGGTTAGGGTACGGGCTGGGAGAAGTGTTAGTAATGGGTATGTACTGTGTAAGTATGTAATGTTATGTGTTGTTACATGTAGGTACACTGTAAAAAGGACCATTAAAATGAAGTGTTACCAAAATGTTTATTTTTTTGTCATTGTCATTTTCATTCAAAGCATAGTTATGAAAGTTGCACAGAATAAAAAAGGTTGTAGTTTTGAGTTGTAAAGATATAGTTCTACAAACATCTTAGTTGCAGTGGGTTTTTCTGCTGAGTGAGGCAAGATGAGTGTAAATAGTCACAGCTGGTTGCCTCTCACTCCGAACCCCAACAGAGTAGTTGAGACGGCTAAAAAATAGCTGCACTCGGTTAGGACTTCCTGTGATTGTACAAGTAAAAGTTTTTTTTCAGTAGAGTAAAGGCCAAAATGTGTCACCCCTCTTCTTCCCTCTCTCTCCATCTCTCTTTCTCTTTCCCTCTCTCTCTATCCCTTTCCCGCCCACTCTGTAACTGTTAAACCTACTGTTGAGCTGTTAAACGCATGCTTTAGCTGTAACTGACATGTAAATAATATGCAAACTCTCTGTTTCTCTCTCTTCTGCTTTATTTTTCTCTCTCTGTCTCTCTCTCTAACTCTCTCTCTCTCTCTCTCTCTCTCTCTCTCTCTCTCTCTCTCTCTCTCCCTCCCCCTCCCTCTCTCTCTCTCTCTCTGTCTGTCTCTATCTCCCCCTCTCCCCCTGTTGCTCCACCTGTGTGCAGGTGTTTGGCAATAAGGTGATCATCCCGTCCCTGGATGGGGCGCTGTTCCAGTGGAACCGTGAGCGGGAGAGCATGGAGGCGGTGCCCTTCAGCGTGGAGTCTCTGCTGGACTCCTCCTACCGCTTCGGCGACGACACCGTGCTGGTGGGGGGCAAGTCGCTCACCACCTACGGGCCTGGGGGCCATCAGCGGAAAGGTACATGCTGTAGCATGGGGCTAATGCCAGTCCACTGTACAGTCCTGCACCTTTGAACAAGCGCAATCAGACATAGCAACCTGGTCCTCATATGGGCGGGACACACAGACACACACACAGACACACACACACACACAGACACACACACAGACACACACAGGCAGACACACAGGCAGGCAGACACACAGGCAGGCAGACACACAGACGGACAGGGTCATTGCAATACCTGGTCAATCCCCCTGGGTACCAGGTTATAACATTGGGTTAATGTCTGTACCTGGAGTCTGTAGCTTTGGAGTAACATGCTTTAGAACTGGGCTATTGTCAGTCCAGTATGGAGTCTGTGCCTTTGGAATAACATTGGGTTAATGCCAATCAACTATGGAGTCTGTACCTGGAGTCTGCACTTTTGAAATAACATGCTATAGTACTGGACTAATGCCAGTCCCACTATGCAGTCTTTACCTTTGGTCTGTACCTTTGGGATAACATGCTATAGCACTGGCCCAATGCCAGCCCACTGTGGAGACAGACTGCTGGAATAAGGTGCTACTCTTTTAAAGGTCAGCAGTTAAATGTCAGGGAATTAAAACTGCCAGTCAGATTTCATATCAAATAGTTATAACACCTTAGGTTATTATATAATGTGTCTAAGATGGTGTTGATAGTAACCACAATGTGTGTGTGTGTGTGTGTGTGTGTGTGTGTGTGTGTGTGTGTGTGTGTGTGTGTGTGTGTGTGTCCTCAGCTGCAGTATATCTGCTCGGCGGTGGGCTGTAGCCGCTGGGGGGGGCGAGGAGGCGGAGCCAGAGGATGTGCTCCTCCTCCAGAGGACACAGAAGACCGTCAGAGCCGTCCGGCCACGCAGCGGCATCGAGAAGTACGTCTCTGTGTGTGTGTGTTTGTGTATGTGAGAATGTGTGTGTGTGAATCTGTGTGTATGTATGTGTGTGTGAGTCTGTCTTGAGTGTGTAAGTGTGTGTGTGTGTGTGTGTGTGTGTGTGTTTGAGAGGAAAAGGCAGATGTAACACCACCCTACCAAGAACAGAAGTCACAAATAATTATTCGACAGACCTACTATGTTTGTAATTAATGCCAGTGTTTGGCAGGTATCCTGCTGGTCTGTAAAGGAATGAAGAATTTTTTCAAACTAAAAGTAATTTTGCTCCAGCTCTCTTCCTGTCTATTTTTAACCCATTTACACACTCCCCCCATTTCCATCTCATCCCATCTCAGGTGGAACTTCAGTGTGGGGACGTTTGAGCTGAAGTTCCTTCCCGAAACTCAGTCGGGCATCCAACTTCCTGGAGGCGGAGCCCCCTGTGGGCGAGACCCTGAGGAGCAAGCGCGTTGCTCATCGAC
>CM050205.1:12927500-12937500 GCA_027475355.1 Coilia nasus
AGGTAACGCACTAGTTTTGTTTCTGTACACATTTTATGTGTTTGTGTGTGTTTGTATGTGTGTGCATATTCCCAAAAAGTTGTACACACACACACATACATACACACACACACACACACACACACGCACATATATACATAAACATTTTATGGTGGTGGTGATGTCATAAAGAATTTTATGTGGTGATGTGTCATGAAGTCAGGTTGATGATGAGACTCACACACTGGGAAAGATGCCACCCAGGAGCTGTGTGCTAACTTTGTGTGTGTGTCTGTGTGCGTTGGTATGGTGTAATGTGTGTGTGTGTGTGTGTGTGTGTGTGTCAGGGAGGTGGCGCGTGAGAAGGTGATGCGTGAGGTGAAGGCGCTGGCGAAGCTGGAGCATCCGGGCATCATCCGCTACTTCAACGCCTGGCAGGAGAGCCCCCCTCAGGGCTGGCAGGAGGACATGGACACACGCTGGCTCAAAGACGCCAGGTAGACGCCACACACACACACACACACACATAATGCACATGCACATACACATACACATACATAGTCATTCAGGAGAGCCCCCCTCAGGGCTGGCAGGAAGACATGGACACACGCTGGCTCAAAAACTACACACACACACACACACACACACACACACACACACACACACACACACACACACACACATATGCACATACATACACACATAAGCACATAGACATACATAGTCATTCAGGAGAGCCCCCCTCAGGGCTGGCAGGAAGACATGGACACACGCTGGCTCAAAAACTACACACACACACACACACACACACAAACACACACATGTACACACATACATGTGTATATATACACACACACACATATATATGCACATATAGATACATACCTATTCACACACACACACATATCAACGCACAAAAACACACACATATACACGCACACACACACACTGCTCGTGCCAGGGGATTGTGCGCTGGACTCCAGCTGTGAGGTTATGGAGCTTAATTGAGTGACCGCGTGCTATACCACTCTACCTCACAGTGGTGTTATTACGTCAGCAGACTGCAACAATAAATTGATTATATGACTAGCATGTCAGCAATTAAATTAATCACCAGCTATTTTGATAATCAAGTTAATTGATTTTTTTAAAGGTCAGAATTACTCGATCTCAGATTGCTGGATTGGATTTACATACTTATTTATTTATTATACTTCTGCATTACAAGAAAATGAGTATCTTTAGATTGTGCTGTCAAGGCTACAAATAGCACTACTGGTCCGGCTACCACATGTAGTGTTGCACCCATAGACTGAATATCTATTGTCTTATATACACTCATTGGTTGCACCATGTACTGCTTCTCCGGCTGCTAATACTACCCCTCACTACCGCTGTTGGTACCACAAATAGCACTACTTTTCCAGCTAACACATAATAACAATAATAATGATAATAATAATCTTTACTTGTGTAGCATAATTCATACATACAAGATGCAGCTCAAAGTGCTTTACAGGCAAGGTCACCACAAGACAGCATTTCTTGCAGTCCAGTGGTGTAATAACGTAATGACACAATGCCCCGTTAATGCGGGGCTCTTGCGTGGCGTAATAATGCACTGTCACAACAACGCAACGCAATGCCCGTTGATGCGGGCTCTTGCGTGAACACGGGTAAACAGTCCTTGTAAACCAGAGGCGCTAGAACGACTAGCTAGAACAGAACGTGTAGCGCTCCTTCCTAATGGCACCACTCACTACCGCTGTTGGTACCACAAATAGCAGTACTTTTCCAGCTACCACATGTAGCGCTCCTGCTGCCCTGGCTGCTAATAGCACCACTCACTACTGTTGTCGGTGGCTCTTACTGCTGCTAAACCCAGTGCTGCTGTCACGGCTGTGAGCCTGGATGCCACTAAAGCAGCCCAGACTCCTGTGCTCATCAGTGCCTCTGCTCTGCTACCCTACTGCTAGTGCCTCTGCTGCTGCCAATGTGGTACTATTACTGCCAGTGTGTCTGTGTGTGTAGGGGGCTCTGTGTGTGTGTGTGTGTGTGTGTGTGTGTGTGTGTGTGTAGGGGGCTCTGTGTGTGTGTGTGTGTGTGTGTGTGTGTGTGTGTGTGTGTGTAGGGGGCTCTGTGTGTGTGTGTGTGTGTGTGTGTGTGTGTGTGTGTGTGTGTGTGTGTGTGTGTGTGTGTGTGTAGGGGGCTCTGTGTGGCTGCTGCTCCTGATGTACAGCTAAACTGCAGCGTCTCGCAGCCCACATGGGTGTCAGGGTAGCTGCTAAGCAGCAGGCTTATTAGTTCTCTCCCACCTCGCCGATCCCTTTCTCCTCCCTCAGCATCTCTGTGTGTGTTTGTGTGTGTGTGTGTGTGTGTTTGTGTGTGTGTGTGTGCTGCCACACTCACCTGGTGTGAAGAGACACCTGTGTACGCCACGAGACCCCCAGGGGCTGCTCACATACACACACGTCTAGTCTGTGAGGCTTGTTGTGACAAAAAGGTGTAGCGCTAGGTGTGTGTTTGTGTGTGTGTGTGTGTGTTTGTGTGTGTATGTGTCTCAGTTTCCAGTTTTCTTTTAAACACAGCTCCAGTCCCCAGGAGAGCCCTTGAGTGAGGGCCACAATTAGGGCGGATCCAGTCGCAGCAGAAGGGTGGGAATGCTGTCTGTGATTGGTGGAAGGGTGGGAATGCTGTCTGTGATTGGTGGAAGGGTGGGAATGCTGTCTGTGATTGGTGGAAGGGTGGGAATGTTGTCTGTGATTGGTGTCTGTGATTGGTGACTGACTCTGAAGGGGGACAGGAGAGGGGCTTTCAGATGGCAGTGTAGCTGAGGGGGGGTGGAGGAGAGTGGGATGACAGAAGAGGGGTGGAGGGGGTTGCTGGTGGTGGAGAATGGACAGGTTGCTTTCATTTCATGTTTACACACACACACACACACACCGCCTTTGACTTTCTTTCACACACAGACACACACACACACACACACACAGACACCACCTTTCACACCCCTCACCCCAGACACCCTCCATTGCTCTCTCTCTCGTCTTCTCTCCTCTCCTCCTCTCCTCCCTCCCCGGGAGAGCTGAGAGCCAAGACTCTCCACCTGCATCAACACAGCCATCTGCTCCCGTGTTCCAGCCACTTAAAAAGCCAGCCGCTCAGCCCAATCCACCTGCACACCAGCACACACATCATAGCACACATTACCAACACACCACAGCACACACGCACACCATAGCACACACACCTCAACGCACATTACCAGCACGCCACAGCAGCCATTACCAGCACACACACCTACGCACACACACACACACACACACACACACACACACACACACACACACACAGCACAAACACCTGCACACCGCAGCGCACCAGAGCACATCAGCCCCAGGGGCTTATCGGACTGTTAATATGGACATTTCCAGCATTTCCACCTGTTTAGACCAGGGTGGGGGCAAAACTTTCATGGCGCACAATAATAAAACCGCTGACTGCACTGAAGTTCTCATTTCTGTGGTTCCGAGGGAACGGCGGACGGAGGATGAAGACGGTGTTGGGTTTTCGTTTTTTTGCCTCAGAGGGGGGGGAAAGGCAGGCAGGCAGGAGTGTTTGCTTTACGAGGACGAATCTTTTGCTCAAGTCCCGAAGGCTGTCTCTCTGGAGTAGCTCTGCCCGGCGGCGGCGGCAGCAAGCTGCGGTCTCTTCCACCAAGAGATTTAATGCCATAATGGGCAGAGGGGGACCTCGGCGGTCCCGGTCTTAATAAAAGCCCCATAAAAGGCGTCCTTGGAGGACATGAATCTGTCTCCCGCGGACGACCTTCTGCGTGGGAGCCCGCCGATCTCCGCAGCCCTCTTTCATTTTCAGGGCCTATTCATTCTCCATTCGCTGTCCCCCGTAATTACTGATGGCCACGGAGAAAACAGTATTGGCCGGCCCCGCCGTAGGGGCAATAATGGTTTGTGGGGCCACTATCAAACCAGCCATCAAACATATCTAGGACTTGGTGGCCTGCCACGGTGTCGTTTTTATACCAATTGAGGGCCACGGTCATAACCGGTCGTATATCGTCTCTGGCACGCACAGCTGTGCTGTAGTCATTACAGCAGTATATAACCTTACTGTCTGCCTGGCATTAAGCCTTTGTTAAGGTGAATGTTAATTGTTTGGAATAATTGTCATTTGGCATGACTGTTTGCTTTCATGGGTGTTGGTGCAGCAGTCTCAATATGTCCTGGACTGCCACTTCATGCGATTATGTTAATCATATTTGTGTTATTTTTAATAATGTTGATATCAGTAATTTTTAGAATTTGCAATGAACAACACAGTTACCAGCACGCTGCAGTGTAGTGTTAACACTCGTCACTATGGGTCTCTGTGTACGTATGTAAAATTCATGTAACTGCACACATACACACATGCACACACACACACTTGCACTTACACCATAATAATAGGCATGTAAAGCCTGTAATTACAATTATCATAGTGGGTGTATATATAAGGGTGTAATAATAAAGTAACTCCTCCTGTTATTAAACTAGGGGCGTTATAGATACACAAATGTATTTGCTGTTGAAAAATATGCAAAATCTCACTTTCACTCTTTCTCTCTCTCTCTCTCTCTCCCTCTTTCTCTCGCTCTCCGTCTCTCTCCCTCTTTCTCTCGCTCTCTCCTCTCTCTCTCTCTCTCTGTCTCTCTCCTTTTCTCTCTCCCCCCCCCCTCTCTTTTTTTCTCTCTCTCTCTTTCTCTCTCTATCCCCCTCTCTCTCGCTTCATCTCCCTCTCCCTCTCTCCTTTTCTCTCTCTCCCCCCCCCCTCTTTCTTTTTCTCTCTCTCTCTTTCTCTCTCTATCCCCCTCTCTCTCGCTCCATCTCCCTCTCCCTCTCTCTCAGTGTTGCTGATTGGCCCCTGAGTTCTCCTGAGCACATGGAGCCGGTGTCTGTGAAGGTGCCGGTGTGGAGCTCGGAGCGCTCGGACCCGCTGTGCGTGTGTGTGTGTGAGCCGGACGGCGATGCCAGCCGCAGCCTCGCGGCGGAGAAGAAGCAGGCACGCGACAGCCTAATGTCGGAGCACGAGCACACACACACGCACACAGACACGCACACGCACGACCCCGAGCGCGAGGCCGACCTGGACCTGGACCTGGACCCGGACTGCTCGGACTCGCCGCACTCCTTCGAGCTGTGCCCGCCCCGATCCGTCTGCATCCCCTGCCCCGCTGCCGGGGACTGCACCTCCTCCTCCTTCGACATCGTCTTCGAGGACTCGGGCTGCCACGACAACCGCGAGGAGGACGAGGAGCATGAGGAGGAGGACTCCCAGCGCCACCACCACGTAGGGGGTCCGCAGGGCGTCTCCACCTCCACCGCCACCGCGCCCAGCGACAAGGCGCCGTCCACGTCCGCGTCCACCGGCCAGCACTCCCACGGCTGCCCCTCCTCCACCTCGCCCCCCCGGCCCTCCTCCCTCGCCCTCCGGCCCTCCACACCCCCCTTCGCCGCCGCCTGCCGGCCCCCCCTGGCCACACCGAAGGTCAGTGACACCCCCCCCCCACACACACACACACATACACGTACACTTGCACAGGTGCCCCCTTCCTCTCTGCCAGATTACACTGAAATTTATTTACATAGCAAAAAGGGCAAAAAAAGTCACACTTGAAATCCTCCTTTCTTTTTTCTTTTGGTTTATTTCATGGCAAAAAATGATCTTTCAAACGAAATGTCATTTTGTGCCATGAAACAAGGATCTCAAGTGTGCAGACATTTTTCCTTGCTGGATTACTGATTTTGTTTTTGATGATTTGATTACTGATTGGATTTTGATGTTGGCGGGGGATGTGTGCACAATCTTCTTGCTGTAATTCTTATTGACACACCAAGCCAAGTTGTTGTTTCCAGGAGAAAGTGTCTTTAAGACCCTGGTCCGTAACTCTGAGAGCCTGGTCCATCAACTCCATATCATGCAGGGCCTGATTTGATTACACACCAAGTCAAATTGTATTTTCCTAGAGAAACAAATAATATATTTCCTAGAAGGGAAAAAAAAAAAAAACTTTTGTTCCCAGTGACAAACCAGATCCCAATTTGTATGTCTTTACAACAGTATACTGTTACTGCGGTCAGGTGGATCAATGACCCCTGGCCTTGTCACCTTCATGTCGTGCAGATGAGAGACTGTAAAGGTATAAATGGCAATGGATAGAAGCAAGTGCTTTGGCAGTCCTTGTTTTTCGAGTGAGATTGAAGTCGTAGGGACTGACAGGCATCAATCAATTCCTGAAGACGTGGCTTTGTTGGTGTGAGCAACGCTCTTGTGTAATCTGTTACAGCATTACTGACACAGATAATGATTGCTGTGCTTAAAAAGAGGAACTTGGGGAACTGTCAAAACATGATTAATTTAACAGATTTTTTTTTTTCATTGTAGTTGTGTGACGTCAGTTGGGATTGGACTTTCTAGCATTAGCAGAGACAGGGAAAGCCAGCCTTAGGAAATTAATCCCACCAGCTGTTCATACCAGCCACTCAATACAGCAGTAGATTGATATTGATTTCTATTAGCACAACTCTTCAGAGAGGTACAGTGCCAGTCACTGACGTTTGGACACACTTTCTCATTCAATACATTTTCCTCACTTTTCTACATTGCAAATGAATACTAATGACCTCCAGCTGTGTGCTGAGTGGACTGTGGGTGGGGGGTGGATCAGCTCCAGAATGTGTTCCTCCATAGTTTGGGTGTCTTCAGTATTAATCTACAGTGCAGGAAATAAATGAGTAAAGAAAGAAACACTATTAAATGAGGAAGTGTGTCCACACTTTTGACTTGGCATTGTAGATGAGCTAGTTTTTGGGTTACATGTACAAGTACCGGGAAGTACAGTACCCTTTTTTAGAGGGATGTCCCCATCAGGTTTTTTTGCCCTCGAGTCCGAGTCATTTGACTTTGAGCATCTGCCGATACCGAGTCCGATCTGATACTTCTACAATACATAAAAAAGAACAAAGAAGGGTGAAGAAAAAGATCCAGAATGTTCCTTATTTTTGATTTATTTCACCTTGTTTTAACATTCTCTGTTCAACTACTCTGTTAACAAACCGAACACTTCTGTGAGGTAACTTGAACAATCAAGTTATACATAAGACTTTGTTGCAACTGTGAATATTAAAAAAAGTCTAATATCTGAGTCCTAATCGGTAGGTAACGTCCGATTCCGATCGAGTCTGAAACCACGTGATCGGGCCCCATTTTCTGATCACGTGATGGGATCTGGCCATCCCTGCTTTTTTACTTTTGGATGCTATGAATTCCACCCTCAGCCCATGAGGTTGTGCTTACAAGTTGAACTGGAGGCTTTTGCTTCAGAGGCATTTTCCCTGCCCACTGTGCCGCTGACCTCTTTTGGTGTTCTGGTTACTGATGTCTGTTCCTGTGTGTGTGTGTGCGCGTGTGTGTGTGTGTGTGCGTGTGTGTGTGTGTGTGTGTGTGTGTGTGTGTGTGTGTGTGTGTGCGTGCGTGCGTGTGTGTGTGCGTGCGTGTGTGTGTGTGTGTGTGCGTGTGTGTGTGTGTGCGTGTGTGTGTGTGTGCGTGTGCGCGCAGGTCTACTTGTACATCCAGATGCAGCTGTGCCGCAAGGAGAACCTGAAGGACTGGATGGCCCAGCGGGGGGCGCCAGAGCTGCGCGAGCACAGCGAGTGCCTCAACATCTTCCTGCAGATCGCAGAGGCCGTCGAGTTCCTGCACAGCAAGGGCCTCATGCACCGAGACCTCAAGGTAGCTCATACACACACACACACACACATGTATGTAAACATGCACACACATTTGTGCAGACACACAGAAATGCACACATTGAATAATGTCAGAAAACGTAAATAAACACTATAACTTCAGTGTTTGAATTATACGCTCATTGAGAATAACTTCATACATACAATTATTTATAGTCACTCACAGACATTTTTCTTTACTGGTTAATTTTAAAAGCAAAGAAACGCCGCGCGAGATAACAACATTTCACTGTTAAAAAAGAATGGCTAAGTTGCTCTTAAAGAATTTCTGTAAGTTGAATTGAACGGTGAAATAAGAATGGGGAACAAAGAGAAACAACCCCTCCTGTCTTCCCGTGTGTGTGCCCCTCAGCCCTCCAACATCTTCTTCACCATGGACGACGTGGTGAAGGTGGGCGACTTCGGCCTGGTGACGGCCATGGACCAGGAGGAGGACGACCAGGAGGAGATGAGCGCCCTCACGCCCATGCCCGTCTACGCCCGCCACACGGGGCAGGTGGGCACCAAGCTCTACATGAGCCCTGAGCAGGTAAGACTCTCCCAGGTGCCCTCCTCAGCTCAGGCTCAGGTCCCGCTTCTTCATTCAACTCAGTCTTTTCTTTCTCTTAAAGACATGATCAAGTCGTCTACACGAGATGTAGAGTTGGTCATTCTAGATTAACTCATGCTTTTTTGTTGACTGGAAGTGAACTTCCACTGTGTCAGAACTGAGTTCAGACTGGAAATTGACTTTATTATTATTACATTACACTTAGCTGATGCTCGTATCCAGAGCGACTTACAGATATTTACAGGGTTTCAGTTACAGTCCCTGGAGCAGTGTGGGGGTTGGATGCATGGGTAGGGCATTATTCGAACCGGCAACCTTCCGATTGCAAGACCAACTCCCTAACCACTAGGCCACAGCTGCCCAACTGTTGTTTTGTGACTAAATCTCTTGCTTCTTGCTATTAAGAAAGTCCATAAAAGCATTTCCACTATTACAGCTGTGACATGTCCGACTGGGCAGTGTAACGCCCAGGCATTTAAAGGCATTTTTCTCAGTCCCAGTGTTCATGTAGTTACTGCACTTTGCCTTTGTATGGCAGTATATTTGACTCAACCATTTTCTGAGCCAGCTAATCCTAACGAGCACAGAAATATCAGACAGATGAGAGGGGCTTATTAGTGAAATCTCCTATGTTAGGTGCACTGGCCAAAAGTATGCATGGCAACATTTTTACTTTCTGAAGCTGGGCACTTCTACTTTCTGAAGTTTCCCTAGACTGATTTTAAGCTATTGTTGACTTTATTTTAAACAGTGTTCCCATTGTCTTTTATCAATCTACACTGCCCTAAAAAGCCAAAGTGCAGTAACTACGTGAACATTGGAACTGAGAAGAAAATGCCTTTAAAGTTGATACACTGCCAGGTCAAAAATGTTGTAGATATGTAGTGGTGATGCTTTTATGTAGAAGCAAGAGATTTAGTCACAAGACAACGGAGGTGTTATAAAGTTAACATCCAGTCTAAACTTGGTTTTAACAAAACATGTAGTTACTACTTTTTGGTTCTGTAGAGCAATATGTAAGTCACTTGTTTTCATTTAACTCTTCTACTTTTTTTCCCCTCTCCCTCCGTCTGCCTCTGCAGTTATCAGGGAACTCGTACTCTCACAAGGTGGATATTTACTCTCTGGGCCTGATCCTGTTTGAGCTTCTCTGCCCGTTCCGCACCCAGATGGAAAGAATCCGAGTAAGATATTTACACACACTTCAACACACACACCCATGTACATGTGGACACACACACACACACACACACACACACACACACACACACACACAGACACACACACACACACAGTTGAGTTGACTTATGCTCACAAACCCAACAGTTGATTTTGTGTTTGTGTAGTGACAGGGTTGTTTTATGCTTCTGTTGTTGTAGACTCTTACTGAAGTGCGAGCTCTACAGTTCCCTGCTTCTTTCACGAAGAACAACGTCCGGGAGGTGAGAATGCGCTGTTTGTTCTCTTGTTTGTTTTGACTGAGCAGTCAAGTCTGTACGAACTTGTGTGTATGCTGCCCCCTACTGGTGAGCAAAGGAGAAAACATCAATGATTTTTTTTTTCTTAGGCAGACATAAAGATTAAATCAGACTAGACTATCAAGTGCTGCGCAGTGATTTACTTGGAAGTCTTAGCTTAAAAAAGCTCCCCTGAGCACAATGTA
>CM050205.1:12940000-12947500 GCA_027475355.1 Coilia nasus
AAAAAGGTGTAATTGAAGTTCAAAAGCAGTTCAGCTGATCTTTCTGTCCACTTTCCACATCAGGCCATGACGGGTGCAGTCCTCAATACCGGCTACTCCTCTCCTAAACTACACGATTGTGCCCTCGGGCTCCGTTCTTCCCTCTCTCGCTCTTTTTCTCTTCCCTGTAAATATGTTTATTTGTTTCTATTTATGTTCGTTGCAGAAATCAATCCTGTGGGGTTGGTGGTTTATAAATATTAAACAAAAAAAATTATATATGAATGTGTTTCAGACACTGGAGCGCATTGAAATATTGTGACTTCTGACAAGTCAGGATTTAATAATAAAAAACGTTCTATGACATTTGTACATTGTTGTATGTGTTTTTCTTTTATTTACTACAGTTCTTAAATGTTTCCACAGCTCTTGAAGCTCAGCCTATCCAGCAGGGTATTGCAGAAAGGGGACTTAGTCACTTACATGTGGATGATAACTCAAGTGATAAACCTACAAGAGACCTATGATCTTAACGTGATTCGAGACTTTGTGAATCTGAGGGTGCCGGAACAGACACCCAGACATGGCAAGCGTGGTATTCTGTCCATAGATAGCGGGGGTGGGGGTGGGGTGGTTGAGAGAGTCTTCATTTGCCTGGTAATGACTTATTTAAGCATCTACCGACTTAAAGATGAAGATGATTAACTCAAAGAAGTTGCAAAGTGCTGTTTTAACTTGTGGGTTGGTTAATAAACCATCTACTTCGTATATTCCCCAGATTGCAGAAGACCAAAGTACTGATGATGTGGTTGCTTTCTCTGCTTTTTCTACGGGCTTGTTTGAAATGATTGGCTGGCTTAAAGCAATGCATTCTGGACTTGAAATAGTGATGTTTTTGGACAATTTTGTCCGAACGTCACCGTACCACATTGACATTCAGACAGTGACATTCAGACGAGATTGTTCAAAAACGTCACTATTTCAAATCCAGCATTGCTTTAAGCCAGCCACTCAGTCAGCCAGTGATTTCAAACAAGCCTACTGACACTGACACTCTGCTGGCTCCACAACACACAGACAAGCATCGGTTTTGGGGGGTGGGGGTGTTATCTCTTGGCAAGCTGTGCCTCTGTTTGGGGGTATATTTTGGCTAAAAAAGAAACTGACTATCTTGTAACCCATTTTCTAGCAATGAGTGTACATTGATGCTGTGTAGTTTAATTAAAAAACTACAAAGCAGAGACAAACATTCAGCGCTGTGTTATTTATTTCTCCCCAGACAGATGTTCCTTTTAAAGCAGTGCAAGACCTCACTGATTTATAGCCATGTAAATCAATACAAATTTACAGTAACGTGTAAATTGGATGTCGTATGAATTCCTTGCGTAATTACTTATACCTACATCCGCAGAGCTTTGTCTGCTGCAGTTACACATGCCATTTACAATCCTGACAAAAACTAGCCATGGGATAATTAACTGTGTGGGAATTCAGTTAATAATGCATCTGCATTGTTTTTTAAAGGCAGGTTCATGTTGAGAAATGTGTCCTTGACTACAGTACATATGATTGCTACTAGGGGTACATAAGTGGGGCTCTCTCCACAGCTCACAGCAACCTGATGGATTTATTCTGTGCTACTGGATTATAACAAAGCTTGTCATGTGTATGTTTGCCTTCTGTCCCTTTGCCAAACTGTTGAAACACTTTGATCTAGGCCTACATACTTTATATGAAATGTGCTATAGTGATGAAGGTGATGACGATGATTATTATTATCATTATTATTACTACTACTACTACTACTACTACTACTATTTATAATATTACTAGCCAGGTACAACATTAAACTGCCAGTATTTGGGATATTTAATTACTGCCATTCTAAATATAGGCTGTTATGCTATTGTTGTCTATAGACGGTGGTAGCCTGGCCATGAAGGCAACAGACCAGTGACCGAATGGTTGCGGGTTTGAATCCACGCCAACTAAACTTGAGGTACCCTTAGCACACACTGCTCTCTGTGCATCATTATCATAGCTGCCCCCTGCTCACATGTGTGATGGGTGTGTATCACTATGTGCTGTGTCATTACAATGACAGATGGGAATCACGATCAGATGATGCCCATACTCACTGAACATCTTTTGGCCATCTTGAGTAGGCTATTTCATCTTTTTATGCACACGAGGGCGCTGTTGATCCAAAAATGCCACAGTGGTGCTGATTGAGTTCAGAAAATGACCGTGAGAAATTTTGGCTTAATAACAGCTCTTCAGGACTAGCTGTGGTTAATTACAAAGAAGAAAAAATAGCTAAACTGCATTTACTCGTAATTCACAGGATTTCAGCAGACAACTATGGGAGGAATTTACGAAAGCTTTGCAAGTGTATGTCTATGAAAAAGTTATTATTATCAGCTTTAATTTAAATTGTCTTTACTATGTTCAGTCTTGGTAGACGTGGGTCGTAAAGAAAATGATTTAATGTCATCATAGTCTTTTTGATGAAAAGATAACTTGTTATCTGCGCATTTCCGAGTAAATCTGTAAACTGAGGAAGACGTCATTTCCGGGTGTCAGTATGCGTCGCTCTGCTGCGGCTGGCGGTAGGACCAGTTAAGATGTAAGCAGAGAGGCACAGATTTTCATCCAACGCTAACGCTAACTAACGCCTAAATACATACGCTACAAGGTTTCATACACAATTTTCTACGTTTGTGATAAGAGAGGGTCTGGTAGCGATAACCTATTAAGAGGAATCGCCACCGACAGACGGGCAGCCATTTTCGTGAATATGGCTGGGGAGGTTCGGGAGGCCTGCTGGGGCCGTCGCCTGGAGCGAGCTCAGCCCAGGGGCTGTTTATCCCTGTCTCGGACCTTCCTCTGTTTCGCTGCCCTAGCAGTCCTGCTGCAACTCCCGACTCTTGCCGAAGCAAAAGAATGCGAAAAGCCCTGCATGAATGGAAAGTGCAACGCCGCCACTGGTAACTGCCTTTGCGACCCGGGCTGGGTTGGGGACCAATGCCAACACTGCGGCGGCCGCTTCAGGTAAGACCAAGGAACAGACGGTGACAGGTAGTGTGAGGGGATAGAACCGAAGAAAAGGCTACCGATGCATATGGTTGCATGGCATGCATGATGTCTGTCTGCAGTGTAGCTGAGAAGGAACTCGCTGGTTCACCGCGTCTGTGTGCACTGCAAAAAGCGTTGTAGGTGATGAAGGCTATACTTAGCCTTGTCACCCTTATCCTGCTCGCCGCTAGCAACAAGCGCATGCAGACAATGCTTCAGCGTCTTGTTTGTAACGGTGATCATTGTTTTTGTTCAGCTGTGGTCTAATAATTAGTGTTGGGACTCTAAGCCGACGAGCTGGACATTGTTCAGTGGCGACAATGTTGCAGGGGGTGGGGGTTATCTGTTGTCTTGGCACATTATGGTCATTTATGTATTTAGTTCAGAAGGCCTTTTCTCTGCATGCAGTTGTATTGTAATTGCTTGGTGCGTAAAGTCCAAAAATGTTGATGTGAAGGCCAAGAAAACAAAGCAAACAGGCAGATTTTAGATGTTGACTTAAATAAAAGCTGTACGCTACACACTGGGGTTACACCACTGGTAGTGGGTACTAGACGACTATAAAAGATAATCCCGGAGAACCTGTCATCACGGCCAGCTTGTCTTATCTTCTTAGCGCAGAATAATTGGTTGACAGTGCAATGAAGGACCAGTTGTTGGCCATGTCATATAATCAGTTTATGACCTTTACCCTCAGTGTAACTGATAAAGCATACTGTATTTGTTTTGACGCCTTGAAAAGTTGTTTTGAAAAGAGCTTTTTCCTGTTATTTCTGTTGTATATGCACATAGCAGGGAAGACTAGGCTATACATGAACGCTGGCAGGTCATGCAAAATAAACTGTGCCTTAGCTAAAAATCCTTAATGTGTGTGTGTGTGTGTGTGTGTGTGAGAGAGAGAGAGACTGAGAGGAAAGAAAAGATTCATTTAGTGTGAAATGAAAGATTTTTTTTTGTCAATGAAGTTATGTAAAATAGCCATGCGAGAGCTCTCAGAGCCTTTTGCCAAAATGAAGCACGGGAGAAAAAGAAGGGGATCACTGTCTTTAACATGTGCAGACAATGGGGGCTTTTATACTCACTTTGGTGTCCATTCTGTGACAGAGAGTCATGCTTTAGTGAACGTATTGAAATCTTGGTAAGCACTCGTTGGCAACCGTGTGTGTGTGTCTTTGTGTATGTGTGTGTGTGTGGACAGTTGCTGCTTCATGGTGATAGTATAGTAGTTGCTGGTGCTTATATAGCTGTTTGGATATAAAAGAATTGATGTAATAGAATTGTTTACAATACTAAATGTGAATAGCTGAATACAGTTACAGTGTAAACATATGCCATTTAGAGTGCAGTGACATTGTTAAAATGAAGGAATTACCGTAAAGAACTGATTTTTTTAGGTTTGCGTGTTCCGTTGGCCTGTGTGTGCTGTGTCCCGTGCTGCTGGGAAAAATGATTACGTGGGCTGGTTTCAGGTTATGGTTGATGACGGCAGGGCTTCTGCTAAGGGTTGAACCGGTCAGCAGAATAGATTCCCTTCAATGGCCTACTGGCATGGTTTGTGATAAATGGACCTTGAGCTATGCAATTTTTTTTTTAAACGACAACCTACAAGAAAGCAACAGAAGTCTGCTTTATTGCCATCACTTGAAACTTTCATGGCAATCCTAAAGTGTTTTGAAAAGATTACTCACATTCAGAAAATCCAGGGCAATGCATTACAAATTACATTGTAATACATTCACTCTGTAAACTGTAGTGTGATACATTTTAAAGCAACACTAAGTAGTTTTCCTATTCGATCACACTACAGGTTGGAGGCGGAATCGTCTCTCATTCGAACTACAGTGAGACGACCCGCTCCTCCAAACTTATTTAGTGCGGTTGTAGGCCATGCAGGGCAGCAAAGTGAATTCAGAACGGCCTCTCACCCTGTTACAAGATAATGAACCACTGAAACAATTTTGGAAACCTTATATTAAGGTTGAAGAAACTACTTGGTGTTGCTTTAAAAGTTTCCTCTGCGTCACAGGTACTCACCAGTCCTGGTGAGTTCAGCTGTATGTAGATCCTTAATTTACTTCTATTTTGTAGTGACACTCATATGGAGCTGGTTGGTGTGTAAACTGCCAGTGAGCAGAAGACGTCCCACTGAGCTTGGATGGTATTTTGAAAATACCATATATTGGGGTATTTTCAAATACTGCAGGTGTGATTTTAAATACCGTGGCCTCCTAGAAGTCACAGTGACACAATTAGTTTGCTAACATCAGAATAAAAATGAGAGATTGAGAATGAATGAAACCACACTGCTGTATATTACATTCCTTCCCGCTATTATGCTAGTCGTCTGATTTCTAGTGATTAAGACTGGCCATACCTACTCACACATATGTGGCATACCGGCATACTGGTGTATCATGTCAGGAAAATATCGGGGTATGAAAAAATTGGATACCGCCCAAGCCTACTTCCCAAAAGTTCCCTATGTGTAAACAACATTTTTTCCCTTCTATGAGTTTTTGCAGCAGTTGATCTGCCTTTTTTCAAACAAGATTGCATGTTGACAGGGTGACAGTTGAGGACTTTCACACAGATAAGAATTTGCTAAAATTATGCAATATGAGTGATAACTTCCTAGCTAATACTGAGCAGTGCAACATCAGTACATCTAGATTTCCTGCTGATAAAAATTAAGAAAACAAGGTGGTTTATGTTTGTGATCTCTGAGATCGATGGCATAACTGTGGTTATGGTCCGTTGGCGCAAAATATTTCTCACCTTCTCTGGTTTTGTCAAATTTGTGCAAGAACCAACATGGCCCCTGAATGCTTACGTTGATAAGATCAGGTGTGTCCATAGCAATTGCTTTCAGTGCTTCACTGGAAAGCCCCCCACACGCACACACACACACACATGCACACACACACACACACACACACACACACACACACACACACACACACACACACACACGCACACACACAAATATGCACATACATACACACCACCAAAACCACCACAACCACCTACAGGCTGAACTGTCACCACTGATGTGATGTGAAGCTACTGTGGTATCATGCTAATGAGCTTCACCATTACGGAGCTAAAAATTCACATCCTGTTTGACCAGTTCCTGTCTGACAGGAAGTCTGACTGCCAGCCCTCCCAATCTTCCCCCTGCTCTTCCTCCCTTGTGGGGGTTTGCACTCTCAGCTCTCCTGCACAGGTAGAAGCGTATGACATAGGATTATGGAAAATATGTGCATTTCTCTCTCTCTCTCTCTCTCTCTCTCTCTCTCTCTCCCTCTCTCTCTCTCTCTCTCTCTCTCTCTCTCTCTCTCCTCTCTCTCTCTCTCCCTCTCTCTTCCTCTCTCTTCCTCTCTCTCTCTCCCTCCTTTGCCCCCCTCCATCCTCTCTCTCTCTCTGTCTCTCTCTCTGTCTCTTCCTCTCTCTCTCTCTCCCTCTCTCTTACTCTCTCTCTCCCTCTCTCTTCCTCTCTCCCTCTCTCTTCCTCTCTCTTCCTCTCTCTCTCTCCCTCCTTTGCCCCCCTCCATCCTCTCTCTCTGTGTCTCTCTCTCTGTCTCTGTCTTTCTTCCTCTGTCTCTCTGTCTTTGTGTCTGTCTGTCTCTCTCATCCTCCCTCCCTCCCTTACCTCTCTCTCTCTCTCTCTCTCTCCCTCTCTCTTCCTCTCTCTCTCTCCCTCCTTTGCCCCCCTCCACCCTCTCTCTCTCTGTCTCTCTCTCTGTCTCTTCCTCTGTCTCTCTGTCTTTGTGTCTGTCTGTCTGTCTGTCTCTCTCATCCTCCCTCCCTTCCTTGCCCCGCTCTCTCTCTCTCTCTCTCTCTCTCTCTCTCTCTCTCTCTCTCTCTCTGTCTCTCGGTCTCTCTCTCTCTCGGTCTCTCTGTCTCTGTCTCTCTCTTTCTCTCTCTCTCTCTGTCTCTCGGTCTCTCTCTCTCTGTCTCTCTCTCTCTCTGTCTCTCTCTCTCTCTCTCTCTCTCTCTGTCTCTCTCTCTCTCTGTCTCTCTCTGTTACACATACACACACAACCATTTTCTCCAACCGATTTCATTTCATAAACAACAATGGATCAATTCATCCAAAAAAAATGTGGTAAAAGTAAGGTGCAGGTGTACACTGCTAGATGGAGAAGGCAGAGGTTGTTGAGGAGTTGGGTAGCCGTAGTTTCACTGCCTAAGCCTAGGCCCAGGCCCATGCATATGTTCAACTTTAAATCGCTTGTGTTGCGTTCTGCTGTACTGACCTGCCAATTGCACTGCGGATGAAAATAAACTTGTTTTGCTAACTCTGGCGCATTTACAGGTTAAGTTTAAATTGAACTTAAAATCGCTTCGCCTCCCGGCCCTGTATCACTCTGTCGGGGCTTGTTCCAGCATGGGGCTTACTCTGCTTTGCGTCAGGGTCCTGCAGCACTTTGTCGGGGCTTATTCCGC
>CM050205.1:12950000-12957500 GCA_027475355.1 Coilia nasus
GTGATTTGCAGCCGTTGGGAAACGTTAGCCGATAAACAAGGCAGTGAACACTAGCGCTCCGCTGCGCACACGCCCTACACTCACTCACACACACACACACACATACACACACAAACACAAATGCACTCACACACCATATGGAGACCCCCACACATAAATACATCCATACACACTCCATACATGTAGACACACACACACACACATAGACACACACACATAGACACACACACACACGCACACACATTTATAAACACACCCATGCACACACAGGCACACACATTGACACACAAACACACTTTGCTGAAGTGCAGTGCAGTAGTCAGCAGTTGAGTTGTATGTGGGGCGTGTCTGGAGGTGGGGATGGTGATGGGGATGGGGATGGGACCGGCTGTCTGCCCTGCAGTGGTCAGCGCTTTCCCGGGGAAGAGACGGCAGTCGGCCCCCACAGAACTCTCCTGGGCTGCTCCAATTATGGGCCTCATGCTCAGATGTGTTTGAATGGGCTTGTGGATGAGCATTACTAATAGGCTTCTTCCTGTTTTTTTGTATAAATATATGTTTTAATGATTGAGGAAGTGAAGGACTTAGTGCTAATAATCTTTTATTTGTAGGGAGGGGGGGGGGGGGCTTCAAGGTTCTCAATCTCTGTTTGTCTCCCGAGGAGCCTTAAGCCCATTGTTTAGCATAATTCAGTTTAGCTAGGTCTAACTTAAAACGAGGGGCCAGTATGTCTCAAGGCAAATGAAGGAATAAGCAAGCAAGCGAGCGAGCCAGCGTCAGTGCTGTCTTATCCGAGTCCCAAGTGTTCAGAGCAGTAGCCCTGAGGTCCTGAGACTAGCCGTGCGTCTGAAACGAGCCGGGCCAATTTGTTAATCTGTCCGCGGGCCGCTGGCTGCCGCTGTGTTGTCAGCGCCCACAGCGCAGATTTATCGCTGAGGATATAGGCCATTGTGCTGCTGGGAAAGTGATTGTTCAGACGACAGCGCTTGAGGAGGCGTGTGTGTGTGTGTGTGTGTGTGTGTGTGTGTGTGTGTGTGTGTGTAGGTGTGTGTGTTTATATGTGAATGTGTGTATGTGTTTGGATTTGGGTGTGTGTGTGTTTATATGCGAGTATGTGTGTGTTTGTGTGTGTGTGTGTAGGTGTGTGTGTTTATATGTGAATGTGTGTATGTGTTTGGATTTGGGTGTGTGTGTGTTAATATATGAGTATGTGTGTGTGTGTTTGGATGTGTGTGTGTGTGTGTGTGTTGGGGTAGGTGTTCCTTTAGTTGTATGTTGTCTGCTGTTCAGGCAATTTGTCCTCAAGGTCTGGACGAGTGGTTTGTGTGTGTGTGTGTGTGTTACAGATCATATTGCTGTAGAGATTTTAATGGCTGAAATAAAAAATAAATAAATGAAGATGTTATTTATGAAAACAAATTTCCCACAAAAATCCCACGTAGGAGATTGATCGCTTGTTTTTATCACAGTCAAGTGTGTTGCATGGTTAATGAGTTGTGTAACTATGGAGGATGTTTCAAAAATGGCAGGTTAACACTTTTACCTCGGTAGTCTAGTCTGCCTATAGAGACTTTAAAGATGTTTTCAGAAATTCATCCTTAGACTCCCTAGAATAGACGAGGGCTCACTGAATATCACTCTAACCAAGTCCAACCCCTTACTTGAAGCACACGCTGTACTGCCCTACAAAGGCAGAGTGCAGTAACTGCGTGAGCATAGAGGTTGAGGGAAATGCCTTTAACATTGTCATACTGCCCAGTCAAACATGCTGTATGTGTCAGTGGTGATGTGTTTAGGTATTTTCTTAATAGCAAGAAGCAAGAGATGCAGTCACAAGACAAAGGGGGTGTTATAAAGTCAATTTCCAGCCTAAACCCAATTTGACAAAATATGTAGCCTAGTTACTGCCTTTTGGCTATCTAGGGCAGTGTGCTTAACATAGTTTTAACAGATAGTGTATTTAAAATCTCACCATCTGTACATAGTCTTTGGACTATCTGAGTACATTTTGAACCTTTGAAGACCACATGCATAAGTGCTCATGCTCTACAGCAATACGCATGCAGTGCACATCATAACCCCTGCTCACACTTTTTTCTTGTTGTTTCAAATGCACATCGGCGTCTTGTGTAGCCGAGAGGCTTGCAGTGACTTTGCAGTTCTCGGCTTTTGGAAGCACCCAGACTATAGCTACAGACTAGGAACACGCACAGTATCCAGGTTGATTTCCAGAGGTATGCCAAGCCTTATGGAGAGGTCTTGAACCGCTTTTTTGTTGCCAGTACCATCCCAGACACACTAAAAGATCATTGCCAGCGATTTCTGGAGGATTTGAATATTAGGAAAGTTTAATTGTGCTAATGTGCTGTCCACATGTTCCTTCCACAAAATTTGTTAGACATACGACAGCCTGCAGTGATGCTGTGCTGCAAAGATGATCACACGCTGGGCTGGCTGTGCAAGGTCTGTGTGTGGAAGTTCACCACGGGCTTCGCCATGCAGCAGCAGGCTAGCAGTTGGGACAGCACGGGGGCGGAAGTGTCCGAGACCGGCTGATGCCAGAAGTGGCCTATCGGCGTGAAAAAGCATGACTAGCCTGGGAACTGCTCTCTGGTTATTTTCGGCCAAGCGTGGCTTCCCGTTTCCAGAGCTGAGTGACGCAGGGCTCTGACAGGAAGGACAAGGCTCTCACAGGTGGCCTTCACAAAGCCATGTCTGACCTGGGAAAGGCAGAGGCAAGGAATTTATGGCTGCACAATATATTGAGAATATCACGGCATTGCATTATTTATGTGCACAATATTAACATATCGCGTACAGCTTAAATGCAGTAAGTTGTACCTTTCCATTAGCTATTAGTTCGTTATACTGCATGTCAACATATCTCAGAGCTGTGAGCCCTACCTGATGCCCTGCTTCCCTAAATGTCTTCCTGCATAGCAGAGGCTACTTGCTGTGTTGGATGAAGTGGTGAACGCGAAGCTGAAAGACATTAGCTTTGCCTATCTAAGTATTTTTATTTATCATAAGCCATTGCAACATTGAATGATGTCATTGTATGTTGCACAACATTGTCCTAATTTCATGCAATTCTTTCTGATGAGGCCAACGCACACCTCTGTCATGTACAGTGGTCCTTCGTTATTCGCGGGAGTTACGTTCTAAAAATAACCCGCGATAGGCGAAATCCGCGAAGTAGTCAGCTTTATTTTTTACAATTATTTTAAGGCTGTCAAACCCCTCACTACACTTATACATGTTTCTCAGACAGGCAAAGTTCACACTTGCAAACATACAGCACTTCAGAGTCACACAGCTAGCGGTGAAAGATTTATGTAAATTTTACAAGCTGAGCGCATTCTGTTCTGTACAGGAGATTGCATGCACTAAAAAAATCTGCGAAACAGTGAGGCCGCGAAAGGTAAACCGCGATATAGCGAGGGACCACTGTACTTCATTTTTGCACCTAGAGCTGCAAAATCAGTCAATTTTTAACCAAAATTACAATCAGGTGATCGTCCACCTGTTATCGACTGTGAAGTTCACCTACCACGATTGCCCTTCATGTCACACACAAGACATTATACCGCAGTGATATTGCAAATCAAATGGCACAATATCTGTACAAAAAACATTCCGTCCAAAAACACAGCAATGTGTTTTCCCCAAATGGTGTGACCCTGTGTGGACTCCTGATTTAGACATGGCCTCTGGCCCCCTGTCTGCTAATAACCAGCTTTGGTCTTAGCATCTCATGCCCCCAGCCATAACCACACACACTGGCGAAGGAAAACGGGATTGACCTCCGATAAACCCCATTCACAGTCTTTCTCTGTCTCTCTGTATCTCTGTATCTGTCTTTCTCTCTTTCTCTCTAACTCTCTCTATTTGCTCTCTCTCTGTCTTTATTCTCTCTGTCTCTCTCTGTTTCTCTCTCTTTCTCATTCTGTCTCTTTATTGTCAATCTCTCTCTCTCTCTTTCTCTCTCTCTCTCTCTCTGTGTCTCTCTCTCCTTCTTTCTCTCTCCTTGTGTCTCTCTCTTTCTGTCTGTCTGTTTGTTTGTCTGGCTGTCTCCGTGGTGCAGTGGCTAGAGCACCAATACCGTGTGCCCATGGGGACACTTGCCTGCTGACTGGTCTGCTGTCATTCCCCAACCCTACCCCATCCCTCTCAAAAATAAAAAAGCATAAAAAAGCACAAAATATACACAATATTTAAAGGAGTACTTCCACGAGAAACCGTTTAGTACTTGCTCTTTTGAAATACGACAGGTCACCCCGAGTAGCACATGCATTCTGCACGTGAAAATGTTCTTCTAACACGATTGCCTCCATTAGTCAGTGAAAGAAAGTAGGCGGAAAAACGAGTGAGTAACAAAAAGGCCAACAAAGTGACATAGGTTTGTTATTTAGAAAAAGCTATGCCACAATTGTGATTACTGGAGAAGTCTCGTTGCAGCACACATTCACTTAGCGAAGTATAGGTAAGTATGTGTGTTTGTGTAGAACGTTTAGATCTTGAATTTGGTTCATTATGACCGAATGGGTTTCAAATGATTGTAGCCTGTGACTAGCATAGCCGAGAACCTGTCATTCTCCCTGCTCCATCTCCTCCACCAAACTAGAACAGCCTGAAACAGAAGCACTAAAGCATTTATTTTTTCACCAAAACCGGCTCACAGGGCATTTATTAATACTAGAGACCACCACAAAATTCATGAAAACACGATGGAAGTACACATTTAATACATAATAAAAAATTTACAAAAAAAAAACATTGAATAAAATGAAAAAGTTCAACATTCAAACAAAGCACATTTGTCTTGCATTCTGGTGGCAGTCTCCGCATTTAAACCCACCTGTGCCATTGACCTGTGAGATGGGCAGCGCCGAACTACACTTGGCTCCGCTGGAGGTCAGCCACCGTCTCCATCTCTGGCGGTGTCTGGGTAATGGCAGGCTTCCTTGAAAGGCTTTGTGCATTTGTTTGACTTTTGTGTGGAGTTGGGAAAGGCTGTCCTTTATTGTGCGACAGCTGTGCCCTTGAATGTGTTTGTGCTTGCCTTACAGTTTGTGTGTGTGTGTGTTTGCCATAAAGTGTGTCTGTGTTTGTGCCACACTGTGTGTGTGTGGGCGTGTTTGTGCCACACTGTGTGCGTGTGAGTGTGTGTTTGCTGAACAGTGTGCGTATGTGTATGTTTGCTGTGTGTGTAAGTGTTTCGCAAAGGCCAAGCACTTGACCACTGTAAGCTCGTAGAAATGTCAGGGGTGGTGATTAAAGGGTGTTTGCAGTGTCTGCAAGCGTTGCTGTTTCTCACGTACGGCAGAGGGACTCCTGCGAGGCAAACTCATAGATCAACACAAATAAACAGAAACATTTAGCCATACATACACGCCATTGTTTACAGAGGATGGCAAGCAAGTGTCTGGTTTCAGGCTAAAAGCAAGATATGTATGTTAATGTTGGCTGTGTGTGTTTGTCTGTCATTGTGTCTGCGCGTGTGTGTGTATGTGTGTGAGTGTTTGAGTGGTTGTGTGAGGGTCATGTGAATTCAGCAAGAGGATATTTTATGGCACTAGGCTACAGCTCTCTCTCTCTCTCTCTCGCTCTCTCTCTACCTCCCTCCCTCCCTCCCTCTGCCTCTCCTGTCTGTCTTACACACCCGTACATGTGTGGGTGTGGTTTTGTGTAATGACCTAGTATCAGGTTTTGCAACCCTGATCCCAGCCTAAGTGTGTGTGTGAGAGAGAGAAAGAGACAGACAGACAGACAGACAGACAGACAGACAGACAGACAGACAGACAGACAGACAGACAGACAGACAGACAGACAGACAGACAGACAGACTGTGTACTTGAGGATCTGAGAGAGCCAGTCAGTGAGCTAGGGAGAGAATGCAGGAGGGAATGCTCAAGACGAAAGTGTTGCTGAATGCTGGTCTTGTATAGAGGGGTCCTCAGGCACTTGGGCTGTCTGTCTTACTGCCTGATGCTTAATTGCATCCTGAATCCCCCATCTCTCTCTCTCTGTCTCTCTCTCTCTCTCTCTGACCCCCCCCCCCCCCCCCAACACACACACACACACACACACACATAATTGTATAATTCCATAACTAAATTAGGGTTAGAGGGAGGATGTCTTGAGGCAGTTCAGTCATATTTAGACATCAGTACGGCACGCTGACACACACATACTCATACTCTGAGTCACACGCACCACCGAAACAGCCACTCCTGTTCAGGCCGCCATTATGACACACCATGGCCGTGTCCCACCAGGCAGTTGTCTGTCATGAACATGAAAGGGTGTGGTTCGCCCTACCTGTTTGCACCAAGGCAGGAACTGTGTTTGTAGAGCTTTTGTGAACTTTGAGCCTTTCCAGCTACAATTTGTCATTTAAATGTTTATAATGTGCCTTAAAGCAACAACACTAAGTAGTTTTTTCAACCTTAAAATAATGTTTCCGAACTTGCTTCAGTGGTTCATCAACTGGATGAAAGGCACCTCTGAATTAGTTTTGCCCCCCCACCCCCCCCCCTTCCATGGGCTGTAACCGCACTACTGTAAGTAAGTTTGGAGGAGCGGAGCGTCTCCCTGAAGGATATACTACAGACAATTCCACTTCCAACCTGTAGGGTGACCGAAGATGAAAATTACCTAGTGTTGCTTTAAAAGTTTGAATGGAAACACGCTTAGTGGGTCTGATACCATTACCGATTAACTGATAATTATATTGGAGAAAGAGTTTGTCTTGGGTGTGTGTGTGTTTATGCTATGGGGCATGTGTGGGGGCATTTGGCTCTAAATAGGTGGCCTGGATTCGACTTCCTAGCCTAAATGTTACGAGGGCTTGGTGCTCTGCTTAAAATCATCTGCTGAATGTCTGTTACTTATTTACTTTTTACTTTGCTACTTATTGCCTTGCATTGCTTTGCTATGATTTGCTTGACTTCACGTTTGTGTGACAGCAGCTTACATTCACTGTTTTTATTTCATTCACTTTCAGTTTACAGATTTTTTTTTTTTTATCTGACCCTGCTTTAGTAAGCTACCTGATTGGTCCTGTCAGTCACATTCTGCTGGTCTAAAGTTTAAAGCAATACTACGAGTAGAAGTAGTATTCGTCTTTGGTTGCCTACAGGTTAAAAGTGGAATTGTCTCTCATAGAGAACTGCATAGAGACTCCTCCAAACTTACTTAGTGCGGCTGTAGCCCATGGAGGGAGGCAAAGCGAATTCAGAAGTGCCTTTCACCCTGTTATAAGTTAATGAACCACTGAAACGATTTCGGAAACATTATTTTAAGGTTGAAAAAATGTGTTGTTGCTTTAATAAGCTACCTGGTTGGTCCTGCCAGTTGCATTATGCTGGTCTAAAGGTTAAGCTGTGCAGGTCTAAGTACGGCAGTGTAGGGCTTGTTAAATGGGTTATTATGGCCTCTGTGATGGTTCACACCTGTGGGAGGGCATGGGGAGGTGCTGATGAGGGACTCAGCATTTTC
>CM050205.1:12970000-12982500 GCA_027475355.1 Coilia nasus
CTGGGCAATATGCCAAAAAAAAAAAAAAAAAGCACAATACATTTTCCCATAACGTGTGATATTGATTTGATACTGATATTCTGATAACCCTAAAGCTGACCGTTGCAGAGCATCTAGATGAAAATCTGTCCTTGAAGGCACCGATATATCTCACCAGTTTTATTTGCTCCATGTTACTTTGGACCAAACCATCGCCACACAACTGACATTGTGTAACCTTGGTAGCAGTTACCTTTCGGGGATAACTCCCAAGTCGTATCCACCATCACACCTTTTGCCAACGGCTCCAATTTCACTCATTTGCTGTGGAACCTAAAGCTGAAAAAGACCAAACTCAAAAATTGTGCAGGGGAAGGTAGAGTGATTGACGGTTTTTGTGCAGTTTCTGCCGTGCGGTCGATTAAAATATGTCCAAGGCTGATCATCTGAAATGTATCATGATGTGCAAGAACTAATTTCCCAGTCCTAGCCTCAAGACACATGCCTGGAAGAGACTAAAACATAATACCATTTTCCCCGAGAACAAAAAAACTGATTTCAAGCTTAAACATCAAAGAAATGTCAGAAATTTAAGTCCAGACTTCTGTTGGAGTTGACCATTAATAGTTGAGGCGCACAGCCACATTTTATCTTTGGAGAAACACGTTCTTGAAAGATAGGAAAAACTTTGGCCATGTACCTGCTAACCACCTTCTTTTTGGCAGTTTAACTAGTTCTGTTTGAATAAGAGCTCCAGAATCCAAGTTAGCAGAATCCACGTTTTTTAGTCAGGCCCTGCAAAGTACACTGCAGAAAGTCAGCAACCACTTTTCTGAGGGTTTTTTTTTTTTTTTGACACGCACAGCACCTCCAAGGACAAAGTTGAAAAGATTCAGGACTTCAGGCTGAAAGTCTGAAAGCAGCTTCAAAGAAAGGGACTTAACTTCCAGAAGATGTCATCTTAGCACTCACTTCAAATTCAAATTCCAAGAGTGTTATATTCTTTCTTGCTATCTGAATCTTAGATCCTGTGATAAATGGATTGCACTGTATCGATATCAACTGATTGATGTCGTGTCCTAGAAAAAGAAGATTTAGAGAGATGCAATCCTGTTCAGATAAGGTGTGTATGTGTGTGTGTGCGTGTGTGTGCGTGTTTGTGTGTGTGTGTGTGTGCGTGTGTGTGCGTGTGTGTGCATGTGTGTGTGTTTGGCTTATGACTTTGGCTTCACGACAACTATGGGCCACTGGGACTGGGTCCAGAAGCCCAAACCTTTGAGAGATTGCCCTGAGAGATGCCACATGTCTCCACAGACAGTCTCCCTTTGTGTGTCCCCTTTGCGCAGGATAAACACGTGTCCCAGCGACTGCTCGGAGCGGGGGGTGTGTCGTCCGAGCGGAGAGGGGGAAGGGGAGGGGGGCGCGGCCGTGGTGTGCGAGTGTGATGCGGGCTGGAAGGGCGAGGCCTGCGACGTCCCCGCGTGCCCCTCCAACTGCGGCCACCCCCACCGCGGACACTGCCGCAACCAGACCTGCACCTGCAAGACCGGCTGGCAGGGTGGGTACACGCGCCTGTGCATGCACACACATACACACTCTCTCTCTCTCTCTCTCTCTCTCTCTCTCTCTCTCTCTCTCCCCCTCCAGCTGCCAGGGTAGGTACACACATGTGTGCATGTACACACACACACACACACACACACACACACACACACACACACTTTCTCCCTCTGGTGGGCAAGGTGGGTACACACATCTTTGCATGTACACACACACACACACACAGGTGCACACACACACATTGTCTCTCCCTCCGTCTGGCAGGGTCGGTACACACATCTCTGCATGTACACACACACACACACAGGCGCACACACACACATTGTCTCTCCCTCCGTCTGGCAGGGTGGGTACACATCCTTGCACGTACACACACACACACACACACACACACACACACACACACAGGTGCACACACACACATTCTCTGTCCCTCTGGCTGACAGGGTCGGTATACACATCTTTGCATGTACACACACACACACACAGGTGCACACACACACATTCTCTCTCCCTCTGGCGGGCAGGGTGGGTACACATCCTTGCACGTACACACACACACACACACACAGGTGCACACACACAGGTGCACACACACACATTCTCTCTCCCTCTGGCGGGCAGGGTGGGTACACATCCTTGCACGTACACACACACACACACAGGTGCACACACACACATTCTCTGTCCCTCTGGCTGACAGGGTGGGTATACACATCTGTGCACGTACACACACACACACACACAGGTGCACACACACATTCTCTGTCCCTCTGGCTGACAGGGTCGGTTCACAGTACAGCTGCAAGGAGGGTGGAGAATGCACACAGAGGCTGAATGATTTCATTTAAGAAAATTCGTAAACAAACGTTTGGGGTCTTAGGGCCCATTCACACCAAACTCTGCGTATTCAGCGCGTAGGCGTATTCTGAGCGTATTCTGTCCGTATTCTGTCCGTATTCATTTAGAATGCATGTTAGCAGGTGAGACCATTCCCACCGCAACCGTGTTCTGAGCGTATTCTATCACCATAGAAACATATTGTATACGGATACGCGCTGTACACGCTCAAGTCGGTGTGAATGAGCCCTTAGTCTTGTTTCCAGGTTTTCTGCACAGCCAGTATTGTTTTCCGCTTATTCTTCCAGTACAGATTTATGAAATCATTTCGCCTCTGTGTACGTTCTCTACCCTCCTTGCAATTGTGCTGTCTGTTTTGGAGTTTCGGAGTTAGGCGCAAACTCCACTACTGCTTCCCATGTACACACACACACACACACACACACACACACACACACACACACACACACACACACACGCATACACACACAGGTGCACACACATTCTCTCTCTCTCTCTCCCTCTTTGTCCTGTCGAGGCTCTGCCTTTCTGTCTGTAGTGAAGGGGGAGAGAAGTCAGCCCACCTGGCTTCAAAGCCGGCTCTCCGGGGTACCACACTTGCACTCTGACCGCAACGCCAAAGAGCCAGGCTTGCTGGAATGGCAGTCAGAGTGTAACGAATGCCAGTTAGTAAACCTCCCTTGCGACACCGCAAAAAGATACGCTACTGACTGAGCTAATAGCCCGGCTATTTAGCTCACTTGGTAGCGCGTCTGCCTCCCATAGGAATAGCGGAGTTGCTGTGAGGTCGCGGGTTCAAGACTGGGTCTGGGCTGCGCAGGAAGACCTCGGTTACAAGAGCGCATGCTGAACTATAGTGATGGCCCTCCATCACACAGCCCTGCTTACTTTTCCACCTTTCACCTTCAATGTCCCCTCTGTCTTTCTCTCTCTCTCTCTCTCTCTCTCTCTCTGTCTCCCTCCCTCTCTATCCCTCTCTCTCTTGCTCCTCCCCTCTGTCCCTCTCTTTCCTCTCTATTTTTGCTCCTGTCCCTTTCTCTCTCTCTCTCTCTCTCTCTCTCTCTCTCTCTCTCTCTCTCTCTCTCTCTCTCTCTCTCCCCCTCCCTCTCTCTCTCTCTCTCTCTCTCTCTCCCTCCCTTTCCCTTTCTCTTGGACTATCTCTCTCTCTCTCTCTCTCTCTCTCTCTCTCTCTCTCTCTCTCTCTCTCTCCCTCTCCCTCCCTCCCTTTCCCTTTCTCTTGGACTATCTCTCTCTCTCTCATTCCCTCTCTCTCTCTCATTCCCTCTATCTCTCTCATTCCCTCTATATCTCTCTCTCTCTCTCTCTCTCTCTCTCTCTCTCTCTCTCTCTCTCCTCTCTCCCTTTCCCTTTATCTTGGACTATCTCTCTCTCTGTCTCATTCCCTCTCTCTCTCTCATTCCCTCTCTCTCTCTCTCTCTCTCTCTCTCTCATTCTCTCTTTCTCCCTCTCCACCGCCCTCTCCACCGCCCTCTCTCTTGAAGATGTATTGATTCTTGTGTTTGTCCCTGCATGACCTACCCATCTGCAGTTTCAGTAAATCAAAACTCAGCAGACAAGGAAGCACTTGTGTGACTTTGAGTGTGTGTGTGTGTGTGTGTGCGTGCAAGGGGGGGTATGTATGTGTATATTGGTGTGTATAAATGAGTAACCGTTTGGAAGTTTAGACAGTAAGTTAATTTAACAGCAAACTTGCAACAGATGGGCCCGCACACACACACACACACACACACACACACCTGCCTGATGACAGATTAAGACACTCAAGTTTTTGTATTATCCGTGAAATGACAAATCCGTATCATATGATTAATTAAATTTAGCCAGTCATGAGTTTTAGTGTTTGTGGACATACTGACACACACACATACACACACACGCACACACAGACACACACACGCACGCGCACACACACACACACATACATACAGACACACACAAATATACACACACACACACACACACACACACACACACACACACACACACATACATACACACAAACGTATACACACGCACACATACACAGACATTGACACACACACACACACACTGACACACTGACATGCACAGTTTTAATGCTGACTGTTTAATGTGACTTGTTTTTATACTGCACAGGGACAGACTGTTCCATTCCGGTCCCGGGCAACGTCTCCTATTGGACGAGAGAGGAGTTTAGTGGGCGGGACCTGGCGCGGGCATCCCACAGGGCCGTGGTGCATGAGGGCATCATGTGGGTGGTGGGCGGCCATGTCTTCAACTACTCACACTACGACATGGTCAAGGCGTAAGTACTCACACCAGTACGCACCACAAATGGAGATGGAGTCTTTGTGTGTGTGTGTGTTTGTGTGTGTGTGTGTGTGTGTGTGTATTTGCCGAACGGGTGGTTGTGTGTTTGTATGTGTGTGTGTGTCTGGATGGATGTGTGTGTGTGTGTTTGTGTGTGTGTGTGTGTGGATATACTGTACACTTGAAGCCAAACAAGATTTTACTAACACGCTTTTTATTTGCTGAGGCTTATATGCAGAATTAACTCGCATTAGTTCTAATCAGTAGAACTGGCCACCTGACTGTGTCAGATCACTGTGAAGCTAATGGCAAAAGTGGCTGATTGTATAGATTTCTCTTATCTGTGGAGCCTTTGAAAAGATTCTTTTGTGAAGAGCTGTAGAAGTCTGCTAGGCTGTACATGTTAAACTCAGAGTCTGATATCTTAGACCAATATGCATGCCTGCACAAGCTTCACACACACACACACACACACACACACACACACACACACACACACACACACACACACACACACACACACACACACACACACAATGGATGATAAAACTACAATGTGGTTATTCATTTACTACATGCTCCTCTGTAAAGTCAAAGTATTTGGCAGTATGCACACTGATGCCTGGCTGGGTGTTGAAGCCATAACCACGAGCAATATTAACACCTCCCACAGTTCCCCAGCTGAGTGGCTTTTATGTTCATTTTACGTTTATCAATCCTCCAAAAACTCATTATTAACGTTCTCATCAACAGGATGGAGAACTAATGGCATTTTCTTTCTTTCTTTCTTTCTTTCTTTCTTTCTTCCTTTCTTTCTTTCTTTCTTTCTTTCTTTCTTTCTGTCTTTCTGTCTGTCTGTCTGTCTGTCTGTCTGTCTGTCTGTCTGTCTCTCTCTCTGTCTCTCTCTCTGTCTCCCTCTCCCTCTTTCTCTCTCTCTCTCTCTCTCTCGCTCTCTCTCAGGTTTAACCTGTCTTCAGGGAGCTGGATGAGCCTCAGCCCATCGGTGAACTCTGTGACCCCTCGCTACGGCCACTCCCTGGCCCTCTATAAGGTACACACGCGCACACACACACACACACACACACACACACACACACCCTGGCCTGGCCGCCCTGGCCACTCCCTGGCCCTCTATAAGGTACACACACACACACACACACACCCTGGCCACTCTCTGGCTCTCTATAATGTACACACACACACACACACACACACACACACACACACACACACACACAACCCGGCCACTCTCTGGCCTTCTATAACGTACACATACACACACATTCTGGCCACTGAGTCTGGTGTTGCTCTGCACTTAAATATAAATGGATCTGTTTCACTGTTCATTATCTTCATTTCAGGGTGTTTTGTGTTCAGTGTTGTATTTTCAGTGCCATTGCTTTGGTATTTTAAGTTGCATCATTAAGTATCTATTATTTGCAGTTTCAGTGTTCAGTATTTTATTTTGGTATGACTATAGCGGTTGATCTACATTGTGCTGTTTTCTGATGATGACTAAACAGCAATACATGTGTGAACTATACAAATTTGTCTCTGTACACCTAATAATTAGTATGTTTATCAGTGTTTGGTACATGTGTGTGTGTGTGTGTGTGTGTGTGTGTGTGTGTGTGTGTGTGTGTGAGAGAGATAGGGACACTGCTAGTGCAATCATGTAATATGTGTAGGTAATATGGAAGGTCTTCTGATTTCCCTTGTTCCCTCCAGGATAAGCTGTACATGTTTGGCGGTAAGATCGACTCCACTGGCAACGTCTCATCGGAGCTGTGGGTGTTCCACATCCGGAACCAGTCCTGGGTGTTGGTGCCCTGGAGGGTCAAGGAGCCGTACGCAGTGGTGGGCCACTCGGCACACACGGTCCACATGAAGCCGGACGGGTCGGAACCGGTCATGCTGGCCATCTTTGGCCACTGCCCCCTCTATGGCTACATCAGCAAGGTCCAACAGTACAACATCAGTAAGTACTCTCTCTCTTTTTGTATTTATCTCTACATCCATCCATTCATAGATCTGTCCATCTATCCATCCATCCATCCATCCATCCATCCATCCATCTATCCATCCATCCATCCATCCATCCATCCATCCATCCCTGTTTCTGACACACAAACACATACACTTTAGCATTTCCCGCAACACATATACTGATTGTATACACTAATCTAAACACATGCACATGTGTGTATACATACATTTTCTTGTGCACCGCAGCACCCTCTGGTGTTTTTTTAATGTAATACAATCTGAAGTCAAACGATGTTGTTTTCGCAATTTTTCCACTATTTCCCTGTTTCTTCAACCTGTCTGTTTTACCTTGGTGTCTTGCTCGCTCTATCTCTCTCCTCTCTCTCTCTCTCTCTCTTCTGTCTCTCTCTCTCTCTCTCTCTCTCTCTTTCTCTATTTTTCTCTTTTATGTGTTCCCTTTAATTTCACTGTTCGAATGAATGCACAGTTATATAAGCCATATTCATCCAAAATAAATAAGACTGTAAGAATGGACATATGGAGTTTATACATTATTATAATCTGCCTGTATGCCTCTCTTTCTTTCTCTCACTCATTCTCTCTCTCTCTTTCTCTCTCTCCCCCTCTTCCCAATCTTCGTCCCCCAGTGAAGAACGAGTGGAGTGTGCTGGAGCCCGGTGGGGCACTGGTGCAGGGTGGCTACGGCCACAGCAGCGCCTACGACCCCCACACACGCTCCATCTACGTCCACGGCGGGTACAAGGCCTTCAGCGCCAACAAGTACGGCCTGGCCGGAGACCTGTACCGCTACGACGTCCTGAAGAACATGTGGTGCGTAATGAGGATGTAGGGTTTGGGCGATGGTAAACTTAAAGAGCCTTTAGGCACTAAGGGCATTTATGTGTACACCAGTGGTGATGTCATGTACTGAAAGTTATTCTTTTATTTTGCATGTTTTGTGATCACCTGAAGCAATTATCATACTAATGTCTTATGTGGCCCTGTTGTTGTTGCACAATATATCTAAAATATTGTGATATCGCAATATACAATATCATGATATACATATCGCAAAACATGGCTTAACTGCAATAAATGGGACATTACTTTATATTACATTTTATCATGCTCCACATATGAAGATATTTGGGAAATCAAATGGAGTCCTACTGCCCTTGATATCCACCCCCATAGGTTGCACACTGGCTACGGCCTAGCGGTGAAGATTAAGCTGAAAGATGTTAAAACTATATTTAAATATTTAAATGTTTAAACTATCTTTAAAAATGTAAATGTTTATTTGTTGCAAACATATCAGTGCAACATTCAGCAATGTTACCGCATATCGCACATTTTTCCAATATCATGCAGCCCTATTCTATAACCACCTTTTCTATCAGCCCTATTCTATCAACCATCTTTTGTGTAAAAATCAAATGGTTGATGTATACAGTGGTCCCTCGTTATTCGCGGGAGTTACGTTCTACAAATAACCTGCGATAGGCGAAATCTCCGAAGTAGTCAGCTTTATTTTCTACAATTATTATTGTATGTTTTAAGGCTGTAAAACCCCTCACTACACTTATACAATTTTCTCAGACAGGCAAAGTTCACACTTGCAAACATACAGTACTTCAGAGTCACACGGCTAGTGGTGGAAGATTTATGTAAATTTTACAAGCTGAGCGCATTCTGTACTGTACAGGAGATTGCATGCACTAAAAAAATCCGTGAAACAGCGAGGCCGCGAAAGGTAAGCCGCAATATAGTGAGGGACCACTGTACCCATATCACAATGGAAAGTCGTCACATGTTAATGACATCACTCTGCTTGGCCACAGGACCATTCTGAAGGACAGCGGATCTTTCCGGTACCTGCACACGGCCGTCATCGCCAGCGGCACCATGTTGGTGTTCGGTGGGAACACGCACAATGACACCAGCATGAGTCACGGAGCCAAGTGCTTCTCCTCCGACTTCATGGCCTATGACCTCGGTGAGTCTGAGTTCGGCCCCCAACCCCACCCAAATTACCCACCAGAAGGGCTGTAGTGGTAAAATAGGAGCTGGGTAAACTATTAATTTCGTGGACTCACTGTACAGATATCAGATGTTTTAAAAAGACATTTAAAACTTGTTTTTGAACAATAGCAGTGGTATTAAATGGTCCCCAACATTCACACTTTGTAATTATAGATAATGTAGTGTGATTTTGAAATGGTAGAAATTGTATTTGGTCCATACATTCTATTATGGGGTGGATAAACTATGTTTCTAAAATTTCAGATGGGGATGGAGTTGTTGGTTTGTAATTTACCCATCCCTACAGCCATGACCCCCCAGGGCAGAGAGATGGGATAGTAAATGCTAATTTATCACCCTGGTTATTGACACCATGGAGGTCTACACCTCAGGGAATTGTGGGTGATCTTGCTTTACTCCTGGCAAGGTCAGAGTTGTGGTCGTAACAGAGTCTCTAGGGTGTTACTATGGCAACAGATGCGCAGAGACCTTGGCATTGAGATGTATACACACACACACACACACACACACACACACAGCCCTCGCTTGAGAGCAGTAACAGTTTTTGTGCACAAAACCGTGTATCACTGTTTACTGTGTTTAAACCTGTTTTTAAAACTGATATCTAATACAGATTTAATCAGCACAGCAGATACAGAAATATATCTGCCTACGCATGTACCTTTCATGTAGTAAAGGAAATGTGACCTTTAATTTGCCATAAAGATTAGTAAGAATTAGGCAGTGATGATGTGATTAGGGGTTTGCAAATGTTTCCTGTTGGAGGCAGACGTGTCGCAGTGCCTCCATCCAAACTGCACGCCTCAGTGGAAATTCTAATTTATCGCCAGAGCCTGTCTTAGGCAAGCTGCCTCGGGGGAAACAAGGGTGTTTCAGCAGAATTTCCAGAGTTGGGCCCCAGGTCTCTCTCAGATCAGTGTTTATACTCAGAACTCACTGGGGTGAAGACCTTGATGAATTAGATTTGTCACATATTTTACCTTGAGCAGAACTTCCTCCTTACACTTAATCTTTGACCTGCGTAAACAAGACTTTGATAAGACTGGGAGAGTTTGGCTCTTCTCTTCTCCTCTTCTTCCTGACAATTTTTAAATTTTATCTCGCAGAAGTACTGACGTGCTTGCAATTTCTCTCCTGATTTAAACCTCCAGATATGTATAAAAAGCAGCCATGACAGGAACTTACAAGTCAGCATTGAGTCAGGGGTGGGCGATAAGGAGATGGGTGTGTGAGATAGAGGCTTGCAGCTGATAACTACTTGTGTTCAGGACCACGTGTAGGATGCTTCACATCTGGAAGCTGATCACAGAGTTCAATTCAGTGGAAATATGTTTCATCGACTAGAGCCTGCGTCACTATGGTGGGGGGAAAATGCCTGCTGTGTGAGTAATTTCTAAATTAGACGGCCAGGCAAATGGAGTTTTTATAACGTATGAATAAAGAATTTGCTCTTTTAGGCATTCACAGCATATGCATCATGTTTCCCCCACGTAAATGTAGTTCAACATTATGGGTACACACACACACACACACACACACACACACACACATCCATGCAAACACAATGTCATAAAGTTCATCAACTGAATAGGGAGAAAACAAACAGCAGACCAGTTGCATTCCACATACCAGGTACTATGAATACCCACAGTGCAACTTTCCAATGAAACTACATGGCGCAGCCATGGTGACTGGAGTTCCCATGTGAAAATCCTAGGAAGCTCACTCTAGTCTCTCATTATCAGAAGACAATGCAAGGTCACTGATTTGTGTACGTGCACACACACTCACCCACACATACACTCCCACACATAGAGCTGACTCCAAATAAGCTACACACATGCACACACAGCTCCATAACACAGCCTCCACCTCAGTGTCTGAAAGCCTGAATGAGTTGCTGTCACAGGCTACTGTAGCAGGTGTAATCTCTGGGGGGGTTACTCCTGCCTGTGGTGCAGTGTGTCTTATGGGACGATGGTGGATGAAAATGTGTATCTGTTGAGCTGCTGCTCGATTCTGCTGTCCATGCAGACAGATGGCATAGAGCCTGACAGAAGAGAAGGTCACCGACCGAATGAAGAGCTATGTGCAGTTGTGATATTGATTTATGCTTTTGCGCCCACTCTCAGTGGCCGAGGAATCCAAGAGCTCTTGTGGGTTTAAAGAGACACGTTTTCTGTCAAAGTCACTCACTGGAGCAAAGATCGGTGCTCTGCAGCCTAATCTAGCTAGCTAGCCATGAGCTTAAAAATATCCGCCTATGATTTTGTACTCCAGCCACGGCAGTGATGGTCCATGGTGTTTCATCCTGCCAAAGAAGCATTTCAGATATGATTATTCGTCTGAGTGGTCTTTCGCATAGGCTGGTCTTCGATCTCCACTGACTCATGCTGGTCACATGCAGGAACCTAGACGTGATGTCGTCCACTAATTAGCAAGTCACTTAATAATTACCCCATTGGTAATTCTGTTAACATCTGTCTCTGTTTGTGTATTTATCTGCTGGGCAAGGCAAAAACTCCCTCAGTTGAAAGTTAGCGAAGAACTGACACATGCAAAGTGTCAGTAAAGCGGAACAAATGCAATTAGCTTCCAACTTAAATCGGGCTTTTTATGTTAAGCGTTGGCTTTTTATGTGTTTAAGAAGTCCTACTTTATCTAATTAAAAGAGACATTGAAGTTTCCTTTTAACAGTAATGAGCTGGAGATGACAGCAGTGGAGTGCTGATGACACGGAGGTTGCTACCTAGTATGTCTATGGTTGCTACAGCCATTAGCAAGCGCCCGGCTTCTGGCTTCCACTTCCAGAAACTTCTTGTCTGTCTCCGTTCACCGTCAGTCCTCTGTGCCAGCACCATAATAGATTCCTGCAGCCCCTGAAGCTTATCACTAATTACCCAGCTCTTAATAAGTACAGCTGATTTTAATGAGCTGGCAGGCCCCGGAAGAGTGTTTTGGAGCTGCTCTGTTTAGCTTAGTCAGAGATAGGATACGGGTTTCAGTTTCACTAGCAGCCAGCAGAGGGCAGCAGAAGACTGCGCTTGAGTGCAACTGTGTGCGGTCTCACTGGGTAATCCATGGAGCTTGGCACAGTTACTCAGTTAAAATGTCTGTCGGCCTTTCCCTCTCGGTCCCTTTGCTATTTTTCTCTGTGCCATTTCAGGCCAGCATGCCTCATTATCATGTTAAATGCTTGGAGCAGAGACATCACGCAGAGAAAGAGTGATACATTTATATAGGGCAATTTTTATGAAATTGTTCCAAATGTTGTTTAAACCTCTCTTCTCTTCTCTTCTCTTCTCTTCTCTTCTCTTCTCTTCTCTTCTCTTACTTGTAGCCTGTGACGAGTGGTCCGTCTTGCCCAGGCCTGATCTGCACCATGATGTGAATCGCTTCGGGCACTCGGCTGTGTACACCAACAGGTAACCAACTCCTCCAGGCGCGCACACACACACACACACACACACACACACACACCCTTCAGGCGTGGCATGTCCTGTAGAGGTCCTTAACACAGTCTCCACCTCAGTGTCTGAAAGCCTGAATGAGTTGCTGTCATAGGCTACTGTAGCAGGTCTAATCGCGGGGGGCTACTTCTGCTTGGGGTGCAGTGAGCCTGATGGGACGATGGTGAATAAAAAGTGTATCTGTTGAGCTGCTGCTCGATTCTGCTGTCCATGCAGATGAAGTTGAAGGAAAAGGCTCTGGGTATCGGTCCACTCATTCCCAGGGCCTGATCAGGACCACAGCAGGGTCAG
>CM050205.1:12995000-12997500 GCA_027475355.1 Coilia nasus
GTGAAGTAATGTGTGTGTGTGTGTGTTTATCTGAATTAATGTGTGCTTGTGTGTGTGTGTGTGTGTGTGTGTGTGTATGTGTGTGTGTGTGAACTAATGTATGTGTTTGTGTGAACTAAGGTGTGCTTGTGTGCGTTTTTGTGTGTTTGTGTGAAGTAATGTGTGTGTGTGTTTATGTGAATTAATGTGTGCTTGTGTGTGTGTGTGTATGTGTTTGTGTGAACTAATGTGTGCTTGTGTGCGTTTTTGTGTGTTTATGTGAAGTAATGTGTGTGTGTGTGTGTTTATATGAAGTAATGTGTCCTTGTGTGTGTGTTTTTGTGTGTGTGTGTTCCAGCGGAGAACTGCTCTGGCTACCGCACGTGTGGGCAGTGTCTGGAGCAGCCGGGCTGTGGCTGGTGCACGCACCCCAACAACACGGGGCGGGGCCAGTGCATGGAGGGCTCCTACCGCGGACCAATGCAGACGCTCCTGCCCGCCCCTTCCTCTAGCCCCGCCCCCCGCCGCCCGCGGCCCTGCCCCTGCCGCCAATCATCAACGCCTCCATGTGCCCCCTGGACAACCGCTACAACTGGTCCTTCATACAGTGCCCAGGTTAGACACACACACACACACACACACACACACACACACACACACACACACACACACACACACACATTTATCTGCTGCCACCAATCATCAATGTCTCCGTGTCCCCCTGGACAACCGATACAACTGATACTTCATACAGTGCCCAGTTTACACACACACACACACACACACACACACACACACACACACATATGCACATGCACACACATATGTACCTCTGTCTGTCAGTCTGTCTGTTTATCATTCTATCTATCAGTCTATCTATTGGTCTATCTATCTATTGATGTGTCTGTATGTCTTTCTGTCTATCTATCTGTGTACCTGTCTGTCTTTCTGCCTGTCTATCAGTCTGTTGGTCTGTCTGTTTACAATCCATTAATGTAATCTGTGTATCGGTGAAATCGATTTAGCTGTGTAATACACGCCCATACATATAATCCTATGCAATCTATCTGTTCTTTAACACTCCCTTGTGTGTGTGTGTGTGTGTGTGTGTGTGTGTGTGTGTGTGTGTGTGTGTGTGTGTGTGTGTGTGTGTGTGTGTGTGTGTGTGTGTGTGTGTGTGCAGCGTGCCAGTGTAACGGCCACAGTCAGTGTGTGAACGAGAGTGTGTGTGAGCGCTGTGAGGACCTGACCACTGGGCGGCACTGTGAGAGCTGCATCGCTGGTTACTACGGAGACCCCACCAACGGAGGATCCTGCCAGCGTAAGTGTGTGTTTGTCTGTCTGTAAGTGTGTGTGAGTGGTTGCCTTTGTGTGTGTGTGTATTAGTGTTGACGTGTCGTGTGTATGTGTGTGGTGGGATTTATGACCATACAACTTTAGTATTAAAAATACATCAGCTTTCATAGTTAGTTTTTCAATACAAACTGGTGTTATAAACAATTGTCAGTGTGAAATATGATCAGTAACGAGTATATGGTCATGGGGTACTTTTCTGCCATGAAATAAACCACAAAAGAAGGATTTCAACATTGATGCTTCATTTCATTTCATTTCATTTGATTTGATGTGTTATGACAGGGACAGTGTACAATTAAACATTAACTTCATGGAAAGATGTCTTGTATCAGGTTTTAGCAAACAACTGCGTTCCACCTGTAGTTCCTGAGCAGGTAGTGAGGCAACAGAAAAAATACAATCAGTATTAAGTATAAGGAATGACGGTCTCTTTTTAATGTTTCTCTCTGTCTCTCTCTCTCTTGCTCAGTGTTTGAGGAAACAAACGTTAACTGTAATTTTAAAATAATTCCATTTTTTTTATTTTGTTCTGTAAGTTATTGCATGTCTGAAGCTTCTGAATCTATCTGAATCTATTTTGTATCTTTCTGTGAATTGTAATTAATAGCTTTTTGAAAATTCAATTCTTCTCTTTCCTCCGTTTCTCTCCTTTAAAAACTCACACTCATGTACTCACGCTTTCCTCCCGCTCTTTTTCTTTCGTGGTGTTTTTTTTACGTTCTGTAAACCTGTGTCCCCCCCCCCCCCCCCCCCCCCCCCTCCAGCCTGCAAGTGCAACGGCCACGCCAGCATGTGCAACGCAGCCAACGGCAAATGCTTCTGCACCACCAAAGGCATCAAAGGAGATCGATGCAATCAGTGAGTGTGCCACACTCCTTCACCCCTCTGTCTCTCTCTCTCTTTCTCTTTCTCTCTCTCTCTCTCTCTCGCTCTCTTTGTCTTAGCCACTGCCCCTCTGTTTCTCTCCCACTCTCGTGTTCTGACGATCCATCTCTCTCTCAAGGCAATCTGTTTCCCTGACTACTTGTCCATGTCTCTCTCTCTCTCTCTTTCTCTCTCTCTCTCGATCTATCTTTCTCACACACTTTTACCTCGCCTCCTTCCTCCCATTCCATCTCCCTGTGTCAATCTCTCTGTTTCTGTCTTTTTTTCCTCTTCCTCTTCC
>CM050205.1:13000000-13002500 GCA_027475355.1 Coilia nasus
GTGTGGTCCTCAGGCGAGGCATGAGTTGGAGGTCACCTGTTCTGCCAAGTGAGGGCATCAGTGGTGCAGGGACCAAGCTCTCCTTCACACACACACACACACACACACACACACACACACACACACACACACACACACACACACACACATACACATACACACTCTCTCCTTCGGCCCCCACACACCTTTTCATCACTGTCACTGACAGGCCTTACAAGCCCTCATAAATGTCACACACTTAAGTGCCCCTGAAGTGTGTGTGTGTGTGTAAGTGTTTGTGGGTGGGGGTGTGTGAGGTGGGGATGTGTTCCCACCAGGTTTAGGATGGTTCTGAAAGTGCCTTTAAGTTGAGATAAAATAAAATTCTAATAGCCTGCAAGAACGTGAAATGATTGGCGGGCAGCTAGTGTTAAACACCGTCTAAAGAATGTGGCAGAGGAAATGTTTTTTTTAGGCATGCTATTTTAACATGTGAGGATTTGGAAATTTGAAACGTGTGTTTTGAATTTGTTTGTTTTGTTTTTTTCATTTCCAGCAAATCGGGACCTGGATATGTTCATCAACGCCTCCAAGAACTTCAACCTCAACATCACCTGGGCACCAGCTTTGCAGGTTTCACCTCCACCCACTGTTCCCCTAGTCAGGCTAGTGCAGTGCTTCTCAATTATTTTCTGTATCTCCCCCCCCCCCAATCTCCACCGTAACTGTAATAGTATCATTTGTCTATGCACATCTGCAATATGCACATCTGCATAACACTGTATCCTTACTGACAGTAAGGAAAACAAAAAAGAAATACAGATCAACTTAAAAACAAAGAATTACTTTATTAACATTGTTTTTAGTCTGTACTGTGGTCAATGTGCACCTTTATGGTACAGCAAAAAAAGGCACACGCGCCCCCCCTGGCATCGCACCGTGCCCCCCCAGGGGGGCCCGCCCCACTATTTGAGAAGCACTGGGCTAGTGTAACGGATGCCAGCTAGCTCAGCTCGGCGTAGAACGTTAGTAAACCTCCCTCCCGACGCCTCAAAAAGATACGCTACTGACTGAGCTAACAGCCCGGCTTTTAGCTCACTTGGTAGCGTGTCTGTGTCCCATACCAGAGTTGCTGTGAGGTCGTGAGTTCGAGACTGGGTCTGGACTGCGCAGGAAGTCCTCGGTTACACTAGCACCCCCATAGTCCCTCTGCTCAACATACAGTACTAGCTCAGGGAACGCTCCTAAGGCCTCTGTTTCCCCAACTAAGTTTTTAGCAAACAAACAGTCAACCAACAGAACACAAGGCAGAACAGACTGGGTTTAAAGCGCAAACAGAAGTGCCCTGCCCACTGCAACACTATAAACGTATGGCTGTCATAAGCGTCCAGACTCTTTTGCGCAAATTAAAAAAACTTTTGTCCACCAGGCTACTTTACCCCTACAGTTGGACTACACTGAGTGCGCAACACAAAACATCTTCAGAGGGCCGGCCTCTTGTTTTGAGTGTGTAACGAGCTTACATATCTGCCGTGGCTGCCTTCATAGATTATAGTGCAAGCTAGTAGTTGCAACATACTCTAAGATACTCTAAGCAAAGGGAAGGCCCCAGTTGCGTCTCTGGTGTAGCCGCTTGTATTGATTGTAGTTAGTGTAGCTACTGCTGTAGTCTGCCTCTACCCCATCAGTTTTGGGTCCCTGACGCCGCACCTGCTCCCAGCTTTACACAGGCTGGAGATGCGGCAATGACAACAAGGACTCAGGCTACTAGTGAGGGATGAGTACTCATAGACGTTAGAGAGAGAGAGAATTCCACATCTCTATGGCTCTGCTGTGTCTTGTTCTCTCTCTCTTTCTCTCTCTCTTTCTGTGTGTCTCTCTCTCTCTCTCTTTCCCTGTCTGTCTCTCTCCATCTCTCTCTCTCTCTCTTTCTCTCTCTCTCACTCTCACACTCACCCACCCCTTGCACACACTTGTACTGTTTTCAGCTGGCACGCAGCAGGAGAAGAGGTCCCCATCGTCTCCCGTAGCAACCAGAAGGAGTTCAAGGACAGCTTCTCCAACGAGAAGTTTGACTTCCGCAGCAACCCCAACATCACCTTCTTTGTCTATGTCAGCAACTTTACCTGGCCCATCAAGATCCAGGTAGCGTTTCAGCAGTCAAGTGGAAAAACACACACACCAGCCAAGTTTTAGTCTTTGTCTACTTCTTGTCCTACGGTTAACCATAAACATAAAATGTTACGTCATTATATTACCATGTAACCTCTCGTCTGATTGACTGGTGTAAAGGCCAGGGCTGAGTATTGTACTGTAGGACGTTACTCCGGGTATTCTGTAGGGCAACCATGCCTAGGAGGTGTCCTCTGAGCTGCAAATAAATTCCATATCTCTGCCCTGCTCGTACTGGTCCGTCTAGAGCATTTGTGACATAAAATCACACATATGCAGTCGGGAGCTTTTGACACCCATCATTAAAGTCATACAAATGTGTACTCTCCACCAGTTCTATGACTGACAC
>CM050205.1:13005000-13015000 GCA_027475355.1 Coilia nasus
CCCACACCCCCTCCACCTTTCCCCAGGACTGAGCCCTGTGATGCGGGGAGGGGCTGAAGAGATGGGGGGCGGGGGCTAAACCCAGCAAGCAGCATGGTGGGGGGGGGGGGGGAGTGGCTTCATAGCTTGCTGTAAGCGATATGGACACCTAGGCACAACAAATTGACAGAATGCCGCACAGCAGAGGCATGGATAGACTGATGGACTCATGGACGCATGGATGAATGGCTGGATAAATAGACGGATGTGTAGAAAGACATCCTTTCTGGCTGGTAGTTTACTTAATCCTCAAAGGACTTGTTACACAGGATTTCTCTTTCCCTGACGTCCGCCAACATCAATCTTAATTTATTGATATTAATTGCTTGTTTGAATTGTTTTGTTTTTATTTCTTTTTTGTTTTTATCTCTTTTTTGTTGTGTTTTATTTGTTTCAGCAAATCAGCAGCTCAGGCCAGTGTCATTTGCTGCAGTGCATTCGTTACCATGGTAACCAGTAGCCGCCCACATTGTAATGACCAACTCATAGTTAGAAGTGTGCCAGTAGTGCTAGCGATGCTAACAGTTAGCCAATGCGCATCTCTCTCTGTTGGACCACTTAGTCTGAGATGGATCAATTATAATGTTCTACCTGAAGTGCGCTGCATTGCTGACGTGCCCTGCAGAGAGTGTTGACAACACAACAACAGGCTGCTATGCTAGCATATGTTAGCTTAACCCTTCGTAGTCTCTGTGAGGTGCGGCTGAGGCTTAGCACTGTTGCAGTCTGATGTGTATCTTAGTCCGATAGTTTTGGAACAAGACACTGCTCTGGGGCCACTTGAATCATGGGTCACAAATCCTTTCACATTTCTGATGTGTGTGCGTTTGTGTGTGTGCCGCAAGTTACAGGTGTGTGTCTATGTTTGTGTGTGCAATGGCCTTTGTAAAGGCTTCTGTGTAAGTGTGTGTGTGTGTGTGTGCGTGTGCATGTGTGTGCGTGTGCGTGTGTGTGTGTGTGCACGCACGTAAAAGTTATGAGTGTACATCTATGAGTGTGTGTACAATGGTCTTTGAAAAGGCTTCTGTGTGTGTGTGTGTCTTCAGTGAAAATACTGACATTCAGTGTTCATAAAGCCCTCTGTTTATAAGGCCCTCAATGTGAGTCTCCCTTGACTACCCTGAAATACTACAACAGTCACCACCTGCATTCATAAGTGCACAATAGCAAACCCCAAAGACCAGATCAGAGAGCTGGCTTTTACGCCCAGCCAGTTTTGGGTACATTTTGCAAATGTCTGTGTCTCAGACTTTCTTATGTGATTCTTTCTCTGAAATACATTTTCCCATGTCACTTAAGATAGCATTGGTGTCAGGATTTGTATGTAGGCCCCTATTAGAGTGAGAGAAAGAGAGAGAGAGAGAAAACATTCCAGTAATTTACCAATTTTGACCATAATGTGCTGTGCATTCAGCCTGGCCCTTTTCGCCCTTATCTAAGATCAGTGCTATTCTTCAGCTGCGTTTTGCCTTGCAGGAAGACGGGCGAATGGCGCGAGGGTGGCTAGACAGCAGAACGATAGCAGGAAGCAGCTAGCGGGGGGAAAATAAGCGCCTGCCACTTATTTGTGGGAAAAGGTTTTCTAAATGCCAGAAAGTCTTTTTAGGTCACTGAAGTGAGACGGGAATTTACGGAGCACACACTCACTCACACACACTCATACACACATGCACACACACACACACACACCCATACACCCATACAGGCATACAAGCGCTCAAGAAAGAAAGAAAAACTTTGTACTTGTCTTCACTTCTTTCCACATCTGTATAAAGCTATAAACACTCCATACCCTCCAAACCATACACTTACAATTGCTTTTTTTTTTATTTGCGTGTGTGTAAGTGTTTCTGTGCATGCATGCAGGCATGCTATAGTGTAGTTAATGTTTGGCCTCTGAAAAAATGGTCATCTCCCAATTTCTTTTTTCATAGACAGTTCAGCTCACTGAAATAAATGTGTGTGTGTCTGTGTGTGTTTGTTTGTGAAAGGATTCGTGTGTGTATATGTGTGTGTCTGTCCCTGTCATCCCTGTTACCAAGGGGCTGATGCAGAGTGTGTAAAGGTCATGGCGAGCTGTATGAGCGGATCTGACATTCTGTAAAAAGGACCAAAGAGGGGACACCAAGACTGGGTGCCTTCTAACCAGCTATGTCATCTCAGAACCCCAGCTGGATCTTAATGTGTGTGTGTGTGTCTGTGTATGTGAGTCTGTGTTTGAGTGTGTGTGTGTGTCTGTGCATATGCTGAAGTATGCACAAACTAGTTAACTTGTGAGTATAATTGAGGGAAAAGATGAGACCATGGTTCATCGCCCGAGTGACCCATGATTCAAGTGATGCATCTAGAAGGCAGTGGGGACCTCAGCAGGTGATGGACAGACAGGATATGATGTCGCAGACACAGGAAGGCATGAGTCATGCATGCTGTCACCTCCCCGTGGCAACTGTTCTGAGGTTGCCATGGCAGCGGGAGGTTTTGTTGAGTCATAAAGGTCTAGCAGAGTATGTATGTATGTATGAACAGTCTGGGCAGAGCAGGTGGTCCATGATGGTTTGTTTTTCTGAAGTACAATCTTGGTACAATTTAATGTGGTTAAATTTATCACCAAATTGCCATTTCGCACACACGCATTCTTACAAACAAACACACTCCTGTCTCCTGTGGTGACTTAACATCATTCAGGAAGTTCATGATTATTCTCGGGTTAGGAATAGATACATTAACAGATACAGTAACAGACACAGTCACACACACACACACGTACAAGCATGCTACAGAACATTGCTTCACCAGAAAAGTTCAGGAAACTGCAATTACCCATCATGCTGTTCACCATCACCCATGATGCAGTTTGTCTCCTGAAGCCTCAAAGCCCTGCGCCCCTACCCTTTGTATAGTCTGTGTAGATATTGAATGGATAGGATGTGAATATGTATAATTTAGCAGCCACAACGCTGGTATCTGTAAATACTGAGACTGTGATGTGAATGAGATCGAATTATGCACACCGAAGTTGCAAACAAGTCGAGCTCGTAGCGGCTTTTTATATTTTTTCGAGTACAGCAACAACAGTTAGGCGGATGAAATATTGTGACAAATTACTGCAAAGTTAAATAACATGAACACAAAACAAAAACCTGAGGATTACAACTGACCTTGTAATTATGAATGTACATACAGAATGATATAAAACATTTTTGTCTATAATTAAATGTTAAAAAATGAATGTGTTTGTATCTGTGATTTCACTTATATGTATGAGTTTGTATCTCATGGTCTATGTCAGCAGTAGAGTAAAAACCCACAGAGTGTGTGGCCCTTAAGGAAACACAACACTTTTTTGGAAATGGGCTTTATTTACAACTCCCTTAGAGTTAAACAGTTGAGTTTTACCTTTTTTGAATCCATTCAGCCGATTTCTGAATCTCACAATCAACTGGTCAACTGGTTATTTCGGTAGTTTATGCATACTTTATCTTAAATATGAAGGTACTTGTGGATTAAAATATTTTCTAGATGCAAACGAGAGATAAATGGGATAACAGCCTTCGAAGTGACCGTTTTCGTGGAAATAAAGACTAGAGCTCAGGCTTCAGACTTCTTTGCCTCCCCCTCGTCATTATTTTCATGTAAACTGTCACCACGGTGGCCGTTATGTCTTACTTAGAGACAAGACGAGGGTCTATTGCATCACCAGCTACGTGGACAGTAGTACGTCAAGAAGTTTATTTTATGACCAACGTGACATCGCAACTACCAATGACAGCGAAGGGAACACAAACATTCAGAACAACCTCTGGTTCAAGGGCCTCAACATAGAAATGCCAAGACGACAACAGGCTGTGGGGTTTTTGTGGCCGGTGTGACTGCAAATTCAAGTGGCAGAGGTTTGACCGAGAACAAAGGGAAAGGAAGCAGGTACTCATGCAGTATGCAATGGAGATTCTCCTGGATCTTTGAAGTAACCCCTTCTTCCCTGAAGCTCCTCTCCTTCTTATCCAGGCCCAGAACAACAACAGAAGTGGGGATCCCAGCTTCAGAAAGTAAAAAAAAAAAAAAAAAAAAAACCCTGCCATGTATTCCTTCTGACTGCGCACTGCACACAGGAAATTTCGCTAATAAGCTGATCTACTGTACCTGCCGGATGATTTGTGTGCTCATTAGGACCAGCTGGACCAAAAATCTGTGGGATAAAATATGTGGCAGGGTCTTTGAAGCTGGGATTACCACATCTGAACAACAGTAATTCTTGTTCAAATTCTAAAATTATTTTTATCTGCAGTATCTTTACCATTTAAAATTGTTTTATTACATTTGTGCGAGTTGTTTTAAATGCCTGTGCCACATTGAACTAGTGTGCTTCAGCATAGATTGTATAAAAAAGTACACTACTCAAAACAATTAAGGGAGCGAACCATTTTGTCAAAATGTCCATATAAATTCAAGTGCACCTGAATTGTTTCTTTAGTTTTGACAAGCAGTGTATGTCAGTGAGTCAGTTGGTGAGTTTGAGCCAAATCATGTGGAACCTTGTGTGCTCAAACCGTGTAGCAGCAAGGCCCTATATAAAGGCAAGGTGCATTCTGTACCTTAATGGATAAAATGTGTGCAGTTTGTATCGTTATGTGGCTGAATTTGTGATTCCTGGTTGTAACCAATGCTGGCAGGCGCTGCAGCAGACGTGGCCAGAGCAGTGCAACTGTTTGGACGATGGGAACACTCAGAGGGAGGTCGCTTGTCACTTTGCTGTGTCACATAGCGTGATGGGTCGGCTCTGGACGTGTTACCAGGAGACGGGGGAATATTCCAGATGACCAGGCCAAGGTCGAAACCGGTGTACAGCAGCTCAGCATACAGGGGTTACACAAAATAATTGGAACAGTGCAAATTTCACTTTAGTATTTCAATGACCTATTGTGTCAAGAATATTGATTCAAGTTTCATTATGGGAGTTTATATCCATTGTAGATAGGTTTATTTAACTATTTGACTGTATATTTCTAATTCTTTTTCAAATTGTAGCAAAATTTAAGTTAAATTTAAGTTTAAGCTCGTTTGGCAGGAGCCTCGATCACCAAGACAGCTGAACTGCTTGGTTTCTCGGGAGCTACCATATAAAGGACCATGACGGAATTCAAGAAGAATGGAAAAATCTCTAGCAAACGGCGTAATTCTGGCTGGAGAAATAAACTTTCTTTGAATGTAACAAGTGTTCCAATTATTTTGTCTAACCCCTGTATATTCTGCTTGGTCCCTTCATTGTTTTTAGAAGTGTATTTTAGCATTGATGGTACAGAAGACATCGCGATTTTAGTCCAGAACCAGTACTTGTTTGGGCTCTAGTTGGAGAGGGAGAAGTGTATTTTAGCATAGATCGTATAAACAAAACTTGCCTGACAAGTCAGCTCCCATCAAATTGTGTGGTCTGTGGTCACAGTGGATAGGCCAGGTGCAATTCAACAGCTGTCCCTCAAACTGCCTCTGACAGCAAGGACAGACCAACAAACGTGTTTATCACAACACCTCACCAGTGCACCGCTACAGCCCTGCCATTATCATGTTAACTCAGCCTAGGGGCGCTCCTACAAGGATAGACCGATGTGATTGGTCCAACCAGATTTGGGAGAATATAGCTAATGAGCTTCAGTGGGTTGTCGCTAGACTGTAGCCAGGATAGAAATGTTATTTGCTAATGCTGGGATAAGTCTATTTTCCTAAGCTGATAAAAAACAGAACATAGTTTTGTTTGGGTAGTATAAATGACATACTAATCCTATGGGGGCAGTTGTGGCCTAGTGGTTAGGGAGTTGGTTCGAATCCCGCCCTACCTATAGTTGAGATGCCCTTGAGCAAGGCATCTAACCCCACACTGCTCCAGGGACTGTAACTGAAACCCTGCAAATATCTGTAAGTCGCTCTGGATAAGAACATCAGCTAAGTGTAATGTAATGTAGTATATAGGAACTGCTTGTGAAGGCTATAGTTGGAGAGGGAGAGATGCCTATGCTGGGCCTGCATAGCTCCAGTGTGGCCGAGTGTAATTGGCACAGCGGGCCGCGGCCCTAGCCTGGGCTGAGGATGGTGCGGTGGTGGGGGTGTGAATCTGCGGGACGCGGCCCTGGGCTGAGGATGAGGCTGGTGCGGTGGTGGTGGTGTGAATCTGCGGGACGCGGCCCTAGCCTGGGCTGAGGCTGGTGTGGTGGTGGTGGTGTGAATCTGCGGGACGCGGCCCTAGCCTGGGCTGAGGATGGTGCGGTGGTGGTGGTGTGAATCTGCGGGATGCGGCCCTAGCCTGGGCTGAGGATGAGGCTGGTGCGGTGGTGGTGGTGTGAATCTGCGGGACGCGGCCCTAGCCTGGGCTGAGGCTGGTGTGGTGGCGGTGGTGTGAATCTGCGTGGCGCAGCCCTAGCCTGGGCTGAGGCTGGTGCGGTGGTGTGGTGGGGGTGTGAATCTGCGGGACGCGGCTCCCTGCTTGTGCTGCCGTCATTATGCTGTGACACCAACACCCACCACACGCTGCTGCCACCGGCTCACCGGGAGCAAGTGAACAAGGGAGACATTGGCACCAGTCCCTGTGCTCCTGCTCTCGCTCTCTCTCTCTCTCTCTCTCTCTCTCTCTCTCTCTCTCTCTCACACTCGCACTCTCCCACTCCCTCTCTCTTTTTGCTCTTTCTCTCCGTCTCACTATCCCTCTCTTTTTCTCTGTCTCACTCTTGGTCTCTCTCTCTCTACCTCTCTTTCTCTTTCTCCCTCTCTTTCTCTATGTCTCTCTCCCTCTATTTCTCTCTCTCTCTCTTTTTATCTTTCTCTCCATCTCTCCCTCTTTCTTTCTTGCTCTACCTCTTTTTTCTGTTTCACTCTGTCTCTCCCCCCCTCTCTCTGTCTCATACTATTTGTCTCTCGTCTCTCTCTCTCTCTCTCTCTCTCTCTCTCTCTCTCTCTCACACACACACACATACACACACACACCCTCTCTCACATTCAGACACATGCGGACATACAAACTAACTCTCTCACACACAAACATTTTCTCCTCTCATTTTTTGTCACACACTCTTTCTTGCCCTTTGCCTCTCTCTCTCTCTCTCTCTCTCTCTCTCTCCCGTTCTCTCTCTCTCTCTCTCTCTCTCACACACACACACACACACACATATATACACACACACACACACACACACACACACCCTCTCTCACATTCAGACACATGCGGACATACAAACTAACTCTCTCACACACAAACATTTTCTCCTCTCATTTTTTGTCACACACTCTTTCTTGCCCTTTCCCTCTCTCTCTCTCTCTCTCTCTCTCTTGTTCTCTCTCTCTCTCTCTCTCTCTCACACACACACACACACACACACACACACACACACACTCCATTCCTCCAGCACTCACTCTCCCACATTCTGTATCCCACTTTCTCTCTCTCTCTCCTACCCTCACTCACCTCCCCCCGCTACTTCTCTTACTTTCCCTCACTTACTTTAAGTCTGTCTTTTTCTCTTTCCAACCAGGTCTCTTTCCCTCCTGCTACTCACTCACTCTCTCTTTCTCACTCACACACACACACACACACACACACGCACACACACACACACACACACACACACACACACACAGTTTCTCTTTTTGGATATCTTTGTATATCTTTTTGCCTCTGTTCTGCCTTCTCTTTCTGCCTTCTCTTTCTGTCTCTCTCTCTTCCTGTCTCTCTCTCTGTCTCTCTCTCTCTCTTCCCCTCTCTCTCTTTCTGTTTCTTTCTCTTTCTATCTCTCACGTTCTATTCCTCTCTCTTTCTCTCTGTGACTCCTTCTCTTCCTGACTCAATCTCTCTCTCTCTCTCTCTCTCTCTCTCTCTCTCTCTTCTGTTTCTTTCTCTTTCTATCTCTCTCGCTCTCTTCCTCTCTCTCTCTCTCTCTCTCTCTCTCTCTCTCTCTCTCTCTCTCGCACTCCCTCTCTCCCTCTCTGCCTCCCCTCGGCTCTGATGGGGTTTTCACACTCTGTGCTTCACAGCGGCCCCTGTCAAAGAGCCAGTCCTAACTGCTGCCTCTCGTGTGGCGCTTTGAGGTGTGCGCCATGCCTCTGTTCCTCCCTGAGCTGAGCTGCGCTGAGCTGCTGCGCTTGACTATGCTTGACTATGCTTCTGTCCCGCAGGAAGGCCTGACTTCAGTGCCCCGTCTCTCATCCCCTCTCTCCCTTCCTCTGTCTTTCTCTCTTTCTCTCCCTTCCTCTGTCTTTCTCTCTTTCTCTCCCTTCCTCTGTCTTTCTCTCTTTCTCTCCCTTCCTCTGTCTTTCTCTCTTTCTCTTCCTTTCTCTCCTTTTCTCTAAATTGCACACACACTCTCTCTCTCTAACACACACACATGCACGCACATGCGCACACACTTACACCCTCACTCTGTCTCTCTCTCTCTGTCTTTATCTCTCTCTTTCTCTGTCTCTCTCTTTCGCACACACACACACATACGCACACACCCTCTCTTTCCCTGTCTTTGTCTCTCTATCTCTCTCCTCTATCTGTCTCTCTTTCTCTCTCTCTGTCTCTCTCTCTCTCTCTACCCCTCATTTCCTCTCTCTCTCTCTGTCTCTCTGTCTTTCACACACACACACACACACACACACACACACACACACACACACACACACACACACACACACACCTTCTCTCCCCTGAGGGTGATGACCTGTGGAAATGATTGGACACCGGGACTGTTGGAATGGACTTCCCGATGTGAACACCTCCATTAACGGGCCCGTCTGAAAGGAAAATGGCCGTGCTTCGCCTCATGTACTCTCAAGTGCAGAGGTGTGTAACTGCAGCATCAGACAGCACAAACGCCCGGCCCTGTATTGGTTTTTTACCTGTGCACTTCACCCGCAGAGGTGATTTGACCAATGAGCTCATCTACCTGCCTGAAGGGTTAGGCTAATTAGAATCAGCTGGTCGAGCCAATAGCTGAGACAGATGTGTTGTGGCCTTTCACTCTCTGGGTTAGCATTCCCGACAGACTTATACTGCTGACCGCAGGCTGTTTCTGCATTTCTGGGCCTTAGCTCATCCAAACTTTGCCATATCGGAATTCAAAATACAGAATCCATACATAGAATCCATTTCACACAACATAAGCTATCCGTCCTTGAGAATGCTCTTTGACGATGTAATATGTTGGAAGACTGAGGAAATCCATTTTGTAGATTTCTTTTTTTTTTATGGACCATAATCAACACACTGCAACTCTTCACTTCAAATTTCCATTATAATGCAAAAAGCAGAAGGGAGATGGAGTTGATCTTTAGTGCTCTTACGCACTTGGCTAGAACTGTATGTATGGCATTATCGTATGCAAGAGTACAGATAATGTTTATGCACAATTATGTGTTATTTTAAGTAGGAAGTATGTACAATATATTCAGTTCAATTTTTACTTCCTGTAATCTGATTAGACTTAGAGACATTTGACACAGATAGATATATGTGAGACCGGCGGGAAGACTGTTGATAAGTATTATTTTTTCAGTTATACACAGAAAAATATGTGAAATTCCCTAAGCGCAAAACCTCTCACTTCCACATGCAAGGTAAGGTCATAATCATAATACCACAATTAAATACCACAGTTCAATTCAAGTACAATATAGATACTTAACAGCACATATTACACAGTAAGGTATAATAAGGTCAACCATCGTGCAGACATTCCAAAACGAATTTGACACAATAATGATCGTGGTTCATGTATCAATTAACACAGACAACTTTAACAAGTCTTAACAACACAGTAGTACTCTGGTCTAGACAGCAAAAAGCACACGGTGCTTCTCTGAACTGTAAAGGAGGACCTTTACAGGATACGGCATGTGCTGTCTGTAGCCCGCAGCTATTAAACACAACAACATGATGATCCTGAGCAGAAAGCAGCAACAGCAACAATCAAGCTGCCTCTGTGAGTACTTCACT
>CM050205.1:13020000-13022500 GCA_027475355.1 Coilia nasus
CCACACCTTTCCTGCATGAGCATCCGCTATGCCTGGAAACAAAACGTGTAGCATAATCCATCTTCCTGCAATTATTTGTTTTCCTCACAGGAGTATTTTTTTATTGTTTTATTATTTGATTTGGAAATGTATCACTGGTTCTGTTCTATTTTGTTTGTATAATTCAAGCCATTTGTTTACTGCGGGTTTGATGCCATTTCACTACCCAAGTTGTCTACCCAATTTTCCAGTCGGAGATGTGTGCAATAGCTTACCTTACTCTGGCTTGCTGGCCTTGTGCGCATTTAAGGGCGTCTTCAGGATAGAGGTCGGCTAAGGGCAGACAGGAGGAAACCGATAATTCTTTTCACACGGCCCTTTACCCACGACCCTGATGCAGAATTAAGACCTTGAAACTGTAAAATGTCTCAGCCGAAGTGATATTCATCCCAGGAGAATGTCTGCCAGTCTTTTTTTTTTTTTTGTCTTCTTTTTTTACCTTAACGTTTTTTCAGAATTCTAATATGTTTGTTTCATGAGGCCAGGCAGCATAGAAAGTCAATTGAAACCCATATTGATTTCAAAAAAGGGGATTACATTCACATTCACGCACAGTTAATATTTTATATCACTCAGCCAGGTAAGGCAATATATTCATTCAAAGGCTGTCGGTCATTAAAATGATATAGTTGCTGTGCATGTGCTGGAAATATAATTCCATGTCAGAACTATTGATATTCTCAGGAAGCTGTGATGTTTTATGCATATAATATACAATCGTCTACAGGGTGAACGTGAGCACTCAGTCCATATATGGGTAAATTAACTACTAAATTACAAATTCTGTTTTTCATTCCTGGCTGCTAGCGCCAATAATGCTTAATGTGTGGTGCTTCACCCTCAGCTGAAGGGAAAGCATGAACATCACTTAAAGACTCAAAATGAGTCTGTAAGAGTTACGCTGGAAGTTTTGTGCTAACTTTTGTGGTGCAGTGGATTTATCCGTGCAGTGCAGCTTAACCTCCAGGAGGGATCATCTTGTCCTGTGGGCTAATCTTGTGGCTTTAGTGCCCCTTAGTGCTAGAACAGCAGTGTAGCCTTGTATTGCACTCTCCAGCCCACAGCTAGTAGTAGTCACACCCTACAGCTACTGCTTGACACTGTTCTAAACCTAACAATGCCATAGCTATGTTAGGTGTGTGTGTGTGTGTGTGTGTGTGTGTGTGTGTGTGTGTGTGTGTGTGTGTGTGTGTGTGTGTGTGTGTGTGCGTGCGTTTGTGTGAAGTGAACTGAACTGAATTGGATAACTGTAGGCTATGGTTTACCAACACTTAAATGTTTGTATGTGTGTGTGTGCTCACAAAAAAGGACACACACACAGATTTTTGTCCATTTTCTTTGTAGATTATCACCTGGCAGCTTTATTTTTCAGGAAATAACAGATACCAAATTCACACACTCATTCCCCTCCTACTGCTGATCCACATGAGTCTGACTGGACAGAAGTCTATGGTGAGGGAGGAGCTTGCTATATGAGAGGCCCCTCCCCTTTTCTGTGCTTCCTCATGGGAAACGGAGTCCTTCTGAGGATCAGGAAGGAGACGGGGTACCTGCTCAGCTGTCCAATCAGCAACCGAGGAGCTTTAGAGGATTCCGCTACATCCCACCTGCCTGACCTCTGCCCCCACCCTACCAAACGTCTCGGTCAGAAGGGTAGTTGCCATGGTGACAGCAGCAAGTGTCGAATGGTGAGCTTAGGTTCAGGGTTCTTCTGTTTTGACTGTGCTTCTGTTGCCGAGAAAGTCTCTGTGCTTTATTCAAGTTCACCACAAGACGACAAAAAGAAACAAACAAGAAACAGAAAAGCAAAAGCAGGACAGGAAAAATTTTTAAGCAAGCGCTTTCCTCACACGGACATGAATGTGAAGTCATAACGCCTATCTGTGAGGCTGGTTTCTTCTTCTTCTTCTTCTTTTTCTTCTTTCTCTTTTTGTCCTCCATTTTTCACTCGTTGCCAGCAGCACATACTGCCACTCAGCCTATAGTTTAAAACAACCTTTCGACGTAATGGAATGTGTGAGTCCTTTTTCCATTTGTTTCCTTTTTCCCTTGGTAAATTCGCTATCTGTGAGGCTCTGTCCCGTCCCTCGGTGTTTGTGTGCATGTTATCCTCTCCGGCGGTCGCTCCCTCTTGACATTTCCCTGCCATGTTTGTGCAATTACAGACCTGCCGAGCCGAATGGAGTCTGAATACCTCCTTCCCCTGCTTCGAGCACACACACACACACACACACACACACACACACACACACACACACACACACACACACACACACACAAACACACAGAGGCACGCGACACTTCACACAGGATTTCATACACAGCCTATACAATCACTAGGTGTCTCAGCCGCCCAGCCGCATAAATCGCTCGATTCAAAGTCATCGCAGCAACCCTGCAGTTGTACACTCACGTATTTCAACAGTTACGCCGTGTCCATGTGTGCCAGTTACGGCGTGTC
>CM050205.1:13027500-13030000 GCA_027475355.1 Coilia nasus
TTTGTGTTAAAGCAACACTAAGTAGTTTTTTCCACCCTAAAATAATGTTTCCAAAATTGCGTCAGTGGTTCATCAACTTGTAAAAGGATGAAAGACACTTTTAAATTCGCTTTGCCGCCCTCCATGGGCTATAACCGCACTAAGTAAGTTTGGAGAAACTGACCATCTCTCTGTAGTTTAAATGAGAGACAATTCTGCTTCCAACCTGTAGGGCAACTGAAGATGAAAACTACTTAGTGTTGCTTTATGCCCATCTTTACCATCTGAATAAAAAGTCATTGCTGGAACAGCCTGCAGTACTCTGTTGTGTGTTGGGGTTTGTGTTAAGGTGTATAAGCACCTTGAATGGCTGTTGCCATAGATACGGAATGTTTATACATGTGAGTGATATGTTCCTGAACTGGATGGGATGCCATGTTTTCCTCACTGTTAGTCAAGTTCTCTTTAACTTTTCAGCTGAATGTCAGATGATACATACCCACATAACCTCTTTTTAGTGCTTGCACAAATGTGGCCACTGATGTGCATTTAGTTTAGCCGACTTACCCAGTATGCACATCACTGATGCAAATGAGATAGATGACTGAAAAACACAGCCCACGAGAGGACTAACAGTGCGCAGCCTACAGTACCGAATATTAATTGCTCTTAAATGTGACACGTTCAGCAAATCAACCGACCCATCACTCTCCACCTTCACTTCCCTTTTACGGAATTGCCTGAGTACGTTAAAGCAGCATTATGCAGATTAGGGTCTCCTCATCCGTTAGAGTAACCCAGATTGACAGTGTTTTTATATAAACATGTCAGGCGGCTGTCACTACTCTTTTACAGGCCCGGTGTCAGCCCGGTACGGTTTCTCAGTGAGGGATACAGACTGGTGCCAGCCGCCACAGAGCTGGTAGAAGGAGGCTCGCTATGGCAGCTGTCTACCTGCATATGGAGAGTCAGTCCCATGCCTTAGATTGACACTGCCAACCTGAGAAAATGACTGATGGATGTGATTTCAAGCAGGTGTGTGTGTGTGTGTGTGTTACGGACCCTGACATTCCTGTTTTTCGGTAAGTATTGATGTTTTAATTCACCGATTCACCTCCGCCTGCTTCTTGTATGGTTTGTGTAAAGTGTAAAGTGTTTTTGTTTGCCCCTTTGTCCTGGTGGCCTTTGTGTGTGTCTGTGTGTGTGACAGTTAATATATGAACACTACATACTGCACAGTGAAAATTCTTAGCATGTTTTGTGTGTGTGTGTATGTGTGTGTGTGTAACTTCTTTAACTGGATCTCAATCTAAATATTCAGTTTGATGTTTCGATCTTTGTCTTGTTTATTTGTTATGAAAGCATAATGTGTGATATTCTACAGGCTTAAGCCACTGAAGATGAATCCCACATTGTCTCCTTGTCTCTCTCCTCTCATCTCCATCACTTATAGAGCTGTGTCATGTCTGACTGGTGAAGGATTTCCATGAGAGGGAGTGTAGTCACGCTTTGATCCTATTTAGAAGAATTGTTCACACAGATTAATTTGATTCATAATGATCTATATGACCTTAACAGCTTGTGTGTGTGTGTGTGTGTGTGTGTGTGTGTGTGTGTGTGTGTGTGTGTGTGTGTGTGTGTGTGTGTGTGAAGAGGAAGATGGAAGTGTGCCCATGCTGCCATATGCTGGCTGGTTTGCATATATATTTGAAGGTGTGTTCAAGTGTGTGCACCCACATGGCATTCTGCTGGTTTGCATACATATGAGTGAGTGTGTGTGTGTGTGTGTGTGTGTGTGTGAGTGTGTGAGAGAGTGTGTGTGTGTATGTGAGTGTGTGGCAGGTATCAGTGGAAAAAAGCGGTGTGTGCTGTGAAGTCACCTGGCAGCTTGCGTGAATATGTGAGTAGGAGTATGTGGCCCCATAGCACTGGTTTGCATATATATATATATATAATTGTGTGTGTGTGTGTGTGTGTGTGTGTGTGTGTGTGTGTGTCTGTGTGTGTGGGGGGCATGACAACCAACCTCAAGCACACTATCCATACAATAAAAGCACTTCCTTCCTGAGGCATCCATGTAACATGCACATGAAATGTATGAGATCTTACAGCTACACACGCAGGGCAAGCTCCTGCCAATACCAAGGCCCTCAGGTTTTTATTCCCCAGGAGCAGAAGCGGTCAGGAAAACGCATATTTACATAGAACTGTATGTCCCCGTGGAGAAAGGATTCTGCCAAATGAATAAATGGATAGGGGCACAGGTGGCAAACTTAAGCAATCAGTCCAAGGAAGAGGTCTGCTACGGGGGAAAACACACACACACACTCACACCCAGTCACACACACACACACACACACACACACACACACACACACACACACACACACACACACAGAGGCATCTTAGTGGTGAGACTACTGCTGGCATCTTATGAATGCCAATAAGCCAGAACACATTAATTCTCATTTGTCTAATGCACCACTCCAGACCCCGATTACTTCAGCATGAAAGTCACTCC
>CM050205.1:13035000-13055000 GCA_027475355.1 Coilia nasus
TTACTGTTATAAGTTCATTAATCACACAACAGTTACTAACAGTGCATATATGCTGATTACTAAACTTCCCAAGTGAACAGTCTGACCACAAATATCTGAGATGGATTCCCTGACCCTTCCTTAAAATCCTCAGGTACACGCTTGCACACTAGTCGCAAGACATGTCCACACGCAACTGTCTGTCATTGTTACATTCAGGGAAATGGCTGCTGTCTATCATAACGTTCGGGGGTGGAGATATACTTATTGTTTTTAATGTGTTGAGAGACGTTGCTGAAGTTAAAGTGCAATGGCTTAGGAAAGAGGAGAAGAGAGAAGCAGTGGGGAATTGTGTCGTGTCCTGTTTTGCACCGTGATGTGGGGCCGGTTGCGCAGCAGTGTGAGAGGGCGAGCGGTCACCCCGGGTACAGGTGAGGCGAAACTGGACAGTTGAGGGATGAAGGAAGGCAGGCAGGCAGGCAGCAAAATGTCCCAAAAAGTTGGTTATTTATTAAAACCAAGCAGCACTGGCAAACGCAACAAAATAACCAGGGCAAACTAGATAAATGCCCAGCACAAAAAAAAGGCTATTAGCACTGGTGAGCAATAGCAGTAGCAAATAGCAATAGCAAGTAGCAAACAGCAGACAAACAAAGCACTACCAACAAAGTCTCACAGCAAACTCTGTGCACCTACCCTCACGCTCCCCAAAGGCAGAATGAGGGCCCTCTTTATAGGGCTACCTTCCCTCCAATTGGACCCTACCATTTACCAAACAGGTAAACTCTTTAAACAAAGTATTTACAACACCAATAGCCCATCAAAAATATTGCAAACATAATCATAATAACCCACCACCAACATAATGTCATACAACCACCACCAAAATGAAATACACACTCATATTAAAAAATATCACACACATTACCCCCCACCATGCACAATGCCTGCTACCACAGCTCCGAAGCAAGGTGTAAAATCACTGCTCCCAGAGCGGGCGCGCTTCCGTGAAGGGCAGTGAAACTACAGCAGACCGGTGAGTATGGAGATTTGCATCTTGAACTTGTGTTTGTGTTTGAGGCTAGGCAGGGATTTAACGGAGAAAAAGGGTGTAAATGTTAGACACAGTAGTTGGTACCTCACTACATGTCCGGGATGGTGTAAATGGAGTTTATGGCAGGAGGGAGAAGTGTGTAATGAGTGTGTTTGTGACTGTCGGGAGAACGCTGAAGCGCGTTGTCAATGGCGTCGGCCAAACACCAAACATTTCCCCAGAAATCACCCACACAGTTAATAAAACCACTCCCAATGCTTCGCCACTGTTCACACAAACATACAGACAAACCCCAACTCATCCCAATGTCCAAAAAAAAAACCCCGGTGCAATTTGTGCAGGTGTTTGCGTGTGTGTGCCACGAGTCTGTCTCTCTCTCGCTCGCTCTCCAACTCGCGCAGGCAACAATGGCGCCTGCCACGAGCAAACGCTACTCATGTACAGAGTTCGCCAGCGTAGCGGGGGGAGAATCACCTTCTCACAAGCAGAATCAGAAACCTGCCACCATGCAACACTGTCGCTGAGAAGCAGATGTTTGCTTTTGATGAGAATGAGAGATACAGCTTCATTCAACGTTGACACAAAAGCAACAGAGTATTTGAAGTCGGAGTCAGACATGGAAGTCCTTATTAACTGTTTCCCCCATATAAAAAGTATATGAAACTTAACACAGCTAGCCAATCTAGCGCACCAGTCAAGAGGCTATTCAGACTGTCTTGTGCTGATCCAGTGGGAGAGTGCTGATGTGTTGTCCAGATGGTCATTAGTTCATGTCTCACATCAGATTATGGTAGAAAGGAGCGCAGTCCTTGTTAAATATAGACCATAATCTCTAATATTTGGTTTGTGCCCTGGTTATGGCCCCCAAGCCCCCCCCCCCCCGCTGTGCCAGTGTCCATCAAAGAGGGGGAGATGCCCAAAAGTTTTTGCTGAATAACTCAATGAACATTTCACCCAAGAACATGAAATTTTTGTGATACGTTGGTGTTACAGAGGCGTATCGACCCAGCCCATAAACACTCACTTAAAGCATACCTCCACCTAGTTATATGGGTAAATGCAAAAATTGGGATTTTGTATTGCCAATATCTTGGACCGAGAAGGTGGGAACTGCACAAAATACGTCATGCACGATCAGCACAAAGACCTCTAAAACCACAGCACATGGCATAAAATTTGCCTGTAATTGTACAAAATGTCATTTTTTCTACTGTCTAGCAAACGCTAATGTTTATAACCAATTTTTGTTGTCATAAAATCTATTGACCCTCACGCATTGAAAACACAGGTCGACACCCACTTCCAACAAAAACAATTTCCCTGAAATTTTAACACTGCGACAATGCATCCAAACGAACTTGTCATAGGCCGTTCATGTGAATCTCATCAAATTTGGTATGTGTCATCTACGGACAATGCTGACAAAAAGTTATCAAAGGATTTATCTTGAGATAAACCGTTTCAAAGTTACATGTCAATGAATATTTACCACGTAGCTTAAAATTCTTCAAAAGTCCATATCATGGCTTCTAATTGTTTAAATTTGGTCAAAGTTGACATGCCAACTCTAAACGGCTTTCTTTTCGTGTGTACTAAATTTTGTGACATTTCATCATAGGGGGCGATGTTTATCGTTAAAGCTAGGTGTCGAAAAACAGTTTTTGTTAAATAACTCATCAACAATTTTGCCCAAGACAACTATTTTGTGTTAGCATGTCTGTGTTACAGAGGCATATCGACCCAGCCTGTAAACACTCACTTGAAGCATAGCGCCACCGAGAAGGTGGGAACTGCACAAAATATGTCATGCACGATCAGCACAAAGACCTCTAAAAGCACAGCACATGCCATAAAATTTGGTCCATAGGGGGTGCTGTAATTGTACAAAATGTTATTTTGCCTATTATCTAGAGAATGCTAATGTTTACAACCAATTTTTTTTTATCATGAACTCTATTGCCGATGTTTATCGTCGAAGCTAGGTGTCGAAAAACTGTTTTTGTTAAATAACTCGTCAACAATTTTGCCCAAGACAATGATTTTGTGTTAGTATGTCGGTGTTATAGAGGAGTATCGACCCAGCCCATAAACACTCACTTGAAGCATAGCTTTCTTTCACAAATCACTCCTACACACTACACAAACACACACTGTGTCATTCATTCAAAACCCACATCCATGCCCACTTCCAAGAAATAATTTCCACACACATTCTCACCTCACAACACTGCTCTATCACACACTCATCATACCAACAGTTCCCATATTTCAATACACTGCGGCGGTCATATCATGTACCGCTATGCGGTACATCTAGTTTTGCACTTTGTTGCTAGTGTCAGGCAGAACAATAGAATAAAGACTAATGTAGACTACAGTAGAGAACACAACCTTAGCCTTGTAGCTATGGTGGGACAGGAACCTGCAACCGTGTAAACCAGCACCAGTGTCACTGCACCACTTTCAATGAGTTTACCCACTCCATTAGTCTTTATTCTATTGTTCTACCTGACACTAGCAACAAAGTGCAAAATTAGCCTATTGAACAGGCTAGGATTTGAACTTTCAACTTTGAGGGTGAAGAATCTCCAATGCTACCACTGCACTATCCCTCCTGCATTCCATGCTTTTGGCTTTTCCCCTATTCATTCATACTCTTTCCACTTCCATTAGTAACAATTATATTTTTCTATTTGACACTAGCACCAAAGTGCATAGTTGGAAGCAACTTGAAAATCATAACCAGGGGAGAAACCAACTATTAGAGATTATGGTCTATAATTAACAAGGACTACTCACCTTTCTACCATAAACTAATGTGAGACATGAACTAATGACCTTCTGGATAACACGTCAGCACTCTTCCACTGGATCACCTCCCCACACTGAAGCTAAGCATGAGTTCAGTGCCTGAATCCAAGCGTGTGTGCGCGCGCACACAAAGGGGAACAGGGCACATTAATTAACTGATTGATGTATTGGTTGACGTTTAATCCAGCCAAATGTAACCTAAACCTCATGAAGCCTCTCTTAATCACATCATACTATCATGTCTTGCTTTTATTTTCTTTGGGACAAAGTACAGTATTTCTACTCTACTATGTGATGTGCAGTGTTGGGGTCGTTACTCAAAATAAGTAATCCATTACACATTACTCACTAGTGTTAAATAATATTACTTTACCTCTTCACTCCTTAAGGAAAGTAACTCCTTACATTCATACATTACTTTGCATTACTCAGCAACGGAGCAAAACACATAACAAATTCCTATTGCAATGAGCAAGATGTACGGCAGGTCGTTCTTTCTTGCCCTTTAAAGAAAACCAACTACACCAATTGGTGAAAATCTGAAAAGCACTGCACAGGGTTATATCAGTATTGCAGTGCTGGTAGGCTTAAGTGGTTAAAAAAAAGAAGCCAAAAGTCTAAAACAGGTTAACTTGATAACAACACTCACTAAAAATAGAATGAATCAAATATCATGCAGAGACTGGCATAGCTACAGTATAAATACCTTAACAAAGTAGACCATTCAAATAAAACGTTTTACTAAATAAAATAACTCTGGACATCTAGCCACATTAGATGATGTCAGGGTAAACACGTTTTACTGGTGTGGTATAGTCTAGGGCAAAGGCACTTTGTTAAGTCAATGGGAGTGCTCCCCACTAAAACAATGATCATACTGCATGAGAAGTCTTTGAAATCCTTCATCGGACAACCAATTTGTATTTGTCTCATCAAAAGCAAACATCTGCTTCTCAGCGACAGTGCTGTATGGCGGCAGGTTTCTGATTCTGCTGCGCAACCGGCCCCACATCACGGTGCAAAACACGACACAACACAATTCCCCACTGCTTCTCTCTTCTCCTCTTTCCTAAGCCATTGCACTTTAACTTCGGCAACGTCTCTCAACACATTAAAAACAATGAGCATATCTACACGCCCGAACGTTATGGTAGACGGCTTAGCCATTTCCCTGAATTTAACAATCACCGACAGTTGCGTGTGGACATGTCTCGCGACTATTGTGCAAGCGTGCACCTGAGGGTTTTGGGGGAGGGTCAGAGAATCCGTCTCAGATATCTGTGGTCAGACTGTTCCCTGGGGATGTTTAGTAATCAGCATATATGCACTATTAGTAACTGTAGTGTGATTAATGAACTTAGAACAGTAACGCGTTACACTACTACGTTATCGACAAATGTAATGTGAGTACAGTAACGCACTACTTAGTAACGCGTTACACCCATCTCTGGTAAGAAGTGAGTGCTTGTGTTTAGTAAGTGTGTGTGTGTGTGTGTGGATGTCGCTTAAACACATGCCGAGTTGTTTTCGTTAACTCAGCTGCTGGGCTATGGAGTTGAAGATGGTGTCTCTGGGACAAGTTGACAGGTTTTAGTCGATTTAGTCGATTTAGACAAGACTACAGCTGTCTAGCTGTGTCTGTGTGTATGTGTGTGTGTGTGTGTTGTGTGTGTGTGTGTGTGTGTGTGTGTGTGGATGCCATTACATTGTTTTTAGGAGTTATTCTAACACATACAGTGCTGGGCAAACATGGAGTCGCTGCCTTCTTCTTCACTGGCTGGACCAATTTAACACACTTGTTTCATTATTTGGGATAGCAAGTGGAGAAAAGCTAGCCTGTCCAGCAGTTTGTAAACATTCTCTGGAAAAAATGTGAGTAGAGTGAGGTAATGTGGATGTGTCTTTACTTTATGTTTAACCCAGTTTTAAATTTGAACTGAAAACTAAACAATGCCAGTCCAAACTAAATGCTGCAGGGCTGCTCCCTTTTTGAACCGACACTAGATTGCCAGATGAAACTTTTGTACTTTTCCCCCCAAGAAACTTATGGTGCTTGCGTGTGTGTGTGTGTGTGTGTGTGCATTAGTGTGTCTGGGGTTGTAGCCTCTGCTAGGACACTTTGAATGTGTCAGCGGTGTTTTGTTTGATAGTCGAGTGCTTTGCCCCTGAAACCCTTTACTTCAGCTTTTCTTTTTCTCTTTTCTTACCTGCTGTTTTTCCTCTCTTCTACCTGACATTTTCCTTCTATCACTCTCATCCAATTTTCCTCTCTCTCTCTCTCCCTTTCTCCCTCTCTCTCTCGCTCTCTCTCTCTTTCAGTCATCGTTCACTTTCCCTATCCACTCCATTAGCTTTACTGCAGGAAACGAAATTACACTCAATTACCGCCACATCACAGGCCACAGAGAGCACAGTATCAGCAAACTCACCCCACTCTATCGCCTCGCAACGCAGCACATGAGGAGGGGCCGGGGGGAGACCAAACAAAGATAGATAGATAGATAGATAGATAGATAGATAGATAGATAGATAGATAGATAGATAATGTGAAAAAGAAGGAAGGGTAAAAAAAGAAAGAGAGGAGCAGTACATGGTGGCAGAGGAGAGGAGGGGAAAAAAGCGAGGGACTGAAATGAAATGAAGGAGGGATGTAAAAAAAAGAGTGAGAGAAGAGAGCAGAGAAAGGTGAGGTGATAATATGGGTGGGTAATGGAAACAGAGAGCGCAGAGCAGGGAGATGGAGAAGATAAAGTTGATGAGAGGGAAATTCACATCCACCATTACTCTCAAACTGTTCCCCTGAAGCCGACCTCCCCCAGCCCCCCCAATAATAAATGCACCCTGACCAAACACAATAATGACACAGCACTGCTCCCAAAACACACTTATACAGCCGTCCCCGTCGCCATCTAAAGGGATGGAGGAGAGGGAGGAGGAGAGGGAGGAGGAGGAGGAGGAGGAGAGGGAGGAGGAGAGGGAGGAGGAGGAGGAAGAGGAGGAGGAGAGGGAGGAGGAGAGGGAGGAAGAGGAGGAAGAGAGGGAGGAGGAGAGGGAGGAGGAGGTGTGTTTCAGAGGCCTGGGTATGTGGCAGCCTGCTCTGCTCTGCTCTGCCCTGCTCTGCCCTGCTCTGCTCGGGGCTAAGAGTCGGCAACATCACACACTCACGGCGTGCCGCCGGGTCTGGCAGATCACACAGTGGCGAGGGGCTAGAGCGGTTGAAGCGGTTATAGCAGCGCTCTCTCTCAAAATGGAGCCCACCGCCTGACAGCTGCTTCAGGCCATCACTGCTATAGCACAGCCCTGTGTGTGTGTGTCTGTGTGTGTGTCTGCATGCGTGTGTACATGCATGCATGAATGTGTGTGTGAGAGTGTTTTGTGCAAGGAGGATTTGTGCAAGTTCTTGTGTGTGCCTTCGTGCCTGTGTGTGTATGTGTGTGTGTGTATGTGTGCGTGTGTGTGCGCATGTGCATATGTGTGTGCATGTGCGAGTGTGTGTGTGTGCATGTGTGTGTGCATGCGTGTGTGACCATGTATGAGTGTGTGTGTGTGCATGTGTGTGTGCATGCGTGTGTGACCATGTATGAGTGTGTGTGTGTGTGTGTGTGTGTGTGCATGTGTGTGTGCATGCGTGTGTGTGCATGTGTGCGAGTGTGTGTGTGTGTGTGTGTGTGTGTGTGCTCCTGCAAACGGTTCTTCACTGCTGGTGTAACAGAGGCGCACACACGTCTGTAGGAAGAGCCGTTAATACTTTACAGAGTGGGACTCACACCAGCACACATGAATCATGGCACTGCCTGCCTCACTCACAAATCACACCAGCGCTAGGATATGTCCAGGAAGACCTAACAACTCCAGCTAAAGATCCTCTTTGGCTTCACAGGGCATGTGCTTTATAGCATTGACTTTTCCGGAGTTTGTTTTAGACTTTATCCGAGTCCCATATGTCTGGTGCTACCATGGCTCCGTCGTCTGAGGCTCACATTTTGTTTTTGTTTTATGTGTCTGCTAGCCTGGTAAACCAGCCCCTCGTACCAGACTCGTGCACTACATTTCGTACAGAGGGTCTGGCTGTGCTTCCATTGACATGGTTGTCTCAGCAATCAGCGAACAGAGGGAGTGCTCGTCAGCGATTACGTCAACTTCGTCGAGTGTTGTGCGCTACATTTGAATTGTAGCGCTTAGGAAGGCTTACAGCCAGGCTAATTGCGTGCGTCACGACCAGATGTTAGCGATTGAGTAAAGGCAGATGCAAGCATTTTAAACTTCTGCAGAGTCTACACCTCTAGGATGAAACTGTTTGCTGATTGGTCAGGCAAGATGTTGCCTGAGACAACCATGTCAATTGAAGCACAGCCAGACCCTCTGTACGAAATGAAGTGTAGTACAAGGGGCTGGTTTACCAGGCTATGTGTCTACTACTGTTATCTTGATATTTCCATCATCACACTGTCTGTCTGCGCAGTTGAAAGGCATAGCATGGTGTAGACTGTACCCAACGTAAAAGGGGCTTACACAAGTTTACATCATTCGGTCGCGCTGTGCTGAGCTATCAAAAAAATGGACCAGGACAAACGTGACTACAGATATGAGAAGAATAATGTAAGACAGCCAGGAAACTTTCTCGTGTCCATCTTACAGAGTATCTACACCCCGGAAAGCAGGTCAGAAAACTGTAAATAGACTAGATTAGCATGTGCTCTATCATGCTAGCTCCCTAGGTGCACATGAAAAGCGCCTAAGTGTGGATTTCAGCTAAGCCCTCGGTATCCTCCTCTCACACACCTCACATGACGCACTGGCTGAATTTCACCTCTGCACCATCCATCAACAGGGTAGCCAGGTTCTTGACAGACACAGACAGGGAGAGACAGATAGAGAGAGAGAGAAGGAGAGAGAGGGAGAGAGGGAAAGAGGGAAAGACGAGAGGAATGGGCTAAAGCCTGTCAGGGCTGTTTTACTGTAAGTAAGTGCTGCACTGCAGGCCTTTTTCCACACACACACATACACACATACATACAGTACATCCAAGCACACATGTGTGCACACATACACACACTGACCCATAAACACATACACACATACAGGCACACATGTGCACATACATATTTGCACACACACATACACACACACACACACACACACACACACACACACACACAGGCAAACAAACACAGTCATACTGCTGGGCTCACCCCTGCCTGTGTGTCAGTTAAAGTATCCATTGCAGATGACACACACACACACACACACACACATGCACACACACATCCCTGACTGTGATGGAGCCAAGCTACAGAATGGATGTGCATCTTGGGGTGGTGCACTGCATGGCTTATCTCATCCACTTGAACTCAAACAGCACACCATACCAAGCATTGCCCCATCCTAGTCCAAAACATTCTCCTCAAGTCTGGCAAATAACTCCTCACAGTTATCTAGCTCCATAGTAAAGAAATGGGATTACTGCACTAAAGAAACATAAGCTATGTTCTGTGGAATGTGTCGATTTAACTTTTTTATCTTCGTGTGAACAAAAAATATCAAACAATTTTGCCTAAAAATGTTAATGTTCAGAGTGTTATTTCAAAGTAGTCTAAAAGGCTTGAAGATCAGTGTTACCCTCATGAAGAAAACAACAATGTATAAATGGGAAAAAGATTAAAATGTAAATGATAATACAATCGAATGTTCAAGGTTCCTCATAAACAAGTCATTCACGTTATGTCACATCAGACCTTAGCGAGTTCATATTAACTGAGGGCTAACGTACAATGTACCTAATGCAGACTTCATGTGTAACATTAAATTGCCAGCAAGACTTTGTGCACATCCCAAGCCCAGGTCCATCTGTAGAAGACCAACAATGGCCAAAACGTTATTCCATGCCTGTTGATGTAAAATAAACAGAAGAAAAAGGATTCTGACGTGTATGGGCCTTCTCTGAGTTATTTAATGCGTAACATTACCATGGAGAAAGAGAGTGGGGAGGAGGAGGTATAATAGTTTGTGTAGAAAGGGCCAAAGTACTTTCAAGGTGATGAAGTGAAAGAGAAGGAGAAGATGACATATGGAGAGAAGGATGCACTGACAGGGATTCATGGAGAGAGAGAGGGGGGGATAGAAGGATAGAGACAGGGACAAAGCCTTTAGATAGAGTGATAGAGTACGAGAGAGAGAGAGGGACAGAGACAAGAGCCTTCGGATGAAGTGAAAAAGAGAGGGAGACGGAAGCCTTTAGATGGAGTACGAGAGAGAAAGAGAGAAAGACTAAATGAGTGAGAGAGCGAAAGAGAGAGAGAAACAGACAAAAGCCTTCAGATGGAGTGAGAAAAAGAGAGAGAAAGAGGGAGGGACAGAGAGAGAGCGAGAGAGAGAGGCACGGAGGGGGAGCACTGGCAGTCGTCCAGCAGTCGTAGTCATTCTGAGGTAAATGGTGTGAATGTTAATGATGATCGCTTTGAAGATTAACCTACACATGCTACTGGAAAATAACTCCCACAAGAACAAAGCAAAAAACAATGAATTGGGGGTTCTGCTCTTTGTAAAGACACACTCTGGACTTCCTTACATGCTCCAAATAGCACATTGTATGTGTGTGTGTGTGTGTGTGTGTGTGTATATATATACGAGTGTAAGAAAGACAAAGGTTGTGTGTGTGTGTGTATAAGAGTTTAAGAAAGACAAAGGGTGTGTGTGTGTGTGTGTGTGTGTATATAAGAGTTTAAGACAAAGGCTGTGTGTGTGTGTGTGTGTGTGTGTGTGTGTGTGTTTGGCAGCAGTTGCAGGGTGTATCTCCTGGCTGCGTTTGTGATCGCCCCTCTCTGATTCACACCAGTGAGCTGAGAAGACGCACCGCCAGAGAATCTCAAAAACCCCTCATGCTCATACACACACACACACACACACACACACACACACACACACACAATCTTTTTCCTCTCTTAGGCATGCACATGCACTCATTCACCTCCCAGCCCCAAGCCCCACAACACACACAAACAAACCTTTCCTTCTCTGGCACAAACACTCACACACAAACCTTACCTTCTTGTACTCACACACACACACACTTTTCTCTCTCTATCACTCATTGAAGCAGACAACAAATAGGAATTCCTCTCCTGTGGTCAGACAGCAGGTTTGACCTTCCCCTCCCCTCCTCAGACTGCGCTGTACATGGCGTTTGGCCTTTGCTCTGCTCTGAGCTCAGTGTGGTGTGTGTGTGTGTGTCTGTCTGTCTGTCTGTCTGTGTGTGCGCGTGCATACCCTTCTCTATGCGTGCGTCCGCATCACTGACAGATTCATTGCTTTTCCCCTAGCGAAAAAACGGATTCACACAAATGAGTTCTGACAGGTGGCTAGAACAGCTAGCAGCGCATCATTGTGCTTGGATGTCAGTGAGTAATTAAAAGCTTTCCTTTGTTGATGATCACATTTTGTTGTCAACTCTGACAGTATGTATGCGTCTCCGGGAATCATTGTTTCTTCTGTCAGTGATTTGATCCTGACAGTTAACGATCAAATAATCAGTTACTGTACAAATTAAAGTGCATGAAATAACTCCTCCTGTCTGGGCATGTGCATATGGGACACAAAAGGCATGGTTCTGTATTAATGTTACACAGCGTTTTTTAAATTGACATTCATGAGTGCAGTAGGATGAGATACGTATCTGCAGTGTACAGGAATTCAATCAAAATGGCTGAGCTGGTAAATGTGTTGCGTCCGTTATGCATAATACATGAATGATGTACGGGAACTGAGTCAATGTGGTCCACAGAGCCAGCTTTCATGTGTGTTTTATAACAATGAGAGAAAGTTTCTTTTACAGTTGAGAATTACAGTTTGAAGCCTGTGCCTAGAAGCTTCTACAGCTTCCAGAAGGGGTCTGTTCCAAATGTTCCCTTGCTCACTACATGCACTATGTCTGTATGTACAGTATACATCCTGTGGTAGGACAGACCACAGACCAGGAAGACTTAGAAACTCCAGCTAAAGATTGGAGCTCCTTTGAGATGACTGGCTGGCTTAAAGCAATGCATTCTGGACTTGAAAAAGTGAACTTTTTTTTTTAACAATCTTGTCCGAACGTTACCGTACCACATGGGTGGATAGGGTGTGGTACAGTGATTGCTAGCCAGTCATTTTAAAGGAGCCAAATGCATTGCTTTGAACCAGCCACTCAGTTAGTCAGTCATTTAAAACAAGCCCACTGTCTTTGGATTTTAATGGCATGTGCTGTATATCTGTAACTTTTCTTTGAGATTTTTACATTACATTATACTTAGCTGACAGTCTTATCCAAAGTGACTTACAGTGACTACTGTAGGTAAAGGGACATAGGGTTAGATGCCTTGCTGAAGGGTACTTTAGGAATGGATGAAGGTGTAGGAGACTGCTAGTTATTCACTTCCCCATCCAAACCTGCAACCTGCTGATCCCAAGTCTACCTGTCTAACCATCAGGCCTCAGCTGCCCCACAGTTTTTTATGAGTTCAAGATGTCTTGTGCTGGCCTGGTAAACCAGCCCCTGGTAATTCATTTCATTTTGTACAGAGGGTCTGGAGCGGAGGCCGTGAGAAACGATTTCTTCCTGGAGGTGTGGGCCCTGCAGAAGTTTAAAACAAGTGCCTCTGCCTTTACCCAATCACTGGTCGTCACGTATGGAATTAGCCTACCTATGCAGTACAATACAAATGTAGCACACAAAGTCAACATCATGGCTTACGAACACACCCTCTGTTCGCTGATTGGATAGGAGTTGCTTGGTTGCTTACATGCTCCTCAACAGCTTCTGGTCCAGACCCTCTGTACAAAATGAAAATAAATGAAGTACTAGGGGTGGGTTTACCAGGCTAGTCTTGTGCTACCGTGATTTGGTAGTTAAAGGCTGACATTTTTTGTTGATTAATGTCTCTTAAAGGAGAACTTTGGGGTAAAATGAAAGTTGGCATGTTAAAACATCATACAGAGTTGGTATGTGTACTGAGGAGCAAAATTGATTTAGCCTGTTGCATTCAGAGTTTAACTATTTTTTTGCGTTTGTCCCAGAAGGCTAACAATGGAAGTTAACATGTTCACATAGAAACTAAAAAAATACCTTCAAAGTTCGTATATGTATGGCAGTGTGAAGTGGGTTCTTGGCATATAGGAATATCACGAAGGATGTGACGGTTGTATGTGAAACTTCTGAAGGTTTATTCTCATCAAAAGTATACAACAAGAGGAGGCCGCTCACGCTCTAGGCTGCAGAACTAACTCTCCCACAAACTTTCCCTCCAGAGAACTTCTTGTCTCTTCCTGACCATGAGAACGATTCAACATAAAAGTACTTATACATTCCCGTTGTCTTCAAATTAAAAGTCCACATTTGTAGTGCTACGGCAGTATAGAGTACATTATATAGTGTGTCAATTAAACTGCCTGTTTCATTCATAGTGCACTATATAATGTGTAAATAAACTTCTCAGACTTAGCCCAAGGACAGTTCATCTCTTTGACAGTTCAACATGGCAGCTGTGGCCTAGTGGTTAGGGAGTTGGTCTTGGGTTCGAATCCCGCCCTACCCATGGTTAAGATGCCCTTGAGCAAGGCATCTAACCCCACACTGCTCCAGGGACTGTAACTGAAACCCTGTAAATGTCTGTAAGTCGCTCTGGATAAGAGCGTCAGCTAAGTGTAATGTAATGTAATGAGCAGAGGTCAGAGCATGTTCATCGGCGTCCCGGATGAACTGCCAATCATTTTTCTAGAAAACGGCACAATCCTCCGTAAAGCTAACCAAATCACACTTATGTTCATTCATTCACTACTCCATAACATGTGGGAGATGCATTCATTTCATTTTCAATACCCTTTTCTGTGCTTTTGCATAGGTGAATGAATAGATCAGTTGACCAGTGTCTTTGTGTTTCAGTGGGTGCACAGTGCACACACATCACATCAACAGTTTTGAAGCCCTTTGAAATGAAAAGCAGTATTATTTCATTGTTGATAAACTGATGACTATGACCTGCTTAGTCGGAAAGTGTATTGTGAGTGTCCTGACATGTATGTGTTGTATGGAGTCAGTGGCTCAGGAGTTAAAGGAGTCGACCAGTTCGATTGGTGTGATTCCAGCTCCTACTGGCGGGGTTGAAGTGTCCTTGATCAAAACTCTAAACCCCATACTGCTCTGTGTGCCGGTTGGCAGCTTGCTTGGCAGCCTTGTGCCATTGGTGTATGAGTGAGTGTGTGAATATGACTGTGTGTGAATGTAGGGCACTAAGTTAGTATGAGTACAGTGTATTAGCATGCCAACAGTAGAGGACCACAGGCTGAGTTGTGTAATGAGAGCATGTCTATCATAGCTGACCTTTTCCATGGAGATTTGGGACAACCATGGGGTCAGAGGTCCGGACATAATGAAGTGTCCGACACTTCATTAAATGGCAGCGGTCTTTAGGTCATCAGCCAATCAATAGCTCTGCTTGACCTGCTTGCTGAGTCTCTAGGAGAAATATCCATCATTTACTTTCAAACAGCTATGTCTGGCTTGGTGACTCTTGAAACTCAATCAAGTTTATTGTTAAGTTGGCCTGATCTTGGATCTGTCTTTACCTCAGTCAGTCAATACCCACAGCATGCAGGTGTGTTTCTGAATAAAATTATTTAGTTTAGTTTGCCTCAGTTTAGCTTAGCTTAGTTTATTAGCCTGTTTACAAGGAGCCATAAACAATACCAGCACCAGAGTAGGCTATTTAGTTCATTTGCATCTGTCATCACTGCGTAAATACTATACTAATGCTTTTACCCTCCCTGAATGTTTACCTTTTCAATTCTTCATAAAGTAGTTAGTGGAGGCAAGAAAGAAGGCAAGCAATGTACAAGCAAAGACTTCCACCTTTACCGATGAATTTGGCTCATAGCCTTTAATTGTGAATACAGTGGTCCCTCGTTATTCACGGGAGTTACGTTTTAAAAATAACCCGCGATAGGCGAAATCCGCAAAGTAGTCAGCTTTATTTTTTACAATTATTATAGATGTTTTAAGGCTGTAAAACCCCTCACTACACACCTTATACACTTTTCTCAGACAGGCATTGACATTTTCTCACATTTCTCTCTTCTACTCTCAAAGTTCAAACTTGCAAACATACAGCACTTCAGAGTCTCACAGCTAGCGATGGAAGATTTATGTCAATTTTACAAGCTGAGCACATTCTGTACTGTAAAGGAGATTCATTGACAATGTTCTACAGCCCCTTAGCCAATTAGGGCGCAGAACACAATGCGCTGTAAAAAAAAGCATGCACTAAAAAAAATCTGCGAAACAGATTGAACCGTGTTATAGCGAGGGACCACTGTAATACAAAAACACATTTACATGAAGGGTATAAAGTGTTTCTTTTAATGATATCTCTTAAAAATTCTTTGTAATCGCACAGGATTAAACTGGGATTCCACTAGTAATCTGTGGTAATTTGCCAATAATTCTCTTTTCGTAGCAATGTATTTAACGAGTACATATGTGAAATTTAGGGGAACAGATTTTTTTTTTTTTACAGATAAATAGTTTTGGATTTGCTAGTGAACAGGCGAGTGGAATACTGAGTTAGTGATTTTTTTTTTTTTTTTTTTGCGGAGATTTAGTGAGTGTCCCCGCATCAATCTGCCACACCTGAGGCGAGCCATGAATGTGGATATTTTTGAGTGAGTGCTGTGGGCGTGTTCATACATTTATGAGGATGAACAGTTTCACAGGAAAGTGTTTTGGGAGTGTGCAGACACACTTGTTGAGCCGAACTGCTCTGAAGGTATACGGTGAATGATGAAGAGGGACTGTATTGGCATACCGACATTGACAGTGAAGTGATTGATTGACAGGTGACACTCACTCAGACAGGTGTTGTCATGGAAGAAGCTGAGAATGTCGTGGCACTGTTCGCGGTGGTTGCCACTAGCAACACAGGAACACCAGGGCCCCACATTAGACGTGGTGTTGTCCAGATAGTTAGGAGTGAATATACTGCCTGTGGAAAGACAGAAAGAGAGAAAGAGGGGGAGAGGGGGAGATTTGAGTTTAGAGTTCTGAATTTATTCTGAGAAAGAGAGAGCTAAAGGACAGGACAGAAGGATAGATAGATAGATAGATAGATAGATAGATAGATAGATAGATAGATAGATAGATAGATAGATAGATAGACTGTGAATAAACAAAATGATTGAAGAGGCAAACATTTAAAAACGTAGAATCTCTCTAACTAGAATCACAGACACACATACACACACACAGACACACACACACACACACACACACACACAGACCTGTCGAAATTGTCTTTTTTGTGTGCTGCAGTGTGGGACTCCTCCTTGTATGGGCTCCAGACAAACAGTCGCTTTCCGAGCGCTTTAGTGCTGGAAGAGCTTTTTCCTCATTGAGGGATAATCACTTGAACTTGGGAGAGCTCTGAAAGCTTGTGATGTTAAAAGGGCCACGCTATCAGGGGGCTGAGAACACAGGCCCAATCTCTCCTCCCTCACTCCTCTCTCTCTCTCTCTCTCTCTCTCTCTCTCTCTCTTTTTTTCCCTACCCCTCTTCTTCGAGCCCTCCCTACAGTTCTGTGTCTATCTCTGCATTGTTGGCATCTGTGCCCCTCCATGATGGATCCCTTTGTTCGTCTGAGGGGGAAAATGACAGGAGTTGTGCCTTTTGTGCGGCTGAAAGGTTGGCTGAAGCGCGCTCAGAAGAGGTGGAGGGGCGATGGTGGAGGGGAGGCAGAGGTGGAGAGGCAAAGGGAGTTGTTTGGAAGTGGTTGGTGGTAGGGGTAAGGGATACACAGGCAATGGTGGAGAGGGGGATGGTTGTTGGTGGTGGGGGTGAGGGGTGCAGGGGTGATGGTGGAGAGGGGGGTGGTTGTTGGTGGTGGGGGTGAGGGGTGCAGGGGTGATGGTGGAGAGGGGGGTGGTTGTTGGTGGTGGGGGTAAGGGGTGCATGGGTGATGGTGGTGGGTGGTTAGGGGTGCATGGGGGTGGTTGTTGGTGGGGGGGTGGTTGTTGGTGGGGGGGGGGTTGTTGGTGGGGGGGGGGGGTAAGGGGTGCAGGGCTGATGGTGGGGAGGGGGGTGGTTGTTTGGGGGGGGCAATGTTACTGGTGGGTAAGGGGTCGTTGGTAAGGGGTCGTTGGTAAGGGGTCGTTGGGCGATGTTGGAGAGGGAGGTGGTTGTTGGTGGTGGGTGGTGAGGGGTGCATGAGCGCTGGTGGAGAGGGGGGTGGTTGTTGGTGGAGAGGGAGGTGGTTGTTGGGGAGGTGGTTGTTGGGGGGGGGGGTAAGGGGTCGTTGGCGATGGTGGAGAGGGAGGTGGTTAGTGGTGGGTGGTGAGGGGTGCATGGGCAATAGTGGAGAGCGGGGTGGTTGTTGGTGGTGGGTGGTGAGGGGTGCATGGACAATAGTGGAGAGGGGGGTGGTTGTTGGTGGTGGGTGGTGAGGGGTGCATGGACAATGGTGGAGAGGGGGGTGGTTGTTGGTGGTGGGTGGTGAGGGGTGCATGGGCAATGGTGGAGAGGGAGGTGGTTAGTGGTGGGTGGTGAGGGGTGCATGGACAATGGTGGAGAGGGGGGTGGTTGTTGGTGGTGGGTGGTGAGGGGTGCATGGGCAATAGTGGAGAGGGGGGTGGTTGTTGGTGGTGGGTGGTGAGGGGTGCATGGACAATGGTGGAGAGGGGGGTGGTTAGTGGTGGGTGGTGAGGGGTGAGGGGTGCATGGACAGTGGTGTAGAGGGGGGTGGTTGTTGGTGGTGGGTGGTGAGGGGTGCATGGACAGTGGTGGAAAGGGGGGTGGTTGTTGGTGGTGGGTGGTGAGGGTGGGTGGTGAGGGGTGCATGGACAATAGTGGAGAGGGAGGTGGTTAGTGGTGGGTGGTGAGGGGTGCATGGGCAATGGTGGAGAGGGGGGTGGTTGTTGGTGGTGGGTGGTGAGGGGTGCATGGACAATGGTGGAGAGGGGGGAGGTGGTTAGTGGTGGTGGGTGGTGAGGGGTGCATGGACAGTGGTGGAGAGGGGATGGTTGTTGGTGGTGGGTGGTGAGGGGTGCATGGACAATAGTGGAGAGGGAGGTGGTTAGTGGTGGGTGGTGAGGGGTGCATGGGCAATGGTGGAGAGGGGGGTGGTTGTTGGTGGTGGGTGGTGAGGGGTGCATGGACAATGGTGGAGAGGGGGGTGGTTAGTGGTGGGTGGTGAGGGGTGCATGGACAGTGGTGGAGAGGGGGGTGGTTGTTGGTGGTGGGTGGTGAGGGGTGCATGGACAGTGGTGGAGAGGGGGGTGGTTGTTGGTGGTGGGTGGTGAGGGGTGCATGGACAATAGTGGAGAGGGAGGTGGTTAGTGGTGGGTGGTGAGGGGTGCATGGGCAATGGTGGAGAGGGGGGTGGTTGTTGGTGGTGGGTGGTGAGGGGTGCATGGACAATGGTGGAGAGGGGGGAGGTGGTTAGTGGTGGTGGGTGGTGAGGGGTGCATGGACAGTGGTATTGTGTCTGGCTGGAGGCGGCTGCAGCAGAAGGGAACCACTTTTAAGACATCGATTGCCTTTGTCCCCTAACAACACAGAGCAGCGGCATGTTGCTGGATAACATGAACTACCTGTAATGGCTGAAGAACTGGGGCAACGGCTTGTTCTTTCTTTAGCAGGCTTTCTTACTCTTAAGCTCTGTTCAGCCTTTCTTTCCTCCTATCCTTGTCCTTACTTCTTTTTTCTACATAGCTCTTGGTTTTTACTCTTTTGTTGGTTTCTTCTTTGGCTTTTCACCTTTTCATGCATTGTAACTCTCTTTCTTTCTCCATCGATCTCTCTCTGTCTTTGTGTGTCTGTCTCACACAGGATCCTCTGTGTTTTTTTCTTTACCCTGCACATGATGGCGGTTGCTGTACATTGACGATAACTGTCAGCAGTGTGTGTGTGAGGTCAGGTGTCAGCTGGCAGGAGTGTGTGTGTGTGAGGTCATGTGTCACCTGGCAGGAGTGTGTGTGTGTGTGTAAGGTCATGTGTGACCTGGCAGGAGTGTGTGTGTGCGAGGTCATGTGTCTCCTGGTAGGAGTATGTGTGTGTGTGTGTGTGTGTGTGTGTGTGTGTGAGGTCATGTGTCACCTGGCAGGAGTGTGTGTGTGTGTGTGTGTGTGTGTGTGAGGTCATGTGTCACATGTGGAGGAGCACACGAGCCATATGACGGCCCCTCACCTGGGTGAGTAGAGCGGAGCAGAGCGCTCATCCTTCTGACAGGATCACACACACACACGCACGCACACACACACACACACGCACACGCACGCACACACACACACACACCACCACCACCACCTGTGTGTGTGTGTGTTTATGACAGGCCAACATGGCTACACATGGTGCACATGTGAATGGTCAGTGGTGTGTGTGTGTGTGTGCCTGACTGTGTTTACAGTTGTTTAAGTACATACAGGGTTTTTTTCACATGGGGATAACAGCCACGAAAGCAGCCTGTAGAACTCAAAACTCAAGAAGTCAAACACACACACACACACACACACACACACACACACGCACACACATGCACACAAATCTACACATTTGAATCTGCTTTTTTTATAGTTACATATTTAGCGGTAATTTTATCCAAAGTGACAAACAGCACTGGGCTGATACAGATTAGCAGTAAAAGTATGACCAGTAAAACATTAACATTGAAATTATCAAACTACAGCAAAACAACCAATAATATGCATATATCTCAATGCTGATGTTTTAAGTGCTAGTTCAGAGTGCCCTGGTTGTAACTGGAAAGGACAGAATTACAGGTAAAATGCTTACAGTGAGCACGGTGGAAATGCTCTTGTCCCCCTAAGACTTGACCTGAAAAATCCCTCTTTATGCGTAGAACTGTCTGATAAAAGGCGTTTTTGACTATTAGCTTAAATAGCCGTCTTCTCTGTACAGAACCTAAGATTTTCTCTCCCAAGGGCTATTTCAGATATTTCAGAATGCTTTTTTCCTGGGTGATGCTTTTACATGTATTCACAGTCAGATTTGAAATGCCATCAGGTGTTGATCAGGGTAATGCAGATAGTTTATTAAGGAGCCATGTCTTGAAAAAGGGGGCATTCAACGCCCATACACCCACCCACACACTCACACACACCCACACACCCACACACA
>CM050205.1:13072500-13080000 GCA_027475355.1 Coilia nasus
ATGTGTCTGTGTGTATATGTATTTATCTCTGCGTGTGCGTGTGCGTGTGCATGTGTGTGTGTGTGTATGTATTTATCTCTGCGTGTGCGTGTGCATGTGTGTGTGTGTGTATATGTATTTATCTCTGGGCGTGCGCGCGCGCGTGTGTGTGTGTGTGTGTGTGTGTGCGCGTGTGTGTGTGTGTGTGTTTTTACCGTGCAGTATGGTCTGCTGCAGGTTCCAGTAGATGCTGTATGTATGTGTGTGCATGTGTGTGTGTGTGTGTGTGTGTGTGTGTTTACCGTGCAGTATGGTCTGCTGCAGGCTCCAGTAGATGCTGTATGCGTGCGTGCGTGCGTGCGTGCGTGCGTGCGTGCGTGCGTGCGTGCGTGCGTGCGTGCGTGCGTGCGTGCGTGCGTGCGTGCGTGTGTGTTTACCGTGCAGTATGGTCTGCTGCAGGCTCCAGTAGATGCTGTATGTGTGTGTGTGTGTGTGTGCATGTGTGTGTGTGTGTGTGCGTGTGTGTGTGTGTGTGTGTGTGTTTGTTTACCATGCAGTATGGTCTGCTGCAGGCTCCAGTAGATGCTGTATGTGTGTGTGCGTGCGTGCGCGTCTGTGTATGTGTGTGCATGTGTGTGTGTGTGTGTGTCTACCGTGCAGTATGGTCTGCTGCAGGCTCCAGTAGATGCTGAGGCAGTTCTTCTCCTTCTTCATGCCCCTCTTGCACTGGCAGCGGTGCAGCGGGCTGGCCATGAGCGCGGTCACGGCGTTCTCGCAGTGGTTGCGCGCCCCGGGGCCCAGCTTCACGCTCCCGTCGCCCGCCACACACTGACGCAGCGTCCGCAGGCGCGGGCTGCACGCCTCGTCGCTCGAGCACGTGTCCCCCGCGTGCAGGCAGTCCCACCTGCCCGAACACAGCCCGCTCGGGACACCTGGGGACAGGGACAGGGCAGGGAAGGGGTTAGGATAGGTAAGTCACCGCAGATGTACTGCCCTACAAAGTGATAAACTGCAGTAACTACATGAACATTGAAACTGAGAAAAATGCCTTCGATGTTGTCATACTGCCCAGTCCAACATGTTGTAGTTATAAGAATGGTGATGCTTTTATGTACTTTCTTAATAGAAAGCAGCAATATATTTATCACAAGAAGAAAGGTGTTATAAAGTCAATTTACAGTCTAAACTCAGTTTTGACAAAATGTGTACTGTGTTACTGTCTTGGCTTTGTAGGGCTGTGTGATAAGCCAAAGAGGTCTACAAAGGACGAATGTTCGGGACATCTCTGGTCAAAGGACTAAAACTACACTTCAGAAACATCAGCCCAAAAAGAGGCAGAAGGATCAAAGCTGAGGTAACTAGAGAGCAGACACACATCCTTTGTAGGATTGTGAAGGATCAGACAAAGAGTATATTACCTAGACCCCAGCCTACTGTAAACACATGTTGACAGGAAGAAGGGTGGACATCAAGAAACAAAACAAAAAAACATTAAAAACATTTGACATGAATTAACTAACATTGACTTTAGAACAGTGGTGGTAAGGAAGTCCAGGAAATCATCTGACCAGTGGTCTCTGTCTAGACCACAACCTGCCGCATCCATGGCATCTACCGTATATCTTGGGCGTGCATGTGAACAGGTAGCAGTCATTAAAGGGTCACTGACTTTGAGCCTGCAAAGGTCACAGCTTGCTTGGATGGTTTCCTTAGACTGTCCACAGATGTGTAGGTAAATAAGCTACAGTATGTTAGCTGCAATGTGCGGGTTAGGGGATGGATTTGGTTCAGGTGATACTCAGTGAACTACAGACAGAATGAAGTTGAATGTTGGATGGTCTCCTTAGACTGTCCACAGACGTTTAGGTAAATAAGCTACAGTATGTGAAACTCTCAGTTAGCTACAATGTGCCGGTTAGGGGATGGATTTGGTTCAGGTGATACTCAGTGAACTACAGACAGAAAGAAGTTGAATGTCAAGAAACAGTTAAGTCTGAGACGATTGAGAGAGGAGTTGGTCAACAAGGATCTTTGGTAAAGTCTCTGTAGGTGGACTATCCAAGTCAAGTAGTGCCCCTCCTAAAAAAAAATAACAAACAAACAAAGAATGGGTCATTTTCCCCCACGTGGCTGGATCCCACAGAGTTTGTTTGTGATTACTGGGACTCCAGCATAGTCGTAACTCCAAGGTCCGTCCTCTGCTGGGAGATAAGGCCACAGAAAAGAAAGCGGGGATAAAATGTGTTGTGTTTACCGACAGCTGGACACATTCAGTCGCTATCGCGTTGTGTGTTTAATGCTCTGCCAAATAAAAAGGGCGAACTGGATCGTGAATGGGAGGGCAGGGTGTGTGTTTTATCCTTCCGTGAGTAATCTCCTTACCCCAGCATCCTGCAGGGGTAAGCCAGTCTAGACAGACATCCGTCCAGCCTACTGACACCACAGATAGCAGGGGGCAAACAGCTTGACCGATGAGACAAAGATTTGGGCATGATTTTTGCTGAGGATAGCATCTTTTACAGACCCAGTCGTTTTGCTTGAGCAGTCCGTGTGTGTGTGTGTGTGTGTGTGTGTGTGTGTGTGTGTGTGAGAGAGAGAGAGAGAGTGTGAGTGGGTGAGTGAGTGAGAGAGAGTCTGTGTGCATGCAGGCGTGTGTGGATATGGGTGTGTCCAGTGTGTGTGAGAGTGTGTCTAGTTTGTGTGCTTCTGCTGTGTGTGTGTGTGTGTGTGTTTGTGTGTGTCTGTGTGTTTGTGGATTGGAGATGCTAGGGTGGATTTGTAGAGTCTGGCCCTTGAGCGGGTAAGGGCTACTCTGCTAAGACATCTGCTTGGTCTGCCAAAATTGTTTCATAAAAAGAAAAGTACAAACTATAGCTAAGCCAGCACACAACAGGAAGCTAAAAGTAGAGAGCTGAGAGAGCAAAGATTCATTAATAAAGTTCATATGACAGCTTTGCTGCAGGTGGGATGTCTGTTACAAGAGAACTCTGTGGTGAAAAATAACACTTGTGCAGACATCTCAGATGTAAGTACTGCAGTTTATTAACGGTACCTGAGAAATGTTGCGAAGAACCATCGCATGCTCCAGGCAACAAGTCGAAAATCATACAGAACACATCTTCACTTTACACACCTTCGCCCCACCCCCATTCAAATGAAGTAATCACACAGCTGCAGTTTGCACCATAGGGTGTTGGTTTGCACCATAGGATGTCCTGAAGTTAGTCCTGTGAGAAGCAACGGAGGTGACGGATAACATATGGTCCATGATAAAGGGCTTCGTATCTGTGTGCGTGAAGGGTGATGGAACAGTGGTCTTCGGGAACGTTGTTTCACCACCATAAACCTAAACCTGGTTTCCTCCTTATTATCCACCTGTGCTTTACAATCTTTATGAGTAGCATCTGATCTCTGATCTCTGTGTGATCTATGGCCTTTGGTTTAACTTGGGGTCCCATACATAAGCTTAGTTCTAATTAATCTAACTAAGAAAAGACATCATTATAACATATGTATAGTAATGCCTTCTTAACTACACTCCTTTTATAATTTGTGGTATATATCAATATTATTATGAGAACCATGTATCATGTGTATCAATATTACTTAGAGAACTATGTATCATATATGTTAATATTACTAAGACAACCATGCCCGCAGTCACACAAATGCAGTTGTTTCTCTGCAGCTGGTTTCTTAGGCATCTCTCCTTAGCTTCTCAGTTGAAAGCAAGCAAACAAACTCCTCCGGCAATTCTCTATCCATCTCTCTCTCTCTCTCTGCCTCTCTTTCTCTCTCTTTCTTTTTTCTCTCTCTCTGTCTCTCTCTCCACCTCTCTTTCATTGTCTCTCTCCTTTCTCTCTGTCTGCCTGCTTAGCTCTGTTGGTGTCTTTCTACCTCAAGTTGTCTGCCTCTCTCTTTAACTCTATTAGTCTGTCTCTTTCTCTTTTCTCTCTCTCCCTTGCCCCCCCCTCTCTCTCTCTTTCTCTTTGCTCCTCCTTTTCTACATCTCTCCTCTTCTGTTATTGAGAATCAAATCACCTGCTTAAAAATGGAAGCACTCAAGCAAAAAGGGCTGCCCCAATGTACAAGTGTGAGTATCCGTGTTGGGTGTATAAATATGTGTGTGTGTGTGTGTGTGTGTATGTGTGTGTGTGTATGTGTGAGTGTGTGTGTGAGTCTGAGTGAGATGAGTATGAGTAGTGATTTATGAATAATCTCTCGGTCCGGGCCACCCTGAAGACAGGCGGGGAAGAGGAGAGTGGAGTGTGCGAAAGTGGGTTTAATTATATTATGGCCGGCCGCCAGTGACTCCTCTATTAGCTCAGATGAAGAAGGGGTGTTGGAGCAGATGAACATAATCATACTGCATGAGCCACACACACACACACACACACACACACACACACACACACACACACACACACACACACACACACAACACACACACGCACGCACGCACACATACACAGATACAGGCACAAACACACACACACACATAGCACACACGAAGGCAGAAATACACAGGCAGAAATACACACACAGGCACACATACATTGACACACACACACAAACACACACACACACACACACACACACACACACACACACACACACACACACACACACACACATTGCATAAAACATACCAACACCTTGCGGAGGACCAGAGGGCCACCAACCTCTCTGACAAACGAGACCTTCAACCTAATCAAACCTAACAAGCAGCCTATCCACAAGCACTACACCTCCTCTCCCTCTGGCCACCGGGGACCTCAGGTCTCCATGGACACATGATTGATTGACAGGTATCAGAGTGGAGGAGAAGTTTTTATAGGCAACACCGTGGTTACTGTTTACTGAGAGAGTAAAAGCAAAAACAGACAGACAGACAGACAGACAGACAGACAGATATAAGCAAATAAATAAATAAAGACCAGAGTATGTATAGAAGAAGATTGATGTTTTCATCATACAGTACATGAATACCTTACACCTTCAGCACATCATTGGTTATTGCCTGTAATATTGCCTTTTGCTTCAGAAACTTTTGTTCAGGAAGTAAAATTCCCCTCTTGTTTGCACTCAGAGACCTTGCTAGGTGTTGTGTGAGGCCACCTGGAACCCGAGGCCACATGGAACGTGTCCATGTGTGTGTGTCAATTGTGGAACATGTGTGTGTGTGTGTGAGTGTGTGAGTCCATTTATCAGGTCATTTTGTTCCCTCTTGCCTGGTGGAGCATCCGGAGAGTTGCTAAACAGCAGGAGTGTGTGTGTGTGTGTGCTTCTACAGAAACAGTGCCATTTATGATTAAAAAGGGTGATGGAAAAAAAGAATCAGATATTTAGATCTTTTTTGATTTGATAATGTCTAATAATGTCAGTACTGTATAGAGAATACCCTTTTCCCACCTAAACATAGTAAAGTAAGCTATTTTTCTGCATATTTATATATTTTGCATATTTTTTTTGCATGTGACACAAGTCACATTTCAACTCAATCCCGTCACAGACTATTGCAAGCTCTTTATTGCATTGTTCACATTTTTTTAGTTGCTAACGCAAACTGCAGACAACTGCTAAAAACAAACATCTACATAAGTTCCAACAGATCATATGTACAAGAATATACATTAAATATTGCAAAAGTATTCATCCCTGTAGCAGTCATTGAACCATTTAACACTGAACAATGTAACAGGATTGAGCAGGATGCTACATGGCATCATTCGGTTTACATATTGTTCTATTTTATAACTACATTACTTTTTGAAAAAACCATATAAACTATTAATTTTCCCCCAAACAGTGTTGAAAGTTTAAGCTTGATGTAACGTATATATTTATAACAACCATAAAATATTTGTGAGAATTGAGAAAGTAGCTTAGCACTTGTCACGCCATACTGTTCAAGACACTGGATGATTCCACTTCCTCATAAATGATGTCGCAGAATTAAACCATATTTTACTAAATGGGGTTTTGGTGGTTTCATTACGGGGTTGAATTAAACGAAGGGACTGAGACAAATACTTAAAATTCTCTTAAAATTAAATTGCTTTTCCAAAGAACACATATTATACACGGAAAATGGTTAGCAGTGCAAAATTTCGCAAATATATGCATATTATTTAACATTATTAACTCAATATTGACCATGCTGTTAGTATGATGGACAATGGGGACAGGCAAAATTCTTCATACTCTTCGTAAAAGCATAAATATAAAGCTTGACATAAATGTCATTATAACATGTTTTCTCCGATAATTATTTAAAAAAAAAACATGTAATACTTTCAAATGTTGCAGTTCAAATGTAGTTTTATGAATGTCAGGAGAAGTTATAGCAGCAAGACATCTTGGGACACAGAAACTACTGAAATGGCACCGAATCTGTAGAATGACCTGTGTGTATTTAGCACAGGGGGGTTGGGGGGGGGCAGAGGCGGACATCCCGGGTTCAGAAAGGAAAAGTCCTGCCACATATTTGGTCCAGCCAATTCACTAAGCTAGCATGATCCTAATTAGCACCAGTCTGTAGCCAGGTAGATGAGCTAATTAGTGAAATCACCTGCGTTAGGAGCACAGGCAGGAATGCATGGCAGGACTTCTACTTACTCAACCCAGTTTGTACACCTCTGTTGGAGGGTGGTGGATGTGGAGGTCACTCTGACTTCTACAGGAACAGCACTCTGTCCACACACACCAAGCCACACACACCATTCAAGACTGAATGATCTCAGTCGCTACACAAACTCTCAAGCAGGTAGTTTTGCAATGGGTTTTGATAGCTTCTGAAAATATACTACAGGTGTGTGGACTGAAAGAAAACCCTTACGGCTTCTTTTCCATAACCTGGGCAGTCTGTTGTATAGTGATTTTTTTTCTATAATGACACGTCATTTCTTTTGTAGCAACCCAAAATGTTGCCGATCACACACATTAGTAACAGCCAAAAATTGCGTCCTTTTTTGGCATTTAAGGGGAAAATTGCCGGCTGAAAGCCTTTTTGGTCATCTTTCTGAAAAAGAGGACAGCTTTTTTTCCCTCCATCTCAGTAATGGAATCTTGAGGCTGTCTACACATTTTCTGTTTCTTCAGCTGAGTGTCCGTCTGTCTGTCTGTCCTGTCTGCTTTCTCTGCCTGCTGTATGTCTTTTAGTGAGCTTTTTAAAGCAACACTAAGGACTTTTTTCATCTTTAAAATAATATTTCCAAAATGATTTTCAATGGTACATCAACTTTTAAAAGGTTTGACTGGCACTTCTGCCATACCTTTTGCTGCCCTCGTTCAACCAAATTAGTGCTATAAAGGCTTGCCAACTTGGCTAGAAAACCTGTAGTTCGCGTGCACAACAAAAAACTACAAGTCATACTTGCCTAAACATTCTGCAACATATTCTTGTTAATGGGCATAGTTCTTTTCAAAGCACATATGTATCTCAATTTGCCAATTACCCATTTAATTGCAAACAAATGCTATGTGTGAAATGCCAGACTGTGGTGACTTGTTTACCTGAGA
>CM050205.1:13092500-13095000 GCA_027475355.1 Coilia nasus
TATACACACACACACACACACACACACACACACACACACACACCATTCCTGTACTGTAAGATGAAGGAGAGGAGCCATTTGCTCCCATGGAGGGAATCCTGTCATAAACAATCTTCTCATAAAGATGCCCAGTACGCTTTGTGACCCTGAGTCGGGATGTTTAATGCCATGTGTCACTTGTATACAGATGTGTAATGCAACGCAATGTGTGTGTGTGTGTGTGTTTGTGTGTATTTGTGTGTGCGTGCATGTGTGTGAGAGAGTGTGCATGTACTGTATGTGTGTTTGTATGTGTGAGTGTGTGCATGTGTGTGTGTGTGTGTGTTTGTGTGTGTGCATGTGTGTGTGAGTGTGTGCATGTGTGTGTGTTTGTGTGTGTGTGTTTGTGTGTGGGTGTGTGTGCATGTGTGTGTGAGTGTGTGCATGTGTGTGTACTGTATTTGTGTGTGTGTGTGTGTGTGTGTGTGTATTTGTGTGTGTGTGTGTGTGCCAACTTTCTGATGCCCATATCCCAAAAGGAACACCCAGAGGGAACAATTAAATTGTAGAAGGGCACTGTGAGTGTGTGTGTGTGAGTGTGTGTGTGTGGGTGTGTGTGTGTGCATGTGCATGTGTGGATGCGTGTGTATGTTGTCCACACTTGCCAGCCCGCAGGTGATATAGATCTGCAGGACATCTGTTAGATTATGCCTTTTTGACACTCTCTTTCACAGACACACACATAAATACTCCCTATAGTGTGCAGACACATGCACACACACACAGACACACACATGCACGCACTCATGGATGCATGCACACACAGAATCCTTCTACAGTCTACAAACAGGCAGACAGAAACATACACACTTCCTCTCTCTCTTTCTCTCTCTCTCTGTCTACCTCTCTTACACATGCACAAACACACACACACGCACACACACACAGGCACACACACACACACACACAGGCACGCATGCACACACACACACACACACACAGACACACACACACGTGCGCGTGTACACACACACACACAGATTGCAGCTTATTTGTACCTCTTTTAGCAAATTCTTCTGACCCCTCCACATCCCACTCTCAGCTCCCAGTCAAGGTTGGCAAGGGCAGAGGTGTGTGTGTGTGTGTGTGTGTGTGTGTGTGTGTGTGTGTGTGTGTGTGTGTGTGTGTATTGTAGAAGAAAATGTTTGGATGGTGTAACAGAAGTAAAGGCGCTGGCGGAAGGTGCAGTGGGACGGTGTCAGGAACGTGGAAGACCCACAGGTAGTAAGAATGGAGCTCAAGAGTGCAGAACACCTACAGGTAGTAAGAATGGGAAATGGTGGCAGAGGGCCAAAAGTGAAACAGCCATTGACTATTCTTCCAAATCACTTAGACTATGGCCAGACAAGTCTAAAGGTGAGAGGACCAGACATGAGGCATAAGGAGGGTAGCTAAACACGTTATATGTACAATGGCCGTGGAAGGCACCTAAAGCGCCTGAGAGATAAGACAGGCTGGGATAACCGTAAAAGCATACCTCACCATACCAACACCTATAAGCCACCTTGCAGTTAACATTGTTCTTTTAAAAAAAAAAGAGGACAGCACGGGATTTTTCACCATTATGACTCAAGATAAAAAAACACCATTTTGAATTAACAAAAGTTAAACAGCCAAAAAGAATTACGGTGATTGGTCAATAAAAAGATGAGAACAGAGAAGGTGGGCCTGGGCTGAGCAGCATAAAGACAGGAGGCAGAGCAGGCTCCGGTTCAGATCATCTTTGGATCTCAGAGGCAGCACTTGGGCCTTATGCAGAACACCTGGTTGGACATCGCTTCACTCGCCACTTCTCCAGCGCAGCAGACTTGGAAGGCAAGCCAGCTGTTGGCTTTGAGTGGTGTGGTGAATAGAGGCTCTCCAGTCATCAACAACTTCTTGTTTCAACTGGTCTGCTTTGGTTAGGGATTCAGAGTATTATTTTTGCAAAATTTTATTCAGTTTTAGTTAACTGTATCTGTTTGTGTGTGTCTGCTTCTGTAGATGTGTGTCTTTGATTTATCATCCTCAGCTCAAAGTATATTATTATCCTGAAGGAAATGTAGTCTGCAGTTGGTATCAAAACACATCCAGTTGCATTAAAAATTATAAAGAAATATAACAAGATAAAAAAATACCAATACATTTCCACAGCGCAAATAAACAAAGCTACTCCCACTACGGTGAGCCAGAACTGAAAGCATAGAAACAGCACCGTAAATAAACGCACTGCCAGCTTAAATGGTGCACAGTGGCGACAGATAAAGAAAGACTAGAATAAGGTATGTCATACAAAGCTAAACAGACTAAATCTAAAGCTTAACAAACATACACATTTTATTTACAATAAAAACGTTTTTAGGGACACAGAAGCAAAAGAGGCTTTCCCACACCTACATAGTCTTGCACTCGGTATTCCTTAAAGTAGCATTGTGCAACTTTTTTTGAGTTAATTAATCATCGTCAGTGAGTCATTACCAGG
>CM050205.1:13100000-13102500 GCA_027475355.1 Coilia nasus
ACTATCTCTCTCTCTCTCTCTTTCTCTCACTATCTCTCTCTCTCTCTCTCTCTCTCTCTCTCTTTCTCTCACTATCTCTCTCTCTCACTGTTTTGCTCTCTCTCTTTCTTTCTCTCTCTCCCTCTCTTTCGCTCACTCACTATCTTGCTCCCTCTCTCTCATTCTCTGTTACTCTTACTCTCTTTCACTCTTTCTCTCACCTTTTCTTTCTCTCTCTCTCTCTGCCCCCCGTTGCTTTCACTCTCTCCCCATCACCCCCCTCTCTCTTTCATTCACTCTTTCTTTCTCTCTCTCTCTGCCCCCCGCTTCTTTCACTCTCTCCCCATCACCCCCCTCTCTCTTTCATTCACTCTTTCTTTCTCTCTCTCTCTGCCCCCCGCTTCTTTCACTCTCTCCCCATCACCCCCCTCTCTCTTTCATTCACTCTTTCTTTCTCTCTCTCTCTGCCCCCCGCTTCTTCCACTCTCTCCCCATCACCCCCCTCTCTCTTTCATTCACTCTTTCTTTCTCTCTCTCTCTGCCCCCCCGCTTCTTTCACTCTCTCCCCATCACCCCCCTCTCTCTTTCATTCACTCTTTCTTTCTTTTCACTCTCACTCACCTTCTCTCTCTCTGTCTCATCTCTCTCATCTTCTCCCTCACTCTCTTTTGTTGTCTCTCTCTTTTACTCTCTCTCTCTCGCTCTCTCTCTCTGTCTCTCACACATCTCTCTATCTCACTCTCTCTCTCTCCCTTCCTCTTAAATTCTCTATCTCTCTCTCTATCTCCCTCTTTTTCTCTCTTCCTCCACCCCTCTTTCTCTCTGTCTCTCTCTCCCTCTGTCTGTCAATCGTTTCCCTCATTCACTTCTCTCTCGTTTTTTTCAAAATCTGAAGCAGTGTAAAGTGTCTTTCTGGTCTCTGTTCTTTCTTCTTTCTTCTTCAAGAGTGTAGTACTTGTGTTGCTCCTGCTCTTGTGCTGAGTGAGCGCATGCATTGCTCTTAAAGAGGACAATGGTGTAAAGGTTTGAATACTTGTTTCATAAACGAGTGTTAAACCTCTCTCTTTTCAGTCTGTACCTCACCGCCCCGTGATTCACTTCTCTCTCTCTCTCTCTCTCTCTCTCTCTCTCTTTCTCTCCCATTTCTGTCATTTCTCTTTTGTTGGGAGGATGTTACCTACAGTATGTGGTGAGGTTTAGGTGGTTTTAACAATGTAAAGTACTGAGAGCAAATTGCACTGGTTTAATAAAGGTGTCACACAATCTTTTTCTATGCTCTCCTTTTCTCTCTCTCTCTGTCTCTTTCTGCCCCCCTCCCTACCTCTCTCTCTCTGTCTTTCTCTCTCTCTCTTCGATCTCGCCCACTCTCCCTCTGCATGATTATCGTAAAAACACATATTTGCTCTGACACACGCGTGTCAGTGAGGTCTCCTAAACGTGTACTCTCTGCGGAAATTAAATTTTCTCTCGTTCTCTCCCTCACATCTCTCGCTCACATCTCCCCCTCTCTGTCTGTCTCTACCTGCTGCAGTCTATCTCCTCCTGTTTAAACAGCACAACACCATCTCTCGCCCTTTCTCTCAGGCGACCATTGTCAAATTCAAATTCAAAAGTACTTTAATGGCATGACTAATTGGACAAAAGCATTGCCACAGCATTCATACAAGGCATGAGGGACACGCGTTATGAGAAACTACAGACTGTTTGTGTAGCCATGCATACATCTGGCAAATAGTATATCGAAGCAGAACAATGTGATAAAAAACAAATAAAAAGAAAGATATATTGTATAGAGCAGTAAAAGATAATGTTTCATACAAATGCTTGTTATGTATTGTTATTTATATTTTATGTGTGCTTCTCTATAGAAATATAAAACATAAAATGAAATATAGACAGTCTTTAGTCTATGACATTGTGAGATACGTATAGATATATAAGATATATAAGATAGATATAAAGATATATAAGTGTACCAAAGTCGCTCTGCTGAGGGGATGGCTACTATTTTCATTTGTGCTTCTGGTTCCTAAGTTTAGAGATATGTCTCTCTGTCTCATTCTCTATCTTTCTCTGACTAGTTAACTCCATGCAAACTACACAGACTAATAAATGTCTCTCTATCTTTTTTTCTCTGCCTTCATCCCTCTCTTTCTTTCTCTCTCTCTCACTATCTGTCTCTCTTCACTCCATCAGCACAGGTCAATGAATGCCAGCCCTCTCTCTTTCTCTTACTCCTCCACTTCTTTCCCTCCCCTATCCCCCTCTCCCTTCCTCTCTCTCACTTTCCCTCCCTCTATCCTTGCTTTATTTTCCTCTCTCCTTCTTTTCCCTCTCTTTCTCTCTCCCTTCCTTTCTCCCATCTCCCTTTTCCCTCTATTCCTCTCTCTCTCTTCCACTCTGCATCTCCTTCCCTCACTCTCCATCCATGCCTCTGACTTCATCTCTCTCTCCCTTTCTCTCCCTCCACCTCTCTCTTTCCACTCCCTCCCTCACTCTCCATCCATGCCTCTGACTTCAT
>CM050205.1:13105000-13107500 GCA_027475355.1 Coilia nasus
AGATAAAAAGGATCTGAGCCAGTGCCAATGGCACTTAGCTTTTCCTTACACTCTCCATTACTTCTCCTAAACTACAGATCCCATGATACCTAGCACTCCACACTTGAGCAATGACTACGTCCTGGACAACATCTCTACTGCATTTGCATTAGCAGATGGCTGTTTACCGTGCAATTTATATTATGGCTATTGTGGAGTTTTTTCTTAAACCAGAATCTAGATTCACAGCATATCGAACCCCGAACACTGCACAGCAAAAAGAGCAGTGTTGAATTGACTCCCACAAAGTTGACTTTAACACTTTTGAGGGTGTATATAGCCACACTCTGTGGAGTTAAACTAACACTTTCACATTGTGAAATAACCCAGACTCTGACAGACATTTAAATCTGAAAATGTTAAAATCCCACTTTGGGAGTTAAATCAATTCCCAAATGTTTAACCCTGAAATTTGAACTATCCAATTTTTTGCTGTGTGGCGTTGTTAGTCCCTATATGATCAGTTGCCTGGACCTTGGAGTCAAAGGACACAGTATGGTTTCTCACTGAATGTGCTAGTGGAACACAGTCTCAGAAATTTTGGGCCTTACAAAAAAGTAATATTAGTAGTGTTCTCAAAGACTATTCTGTCAATACTGGGACTTTAGAATCAACCTAACACCCCACCCACCCCTCCCTGGTGGTGCTGGTTGAACTACATTTACAGTAGTTCACACATCTACATTAATAACTGCACGGTGATTGATATAGTTAAATAATTCAAGTCGCCTTGCTTTGACTGGCACAACTGAAGCTACAAACAGCCGGGGGGCATAAAAGGAAAGGAGTATCTTATTTTTTACTTTTTAATCATCTCGGCACTCTACTTGACCTGCCTGTGCCCTTCTTCTTGCATGGTAACAGGCTTCTTGCTGCCCAGGCATACATCCAGCCTTAACACAACACACCCTTAACCTCTATGTGCCGCACTGACTACTGCTATTTACTGTACTGCTGCATTCAATTTTAGAGGTCACCTGGCGAACTGAATGATTCTTTCTGTTCGTTGCTATTTATCCGTAAATGTTCACAGAGGTTGTTGCATGCTATTTCAGAGGCCAGCATGGCCAACATTATAATCCTTCTTGGCGCAATATCAACTCCTGAACTGTAGACTCTAGTGGGTAGGTGTCTGACTGATGGGCACTGTATACATGCAGCCTCGCCATTCCTTGCTTTTCCTTATTAGTAATAGCATACTTGGTATATATGTGACCTCTGGACAACTCAGCTCTTTATGAAAATAAACTGAATTGACTGGCATGTTTTGGATGGCATGGGTGTTAGCGGTCTTGTTATAATGCCACATAAATGTGCTCGATTCAACAAAAAAGCTTGAACTACCTGATCTAAGTGGCCTTAATAGGTTTTATTTGGCTTTGATAGCTCCCTAGATACACAGCTAGCTTTTAGCAAACCCAGTTTTCCATCTAGGTTGGTATTGCTGTCTCCCAATAGAAAGCAATAGGTACTGTAGATTGCTAACCTACTGTATGTTTTCAAAGCAGCATTCCATACCATTGCATAATGTCAGGCTGGGGCTAATGTAGGCACATTACCTGAATCGACTCCCCTCTAGACGGCTAATTTGGAAGGAACCCCAACCTGCTGACTTTGATGCCAAGATTGCATGGGGAGTGGAACGGAGGTCCAAGGACACCCGAAAACAAACACCTCATATCAGATCCCACTCATCTGGTGCCTGGCACTAACCTCCCAAGGAGACAGTGGGCCACCCCAGATTCAGGACTGGTCAGGGCCCTTGCCTGGCCAGCCTCCATAGGTGGCGGAGCAGGCCAAGCCCACTGTGTGCCTGTGGAGGGGAGCAGACCATGGAGCACACTGTTGAAGCTTGCCCTCTTCAAAGACTAAATGGAAAACTGGTCTCTCTTCACACTGCCAGCCTTGAGGACTTTGCATTCTGTTAATAAATAAATACATGAATTGTCATACAAGGATGTGTCATTCTCCTGGAGAAGGGCCTCTTGCTCTGTATCTCTCTCCCTCTCTCTCTCTCTCTCTCTCTCCCTCTCTCTCTCAGAAATGGGCCTCTTCATCTCTCTCTGTCTCTGAGTCTCCGAGCTGTCGCTAGGAGTGTGAAAGTCGGTAATGAATTTGGGGTGTCGGTGTCATTGTGCGCGTCCCTCTGACACTCTCCACCCCCCGAGCTCAAGCGCTGCAGTACCACAATGCAGACTCAGCGCTTCACACCCCACCCAGCCATCTGCTAGGTGCGAGGGACTGGAGAAGGGGTGTGAGGAGACTAAGCACGCCTCTGGTAAACATGCAAATGTGTGTGTGTGTGTGTGTGTGTGTGTATGTGTGCATATTTAAGTTTGTGTCTGTCTGTGTTCATGTGTGAATGTGTACAGTATGTGTGTGTATACACACATTTCTGTGTGTGTGTGTGTGTTTCTATAAATGAGTGTTTTTGAGTGTGTCTATAAATGAGTGTTTCTTG
>CM050205.1:13112500-13147500 GCA_027475355.1 Coilia nasus
AACTATTTTTTTTTGGTTTTTGTTACTTAGTCAAAAGAGGTGACGGGTCACCGGATCCAGTATAAATAGCTGTCGGAGCGAATGTTGGAGGTTCCGGAGTACGTTCCGGCTTGCTCCCCCTCAAATTAAGCCCTGGTGCTAACCAAGTGTGTAGGGAGAGGGTATAGGGGCTGGTTGCAGATGGGCCTGTGTTTGCGCTCTGTCACTTTTAACTCTCAGTCATTCACTCATTCGCTCCCTCTTTTGTCTTCTTTCTGTTTCAGAACACATTCTGTCTCTCTTTCTTTCTCTCCCTATTCCTCTCCTTCTCTCAGAGGGAGAGGATCGATTGCAGTGGGTCGTGTCAAGAAGTAAGAGAGTTCTTAGGCAGTCTGATCAAAGCTCCCACAAGTCTTTCACACCCCACCCCATACACAAGCAGATATACACACATACACAAGCGCACATATACTGCATTCTAACAAGAAACTTCCCATACTTTTCAGAACGAGCAGGACCAGGGGGGCTGTGTGCATGTGTGTGTGTGTGCTTGTGTGTGTGTGTGCCCATGTGCATGAATGTGTGTGTGAGTGCCTGTGTGTGTGGACATCAAAAACGTTTGAGTGATAACTGCAGAGATCCATCTCTGTCCTGGAGCTACAGCTCTGCATCAGATGCTCCTCCGGTCCTCTGCTACTCTCTTCCGCTCCTCTCCTCCGCTCCTCTCCTCCGCTCCAGTCTTCCCGTTCCATACACGGCCGAGAAAGCCGGTGAGACCCCTGAGCCTCCTCATGTGTGTACATCTCTGACAACTCCTCTCCTCTCCTCTCCTCTCCTCTCCTCTCCGGGTCATCCCTACCTCTCTCCTCACACTGACATGCAATATAAGGCACTTCGCACAACTCAGATAGCTTCTGGGATCCTTTTTCCCCATTGTCTATTTTACGGGTGAAGAGAATAGATATACACATGGTTGGGGTGTATACGGAAGAAAGGCATTAACAAGTGGAAACTAGGAGAGCACTCGGAGTGCAGACCTCCGCTAAGCAGTTCAATTCCAGCCCCCTCCCTTTCTTTTTTCGTCAATGGGATTTCCCATGTTAATTCTCCAAACGTTTTGTGAGGTAACCAATGAACCAATTTTCACCAAAACAGAATCACCTCGAGGCAGTGAGAATACCGATATACTGTCAAAATTTCAGACCGATACGTTCATTACTTTTTTTATTTTTTTGCTAATAAACTAAAAAAAAAACAGACAAACAGATACACGCCGGCAAAAACATAACCTCCTTGGCAGAGATAATAACATGTTATTATTGTTTTGCATTGGGTGATGTTGTTACAGTGACGCATATAAAAAAGACAAATGACCATTCAACCTTCTAAGTGTGCAACTAACAACCTAGATACTCTAATTGTTTATTACACTGTGCAGTCCAATGATTATTCATATGTTATAGCATGCTGTTACACATGATACGTGGTGAACATGTAAGTGCACCAATACATTGTCAAACAAGCTGTCACACTGCAGTGCGTATTTTTACCACCGGCATCAGTACAATACAGTAAGCTCACTTGAAAATACAATATGCATTTTCACCCAGATAAACAACACACTTGTTTGCCACAAAAGTTTGTCACCACAAGTTCAACTTCAACACCAGCATTCCTTGTCAAGCTTCATGAAATGGGGGGAGGCATGAATCTGATCATCTCTGCTTCATGGGGGGAGGAATGAATACGATCATCTCTGCTTCATGGGAGCATAACTGCCTGATAGCCCCACAGAGCCCTGACTGGGGAGCTTTCCAGCACCCTAAGCCCCGGTGGCCTCATTTGAATGCCAGGCTGTGTGTGGAGCTCCATGTCTGTGTGTGTCAGACAGCCAGCTGCCGCCTGGGGGGTGTGGGGGTGGTGTGTGTGTGTGTGTGTGTTTGTGTTTGTGTGTGTGAGAGTTTACACACACACTGAGTGGGCCTCTGAGTTTGCAGTTTGCTATCACAGTGTCAGTGTTTGGGAGACCACACAAATCACATTGTGCAGGGGTCCATTTCAACACCAGCACCTCCACAACTGAGCTAACCAGGGGATGGCAGGTAACGCTATCTTAAGCCTGAGATCTTTTAAATAGTAAACCTAGCATGGCTACAGTGAAGCAGCTTTAATTTCTCTTAGGATTTATTTTTCAGTGATAGATAACCTGGCTTCAGAAGCTACAATTCAACAACACATTCATTAAAGCAACACTAAGTATTTTTTTTAGCCTTAAAATAATGTTTCCAAAATCGTTTCAGTGGTTCATCAACTTGTGACTTTGCTTTGCTATAACCACACTGAGTAATTTTGGAGGAGCGAACTGTCTTTCTGTAGTTTGAATAAGAGGCAATTCGGCTTCCAACCTGTAGGGCGACCGATTTGGAATATGTGATGCTAGACTGTGGCCTCTGAAGCCCAGTCGCCCATCACTGTCTAGTTTTTACTCTTACAAGAAAGACATTATCATAACCATTAACTATATAATAGTAGCATCATTGGACATGACTGAAACCAAATTCCTTGTATGTCAACACAGTCGGCCAGTAAAATCCATTCTGATGGATTGTGATTACACTACTGGTCTGTCAGTTAGCGAATGTCTATGTTGGCATGCTATCCGAGCCACAAGACAGATTTGTGACATGCTTACATCAGTTCTGACATGCAGTATATCACTCAAAAAAAGTACATTTAGGATAGATGAATAGTTGGGTGGATTAAATTATTCATTGACTGACTGATTGATTTACTGATGACTGGAGAGGGCTTTGAAAAATATTGCTATCTTTCCACCACACAAACCAAGACACTGTGATATTAGCATTATACATATACAGCATGCAGAATAGTTAATTAAGCATAGTTATAAGTGTCATTCTGCCAAAGGCAGGAACTTTTTAAACAAATGGTTTGGTGTGTAATAAAAGAGCCTGTGGGAGTTTATGTCTCATAAAGGATGGCTGTAATGAAAATCTGCATGTTTTCATACACCAGCACTTTTAGGTATCACACCCACGGGCAGTGCAGGTGTTGTAACATCCTGGCGTTTTTCTGTCTGACAGACGATTTAACGCTCCACCACCCACTACCACCACACACACACACACACACACACACACACACACTTTCACAAAACTCTGCAAGAAAACTGTAGAGTAGGAGTTTTGCACCTGAAAATAGAGAGACATACACACACCCTGCATACATATGCACTTACCCAAAAAGTAAGGATAAATAGCCATCAAATCCAGCATACATTCATGTAACTAACTATTATACATGAGAAATGGACTGCTGGCATACACACAAACTCACTACATTAGGATGTATACACAATGGGCTACACAGTTGTAGACAATGGACCACTCAGATAGGCTATGTAAGCATTTAGTTACAAAATGTTGAATCAACTGACAAGGTCATGGTAATGCAAGTCAACATGCATACAGTATGGGTTGCAAAACTTAAATTAAAATGCCTTCAGGTCAGATTGGCTATCCAAGTTAGTCCATTCTGTTGACAGCCAGCTAGCCAACTTATGTGGCCAGCTAATGTTATCCGCAACTGATAGTTCTTGGATATATGTAGTTTAGAGAAAACACACACATACATGTGCACCTAGCAGAGTACCTTTGGGAAAAGAGATTTAAGCCTTCCTGACAACCAACCTTATTCTAGCACTTTAGGCTTTATTGTTATTATGTCCATACTATTATTTCCTGAGTCCTGAGTCAATCGTCCTATAGTTATATATTCACAGCTAGCTAGCATGGGGGCAGCTGTGGCCTAGTGGTTAGGGAGTTGGTCTTGCAATCGGAAGGTTGCTGGTTCGAATCCCACTCTACCCCTGGTTGAGATGCCCTTGAGCAAGGCCTCTAACCCAATACTGCTCCAGGGACTGTAACTGAAACCCTGTAAATATCTGTAAGTCGCTCTGGATAAGAGCGTCAGCTAAGTGTAATAATGTAATGTAATGCATGTTAATTGTGTGTGTGAGTAACACAATGTCTTTCTTACACCGTCGCAATATCTTCATTGCAATATCCAGCATTGTCCCATCAAGCTTCCATTGTTCTTGATGTCATGCAAGGCAATTAGGATGCACAGAAGGGAAAGGCGGAGGTGTGACTTATTTTAGTCAAATTATGTAAGTAGAGTTGTAAATGAGATGAATTTGCATTGCTTAGCTAACTACTGAAAGCTTGACAGCTGACAGGATGATTCATTTTTCATTTGTGTTGTTCCTGCTTTCCTAAACGTTATGTTTGTATTCATTTAGGTAAGAGAAAGCTATTTATTGGAGCTTGATACCCTGTATTGATACCCTGTATCATTCATTCTTATTTGTGGTTTGTTTTAGTGTTAGATGAACTTGATCAGTCTTGATTGGCTAATCTTTTTTCATTCTTCAACAGATTTTGGTAAATATTCCCTTTTGTCAGTATACGTTTGAGGGCAAATCAATTTGAAAACTCATAAAGTCTTGATCATTTCTTTCAATTAGGACATGAAACTAAGGTTTACTGGCACTTAAAAGTCTGAACTCAATATTAAATGGTGGAACATGCTGACGAATATAGTATAGTAGGCCTACACCACTTTGCATATGAGTTCTCCCAGTCTCTCTCTCTCTTTCTCCCTCCCTCACAGACAGTGGCGCCGCCAGGCGTACGGCCGTACGCACCAGGCGTACCTTGGGGAGAGAGATGTGTTTTTTTTTTATTTTTTATTTTTATTGTTGTCACCGAATGTTTTGGCAATGCAACATATGATGTCATGTGAAATAAAGTGCATTACATTTAAATTGATTTTGAAAGAGACAGAGAGAAGTAGAGAACTGGGCGCGATTTAAAGCACGGAGTTTATACAAACACTTACAGTATCCTATCACACACCACTAGTGCGTACCTTACAGTTAAATCCTGCAGGCACCCCTGCTCACAGACACACACACACACACACACACACACACACACACACACACACACACACACACACACACACACACACACACACACACACACACACACACACACACACACACACAGCCTGCACCAGCACTGCACTTGCAACTAAACTATTGTGACCCTTGCTGAGGTTTGCTAGCGCTTTAGGACAATAAGTCCTTGTGCATTTGATCACATAAAATCTATCCAGAAAGGTTCAGGATTGGTCATGACTTGTGCTCTGTCGCATTTTCACAAACATTTCTTTCCCTTTTGCTCTCTCTCTCTCTCTCTCTCTCTCTCTCTCTCTCTCTCTCTCTATCCCCTCTTCTTCTTTCTGCCCCATCACTCTCCTCCTCTCTTTTTCTTTCTTTTTCTTTCCCCTCTTTTTTTTCCAGGCCCATCTCACTTCCTGTCTCCCTCTGCGCGGCCCCCCACAGCTGGGAAAATGTGCAGGTAATTGCAGTAATAAGACTGACATCCCATCAGCGCCTCAGCCTCTCCTGTGGTTGTTATACCTGCTTGCAGTTCTTGGGTATTTGACAAGACACAAAGCTCCACACACTCTCTATTATACATTACATTACCATCCCAGCTGGGACATCTGTCATGGGCTCCAAGCCACCACGTTTCATAACAAACAAATATGACAACATACATCACAAACAACATCTCAATATACATTATATATTACAACACACTATATCCAGGGATGTAGTGGAGGATAAACACAAGTAAACAGAGTTTAGCCACCTGTCAAATTTCAGAAAAAGAGTTGATCCACCTTTCAACAGAGTTTATCCACCTGTCAATACAGTTTATTTACCCTATACAAGAATGTGCATTCCAAAATCTAACTATGTCACCTACTGTCATCTATGTCATTTATGTGCACTAGAGACCATTAAAATGCACTGGGACTGTTCAAACATGTTTTGCATGTCTTTTTAAAACATCTTGTGTTGCACCATGCATCCACCTCACCGTGATCACCAAATTCATACTTCACCCACCTCTGATTTTACCACTACACCCCGGACTGTATCACACACTTGACAGCATCACAAAAACATTCACACACTCCGGTTCTGACCCACCCGAGCTTGTGCTCTGAGGGTAGTGGCTCGGTCCAGATCGGGGCGACAGCCAACCCTTAGTGTAGCCATGAATCACTGACGCTGTTAGCATCCTGCCATTGTGCCAGGCCCAAGAGTGGCTTGTCAGAGAAACAAAGAAAACACACTTATCCTCTCTCCGTTGGCCTCCATGCCAAATTGACGTGTTTTGTTCGCTAATGTTGGAAGTGATACAAGCTGTCAGGCTGCTTATTGGCCCAGTAAGTTACTGCTCCGGAAGAGCCCTCTGTGGTTTGGGAGAGATTGTTTTTGGCAGTGTTTACAGACCCAACTTCAATATAGGAATCATCAGACTCCCAATTCACGGCACCCTTGAGCTCTCTACAACTTTCTATGTGTGTGTGTTTGTGTGTGTGTGTGTGTGTGTGTGTGTGTGTGTGTGTGTGTGTGTGTGTGTGTGTGTGTGTGCTCCACCATGAAAAAGTACATTCACACAAACAAACAGAAAAACAAACACACAGAAACAAACAAAAAAAGTACATTCACACAAACAAACAGATCTCCCTCTCCCTCACTCAATATCTGTTTTCGCTTTATGATGCATCTCTTAGTACAGTGTATCTGAATCAGGGCATTAATACTTTATTCCTTCGCTTTCAATGGGACTAATAAAAAATGATCTGAAGACCTTGACTTAAGATAGGAATAGAATGTTTAGTCCAAGGGCATGTGCGCAAATGCACACACACACACACACACACACACACACACACACATACACACACACACACACACACACTTCACAATAATTACTGATGATTCCCTACACTTCCCTTAAAAGGAGTAGCACCCCTTGATGATAAAACTCTGAATAAAGATCTAAAAATGTGCTGTATTCTACCATACTCCTTAATTAAATCATACTTGAAAGAGAATATCTATCCTGGCCTTTTTTTGTGATATAAAAATGCTTTTAGATTGAAAAACCTTAAACAGATTTACTAGATATTTAGCAAAATAGACATTTTTAATAAAGCAAATTGACTCCTAAAGACCTTCAATTATGTCATAATTATGTTGGAACTGACTAATATTTTTCCTTTGGGGAACCATGTGTATTGCATGTCGACTGTGTCCATATTCCTGACTAAACACATCAATATTGCAACTATTACATGATAAATGCTAAGCATATGGATAGACTGTGGCTGTGCTGCTATGACTCTATACGAGTGGTGTGTTGAAAAGTGGGGTTCCCCAGTCCCCACTGCCAGGGGCGACACAAAAAATAACTTGCTGTAAATGATACATTTGTACTGGATCATTAAAATATGCACATCTACGGACGAGAACCATTTGTACCAATAAAATAAGCACAGAGCGCCCGTTACTCCTGTCTAGTTAATGCTATAGGCTGACTGATATGAAAGTGACACGGCGCAGCAATCTGCCGTGAACCCATCACTTTACTCAGGGTGCAATGAACCGCTCCTGCTGCTGCTTAGCTTGGCTGATTAGGATTTATGTCGGAACAAGAGTTTGGTGGCTGTGGCACTTTGACAACCAGTGTAATAGCTAAATGTAAAACACTGACAAATGTTTGGGTCAGTCCACATTGCCAGGTGATACCAGACACCCAGCTGCCAAGAGAGACCAATATACTGCAATGCCCATGTGTAGGGTGACCAGGTGTCCCGAAAAATTCAGGACAGTCCCGAAATCTAAGCTGTTGTCCCGAATCCTGAATCTAGCCCTAAATGTCCTGAAAATTACACTCAGAATACTAAGCAGTTATTTTCTGATAAACATTAAAAACTGTTCGTTGAGAGGTAAAGTCGACTGCACGACTACTGCTGAGAGGCTGCCCGTAACAGATGCAGCCCGAGACAGGTTAAGTGGCTGCGCGCAGCCCCTGCTACAATGTATCTATTTTGTTTATTTTTTGACGTTCTATACAATTAGGTGCAAATATGTCTTGACAATAAGCGTTTGACATGGCTGGTGGGAGAAATATTAATGAAAGAATGAAAGACATAATCTTTAAATAAAAACATGTTTGTGACAGGTTTGAAACAAGTTTTATGTAAGCTATCATCAGCCATCAGCGAGACCCCCCCCCCACCTACATAGAACATACATTTATTGTCCTTGCCCCCCCCCCCCCCCCCCCCAAAAAAAAAAAACACCGTCCCGAATTTCAGCCAATCCCATCTGGTCACCCTACCCATGTGCCATAAAGCCATAAAGCCAGCTAAGCTAACGGAACATCAGACTAAAAAGTACTTGAGTAAAAGGGCAAAGCAACATACATTTTCCTTTGAGCATAAGGTTTTCCATTTGGCAGCTCTAGAGACTGTACAGTCTTTTGTAGTCCTCACTTGCTTTTGAATTTTCCGCATAAGCTGAATGCCCTTGCTGAATGCGACACTGGTCCATGGCCATTGTTGACTATAGCTACTCTGGCGAGCCACACGGAACAGTTTTTCAAGTGGGTGAAAGCAAAGCGGACGCCAGATCTATCCCCCGGCCCACTCTTGTGAGATGGAACCTGAAGAGAGGGAACACACGGAGCTTGGAGAGGCCGTCAGTCACATGACCGGCTGCCGACAGCTTTATGTGTGGCTCCGCCAGGTGGCTGGCGCTTCCTAATGAAGGAAAACAGAGAGGAGTTCACACAAAGCAGCTAAAAGGGGACAGGGTGAAATAAACAGAGGGGAAAACAAAATGACAGAGAGGGAGAGAGAGAGATAGAGAGAGAGAGAAAGAGAGAGAGATAGAGAGAGAGATAGATAGATAGATAGAGAGAGAGAGAGAGAGAGAGAGAGAGAGAGAGAGACCTGTGGGGAAATATAGCTTCATAGTAATGGTTTGACTTTGTCTTTCAGGAAACAAATGAAATATTATATTAAGCTTTGTGACTTTGATTTGTGTCTTTTTCTCCATAGGGGGTTTTTGGCAGAGATGTTTAAGAATTCACAACAGACACATTAAGTGACATCTGGCCTTTGTCTCATAATTTCTTGAATTAAATTTAAAAAATAGTGTTCAGTGAAGCCTGATATAGCTCCATTCAAAGTTCAACTTACAATATTAAATTAGGCCGTTTTTGTAGGAGGAGGCCTTTGGAGAAACAGATCAGAAGTCAATAAGGCGTTATTTATTTCTAAGAAACAAAGATGCAACTGGTGTAAAAAGTATATTTTTCTCTGAAGAGAGAGAAAAAGACAGAGATAGAGAGAAAAAAGAAAAGAAAAGAAAAGAAAAGAAAAGATTGGTGGCACTCTGATGCAATTGTGTGTGCGCTGCACTCTTCCTGCATCCCCATGCTACGAGCGGGGCATACAGTAATCCCAAGTAGCCCTACGAGCGGGGCATACAGTAATCCCAAGTAGCCCTACGAGCGGGGCATACAGTAATCCCAAGTAGCTCTCTCGTTCAGGGGCATACAGTAATCCCAAGTAGCCCTACGAGCAGGGCATACAGTAATCCCAAGTAGCCCTACGAGCGGGGCATACAGTAATCCCAAGTAGCCCTACGAGCGGGGCATACAGTAATCCCAAGTAGCCCTACGAGCGGGGCATACAGTAATCCCAAGTAGCCCTACGAGCGGGGCATACAGTAATCCCAAGTAGCCCTACGAGCGGGGCATACAGTAATCCCAAGTAGCCCTACGAGCGGGGCATACAGTAATCCCAAGTAGCTCTCTCGTTCAGGGGCGCCCGTCCTCTGTAATCAGGCAGGGTGCAGAGCTCCGCTCCACTCCACTGCCGCCTGGCCTGCGTGAGCCAAACCCTTGCAGAATGGGGCTCAGAGCCGCTGCTTGCGAGGCCAGGTTGCCAGGAAGCACGGAGGCAATGGAGTATCGGCAGCCATGACACCTGTTTCCCCTCTTGTACCGAGCCTGAGCTCTACATCTATACAATGTTTCCCCCTCCACTGCAGTATTTATGTTCCAGAACCCCCCGTGATGGTGAAAATCCATGATATAGTGAAACCGTATAGAAAGCATTTTAAAATACCTTTTTTTATACATTTATACGTGATATAGTGAGACCATAGAAAGCATTCTATAGTTTAAGCCTTTATATACCCCTCTCACACATTGTTTTAATATATTTACCATATGTAGCCAATTACTGCATTTTGGTCAGTATCTACATGTTGCAGTATAGTTATCATAAATTACAATATGGTTCTGATTCACTTTTCTTTAGCATGCAAAGTGGCATAGCATGCATATATTACAGTTTTTTAAGTTTGCTTAAACACTAAAATGCAAAGTTTCCCACAATTAATGAAACCTAAAACTCAAGTAAGAAAACATTGGTTCAGGTTGGCACCACTCTAAGCACATTTGCAGCTTCACACGTTTTTCAAAATACTACATACAGTGATTTGCTAAACAGTAAACACACTTAAATGCCTTACACACGTGATTACATTGTAATGTCACATTCTTTCAATTTCTAAACACTAGCTGTCAAATTACCACACCTTTGCAGCCAACTGGTTAAACACAATCGTCAGGTGCCAGAACACTAAGGGCCAAAATGCAAAACTCAGCAATCAGCCTTAAACACTCTAAAATAGGGAAGTTACCCTGACTTGAATAGAAATGTAAGGCAGTGTTGTAGCACGAGCAAGCGAAAGAGGGACGGTGAAGATGAGAGAGAGTGAGGGGTAACAAAGGGAAGACATAAATACTGTCACTGCAAGGTACAATGGGAGGGGAGCATGGACAGAAAAGACGAGGACTAAATTGATTACATGCGAATGACATTGGCTGACTACCTTGAAAACCATACAGTAGATTGAGACATGCCACCAAATTGGACACAGATTATTCTTACAGTAGCTTTTTGTCTCCAACAATACTTTACTGTGTTTACTGTGAATGTGGTTCTTTGTAGAAATGGCTGTTTCAATTTTCAATATGCAACCATACAACAAGTAAACACTTTAGCATATTGACTGTTTTTGCATTGAAAGTAAAAACAATAGCAATTGAAATATATTATTGAAGTATTAGTCATGTGGTGTGTTTTATGAATGTATTCATGTCATCTCTGAAGAAATGTAACCCAGATTATGTCATTAGAAAAGTGAGTAACAAAGTGTTTAGCATTGTGGCCAGCTTTACTCTAGGTGGCCAGCTGTGGTCTAGTGGTTAGGGAGTTGGTCTTGGGATCTGAGAGTCGCAAGTTCAAATCCCACCCTACCAATGGCTGAAATGCCCTTGAGCAAGGCACCTAACCCCACACTGCTCCAGGGACTGTAACTGAAACCCTGTAAATGAATGTTGCTCTGGATAAGAGCGACAGCTGAGTGTAACATTATACAAAGTTACATTGTTACAAGTTATATGTGCAAATACCTCTTATTCATGCTATGGATGAAGGCTGTAATCACACTGATGCAGCATCCATGTAAGGATGGATTTGCCATGCCAGGATTTTTTTTTCCACATTGCCTAGCAGATGAAGACATTGACTACGAAGTGAATGAAATCCTGTGGCTGTCTAATTTTTTTTATGCTTTCAACATATAGTTACAGATTCTTTTAATCATTTATGATTGTCCAAATTGGTTTTCAAAGTCATGTGTACATAGTAAAATACTGTGACGATCAGTAGGATATGTTTTGTTTGGAATATACCTTGTTCTCAAACTGTAATATGTATGGAAAGAATAACTGTGTAGAGAAATAAACATTTTCATTGGTGTGCAGAATTGGTGTCATTACATGTAGTGTTTAGTGAATGTATATTTTACTTTGTCTGTGTACTTTACATGACCATCACGAAAGTGCAAATGTTACAAGTGTTTTGCATTGTTTACCACTGTGTCTAACTCATTCAAACACAAATACAAGATATGACTCACGTGTGTGCAATTTGGCACCAAAATAGCATTTTTATAAATATGTGTACAGTTTTGAAAGAAGAATAGCATTTTGCAATAGATCTGGGGTGTTCTGGACATTGGATGTATGGTTGCATTAACTTTGTGTAGTGTTTTGATAAAATGGGTCAGGTTTGCAAAACTGAGCTTAAGCAATCGTAAAAAACTGTAATGAAAAAAAAATCGCGATATAGCGGCTGCAAAAGGTGAATCTACACTGGGGACATCTCAGCCCATTCTCAAGCTCTGTCTCCTCAACTAAAGTTAAACATTACAGCCCCCTCATATCACTGCCCACATACACAAAAAACATGAACCAATGTTTGAGATTCGCTTTTCACATGAATAACATCTTCTGCGGTAACCCAGTCTTGGATACATAGTCATGAATTCAAAGGCTTTAGATAAAAAAAGTAAACACACATACACACACACACAAAAACTCTCTCTCTCTCTTTCTCTCTCTCTCACACACACACACAGACACACACACAGACACATACTCACACATGCCCTGGAAGACTTTGGGCTTTAATTTGTTTCATAGGGACCAATAAATGGGTTGATTCATGTAATGTTTTACTAACTATAGGCAGTTGCGTAACCAGTGATATAGGATATAGGATGTGTGTGTGCGTGCGTGCGTGCGCGTGTGTGTGTGTGTGTGTGTGTGTGTGTGTATATATGTGTGTGTGTGTGCCTGTGTTTATACATTAGGGAGAATGGTTATCCAGTGAAGCATGTGGTAAGCAAGTGGACATTTTTTGTGTGCGGGTAATTGCAGCTGCTGGTAACGTTACTCTCCTCAGTGTATGTAGTTTGGCCCATACAGGATTAAGGGAGCTGTCTTATCAAGCGTGTGTTGTTGGGTGTAGGCACTTATTTGTGTGTTGGTGCACACTTTTGGGTTTTTGGGTTTGTGTATGTGTGCATTAGTGTGTGTATGTTGGTATGTGTTTGTGTTTGTGTGTGTGAATATGTGTACACACTTCTGTGTTGTTGATGTGTGTTAACATTTGTGTGGTATTTAGACCAATTGAGTAAAAGAAAATGTAATCAAAAAAAGAAATGTGTGTGTGTGTGTGTTTATTTGTATGTTTGAATTAGACTGTTTAAAAACGGATGTTCTTGTGCTATGCTGACACAGCCCCCAGAAGCCATTTGATTTTAACAAACTAGAGCATATGCTACCGTTTCAAGGAATTAACACCCGTGTGTAGCTACTTGAGAGTGCCTGACTTAATAGTTTGAATATGTGTGGATATTATTGCACATACTCGTGTGTGTGTGTGTTTGTGTACAGGTTGATGGATGATAGGATGTTTCACATTAATCTATTACAAATCTACAGTAGAAATAATAATTTGGCATTTAGCAACCTATACAAAGCTGAAAAGTAAGGTATGTGTACGCCCAAGTGAGGATCATTGAGCCAGCATGTAGTGATGTCATGTCCTAAATGTTGCATAGTGTTGTGTGACATCACATATGCTATATGCATGTGTCACAATGGATATATGTCATAAGTGCATGTCACAATGGATATATGTCATAAGTGCATGTCACAATGGAGATGTGTCATACGTATGCCACAATGGAGATGTCTCATGAGTGTGTGTCACAATGGAGATTTGTCATTATGTGCGAGTGAGAGCAGATGGAAAAAGCTTGGCCCTGTCCTGTGTGTAACAGGAAGTAGCCTCATCTACTGAGGCGCACAGGTGCATCTTAATTAGCGGTCAATTAGCTGCTCTAACAGCTAGGCTTCGTGCAAGAAAGCCGGGCGAAAACACCCAGAGGTCCTCTAATGAAGTTGTCACTTTGTGTGTGTGTGTGTGTGTGTGTGTGTGTCGGGGGAGAGTCGTTAAAGTGATTTTGTGTTAACGATAGCTGTGATAGCTCATTTTGTAAGTGTGTGTGTTCGAGTGAGTGTGTGTGTGTGTGTGTGTGAGAGAATATGTGCTGCTTTTGTGTGCACCAGGGAGATTGTTCCAGACATGTTTGAGTGATTTAGCTGCGATGGATTTCCATTTACACGCTAATGATCTGAAGCCATGGGGAACTGATATCAACAGCCCTAAGATCGATGACTCTTTCACATATCAATTAGCATTAACCCACGGAGCCTGGGATCAATCCATCTTGAACAACAGCTCAGAGCAGGGCCCTCTCTCTTTCCCTCTTGCTCTTTCTTTGTCAGTCTTGCCCTCCTTTTTGACCCTCTCCTTCTCTTTCGTCTGTTTTCTCATGCGTAGTTGATCGCCTTTTCCCCTCTCCTCCTCCAGCCTCCTGCCTCTTCTCTGCCTCGTTGAGAGGGTGACTAGGCCTGGCTTACTGGCTCCACAATATTGGCTGCTGATATCCTAATGGCCATCTTCATATTCTGTCAGGGTTGTGCAGGGAGAGAGGGATGGGTTATTGAGAGGGACTTTAAGGACTCCCACATCTAGTCCCTGCTTGTGTGTATGTATGTGTGTGTGTGTGTGTGTGAGTGTGTGTGTGTGTTGTGTGAGAGAAGGAGAGCAAGAGAGTGTAAATGTGTGTGTGTGTGTATGTGTGTGTGTGTGTGTATGTGTGTGTGTGTGTGTGTGTGTGTGTGTGTGTGTGTGTGTGTGTGTGAGTAAGTGAGTGAGTAAGACTGTGTGCACACAGGACTAATGATTGGCATTAACCAGAGACGAAGGGCACAGCTGTCTTGCTATTTGTCATGTAGTGTAGTGCGCTAAGGATGCCATGTGACATATAGTGCTGAGACAGAAGTCACCTCTCAGGCTGAGTGCATCATTCACCGTCTGTGTGTGTGTGTGTGTGTGTGTGTGTGTGTGTGTGTGTGTATGTGTGTGAGAGAGAGAGAGAGAGGGAGAGAGAGTGTGGGAATGTGTGTGTGTGTGTGTGTGTGTGTGTGTGTGTGTGTGTGTGTGTGTGTGTGTGTAAAAACAGAGGGAGAGAGAAAGAATGTGATCAAGGAAGACACACTGTGTGCATTTGCATCCTTTAATGCATGTTGACTGCACGCACAACAGCATGTGATTGGCTGTATGTGCGCAAATGTGAATATGTTAACATCTATATTATTACAAGTGCCTGTGTCTGTTTGAGAGGGTATAAAGCATGTGTGTGTCTGTGTATGTGGATCTGGATGTTTGTCAACAGCAGTGCTGTCCCAGAGGACTTTAAAGTAATGAACGCGTGCCACAATGTTAGCTGCAAACTAGCTTGAGATGGATCTCATTATGACAATAATGCTCCACAAATACTCTACTTTGGTTAATGACACGCGAGCTGTCTGCACCGGGAGGAGCAGGAATGTGCCAGTTAATGTAATGTGTGCCTGGGGCGGCAGGCTGCGACAGCCAAGGACACTCCAGAAGACAACGAGAGCGCCTTCCTAATGTTCCTGTGGCTCCATTGTGTCTCTGTCTGCAGTTATGGGTTCATACAGATAGCACACACATATGGACACACACACACACACACATATGGACACACACACACACACAAACACAATCTGCTGATGCCATTATGGGTTCATGCGGGTAATATGGACGTGTGCACACATACACACAGAATCTGTTGATGCCACTATAGGCACACACACACAGATGCACGCACACACACATGCAGACATGTACGTGCACACACACACACACACACACACACACACACACACACACACACACACACACACACACACACACACAGGTTGTGTTTTATGTAGTGCATGACAGTGTTTTTATGTTGTGTAAGGCAGAGAATGACCCCCATTAGACTCAAGGGCAGAGTTGAGTTATTCCCCCTCTGTCTATGCTGTCAAAGGTCAGTGGCTTTCAACCTGCAACTAGAACAGTATTGTCCCAGAAGATTAAATTACTAATAGTGCCACAAACACACACACACACAGACACACACACACACACAGACACACACACACACACACACACACACACACACACACACACACACACACACACACTAAAATGTACACATGTACAGTACACACACACACAAAGTCACACACAAGCGTTGATACACTTTCATATACACACAAGCACAGTCTGTTGCTGAGCTACTTTGATGTTAATTTTGGGTGACAGCTCCCACCGAGAGCTCCTGGTAGTCCTAGCACAACAGAGGACCACCTTGGAGCCATTTCCTAGCTCCTAACGCAAACGCCCCTCTTAGTTTGGGGAGTTTGAGGACACTCTTGGCTCGGCTCATAGTCTCGGCTGCACACGCCCAAAGGCATTGTGGGTAAATACACAAGACACGTCGGTGTTGTGTGGGAGAGTTGGATCTCACCACAAGCTCACTGGCAGTGTCCCTTTCCGAAACACTGAGACGCACAGTGATGAAATTTGTGACTTAAAAAAAAAATGTTTACTCTTATGTTTCTCTAGCTTCTGTTTTTTTTATTAGCCCTGAATATCCCAGAGTAGTGTAGGATACTCACATCTACTGGCCAATTACATGTGACATTTATCATTTTATCTGTTTATCTGTTTTATCTGTTTTTTTTAGTTATTGGCTGAACAGTTAAATTATTAACTTAAGTTATGTAAAATTATTTCAACAACTCAAATTATTATTTGTAAAAATTTAGTGTTGATTGACGTGCACTTGATGCACTAGTACTGGTGAAAATGGCCATGTTTGCAGTGGAAAAAACACAACAACTTTTTGGAGTCTTAAATGAGAAAACAATTTAAGCCATTTACAACTATAATGAATGTCGAGACCTGCATATAAATATTTTAGGACTCTGTAATATGCAAATATTTAATAATGAACTGTCAAGAGGCCACAAAATCCACATAATTATTGTGGAATGGGACAGAATTGATTGCATGCCATGGATATTGTGATGGTAATGCATAGTAATAACCCCTTGCGTCAAAAAATTAGCACATAGCACAAACAAAAATCAGGCTGATTTGTCACATCAGTCAAACCCCCAAATCTAAAACAGGTCACACTTTTTCTTTGTTAGACTGTGTAGATTGCACTTTTCTCATTAATATTTTAAGTACAGTTTGTAACAGCATATTCATACCACACTCAAAACCCCAAAGATATATATTCTGGTACCATACCATAACCCCAACCCTAATATGCTATTACTATAGTACAAACTTGCATATCCTCTACCATCATGCTATAAATCTGTAGCATTTTATAACACCATATGAAGAACTTTTGCTGTTAATTGCTGTTACATTATTTCTCATCAGTAAAGAGTTTATAAACATATACACAAATGTTTAAGCTGACAAAGAGGATGATCGACAGACAGATAGATAGCTGATAGCATTAAGACCAACAGATGGACTAACAGATAGACAGACAGACAGACAGACAGACAGATGCAGATACTGTATGTTTATTATGTATGTTAGACAGATAGATGCAGATACTGTATGTTTATTAATGATTTACTGATGATAAAGAATAATGGCTAACCAATGATAAACAAACTGTTAACTTAGAGTTTACAAACGCATAATAAAACAACCTACTAGTCGCTACAAGAGCAACAATATCCCTCTCAACCTTCAAAAACCTCGTGAAGACCCTTCTCTTCCGAGACTGCTTTCCTTCCTAACAAAACTAATTTCTACTAACCATCTCTTTACATAGGTACCTTCGATGTTCTCTACACATCTGTTAGCTATTATGTCCTCCTTTTGTAAGTCGCTTTGGATAAAAGCGTCTGCTAAGTGTAATGTAATGTAATGTAATAATAAATGCTTTGTAGGAAGTAGGTATTATAAAGTGCTCCCAAACAAACAGCAACAGTATGCTAAACAGCATGACTACATACAGCAACAGTATGCTAAACAGCATGACTACATGCAGCAACAATGCTGAGAGAGGGAGCTTCAATGCAAGTAAAGTCTGAACTGTATGGCTTTCTGTCTCCAACCACAGAAGAAGAGATAACACCAGCAGTTTTGTGTCTGACAGGAGGCGACAGATGTTATTGCATATGAAAGATGAATGGCAAACACATAGTTTCTTCGGGGGATGGGGGGGCAGTGTGTGTGTGTTGGAGGGGAGGGGGGCAGTGTGTGTGTGTGTGTGTTTGGGTGGGGGCAATGCAGTTTGGTAACAGAGGAAAAAATGCTTTATCATTGCTTTGCGGGGGAAATGTGAATAATGGTTTTGGGATCATCTCATCGATCTTCATCTTATCATTTCTCATGATACTTTTTGCCTTTTTCTGTCTGCACTGCTGGAGAAGAGAATTAATTAGGTACCATTGATATTATCAGTGGAGAGACACATGGGCTCATATAGCCTGTGCGACTTACACGCAGGCCTATTACAGGACTGATACACACACACACTTGCAGACACACACACGCACACACACACGCACACCCAGACACACATGCACACTCACAAACACACACACACACACACACACACACACACACACATGCACACACATAAACACACACAAACACACACACACACACACACACACACAGAAAAACCCACACACAAAATAAACATACCTTACACACATCCCTCGGCCTGTGCCATAGTGTTCACTCAGTTTCCTGCTTGCTGATCGAATTTCTTCTCTTTGATTACAGTATTGATTTTGAAGTGAAGATATAGACTATATGATATATCCTGTGTGTTTTTGTGTGTGTGCGTGTGCATGTGCGTGTGTGTGTGTGTGTTTGTGTGGAGGCAGTAGTGGTGACTGTGTATATGTGGGCTTAAACACATATGGGTAACCTAAGCCCTTACAATCCAACCCTACAGACACACACACACACACACACACACACACACACAAACACACACACACACACACACGTGGCCTGTCATTCCTAGAGCACATTGTACATTTGTGCTGAGTACAGTGTCCCATTTCTCCAGAGAGAAGTACAGAGCAGCGGGTTTGGGAGCCAGCAGAGCCACTCTCGGTTGTGGGTCTCTGGTCGTCAAGCGAGGCCCACAACCGAGGCCTGTAATTGGGTACAAGGCTCAAAGGGGCTGGCCTCCAAGCCCCAAGCTCCATGGAGAAAAACAGTACAGTCAGGCAGAATGAGAATGCTTGTTACAGGGCTTATGCACTTGTGTACGAACACGCACACACAGTTAAAAAAGCACACACGCACACGCACACACACACACAAATACATACATGTAGTCAGATACAGACACACACACAGCCATACACCCACATGCACAATCACGAACACAGTCAGACATAGCAATATTTCACAACCACAAAGCCACAGACCTTTGGAGGTCTAAGAGAGAGAGAGAGAGAGGGGCGGGCAGGGAGAGAAAGAATAAAGAAAGTCTGAAAGAAAGAGAGAAAGAATTCACATCTTTAAAGGAATCTGAATGGTTGATAAAACTCCAATGTTCCAGGCAAAACACTGTTATCTGCCATCTAAACACAAACACTGAAGAGCAAGGCAAAAGCAATCAAACCCTGATAGGAAATCAGGGAAGTGTGCTATTAAACTTAATGACAGCAGAAGCAAGTGGATGCACTGAAAAGAAAACAATATTATTGAAAACATTTTCCAGCATTAGAGAGAGTAAGCCTCCGTTGGTGTTACTCAGGGGGATTTCATCTGCTTTTCCGACGTAAGAGGAGATGAAGAGGGAGTTCAGGCACAAACAGTGGGGCACTACCCATAATGAAAATATATAGATACATTGTATATACAGGTACTATTTATAAAATTAGAATATCACGTAAAAGTTGTTTTATTCAGGCAGTCCAACATAAAAGGTGAAACCAATACATTTTATAGATTCATTACATGCAAAGTGAGATATCTCAAGCTTTTTGTTGTTGTGCTTTTGCTGATTATGATTTACAGCTTATTAAAACCTCAAACCCAAAAACTCAGAAAATGAGAATACTGTGAAAATCTTCAGTATTGTAGGCTCAAAGAGTCATACACTAATCAGGGGTGCGTTTCTCGAACGCAAAGTTGCTAACTTCCTAGCCACTATCATTGTTGTGACTTCCGAAGTACCGCACCAAAGGCTACTTTGCGTTTCTCGAAGCTCACTACGGTAGTTCTACGGAGGTAACACCTATGGTAGTGAGAACTTCGGTAGAAGAGACCCTCCTACGCGTTTCTCGAAACCTTCGTAGCAGAGCAACTTCCGAAGTAAAGCCAAAACTTCGAAGTTAAGTTAGGAAGGTCTCACTACAGCTCTCGAGGTGAAGTAAGAGCCTTACTACGAAAGTTGACCCCACCCACGGCAAAACTTGCAGTAGATCTCTGACTGTAAAGTGCAAATATCTCGTAATCCTACAGCACAAACACAGTGAAAATCAATCGGTGTGTACAGGTTACTATAATACAGCTGTTGTTATTGTTAAATGGCCAATCCGTGATATGTAATTTCCTTGTTAAAACCGTATGGCATGACTTAAACATGTAGTGGTTTGTACAGCAATATTATGATCACCTGCACAAACCGATTGAGTTTCGCTGAGTTTGGACCGCAGGATTATAAGATATTTGCATTAGAAGTTGGCCTTCAATTGGAAGGTTTGCCGATAGCTACATCATGTACGTTTGGTTGAAACCTGTTATGAGCTGAAGAGGCAAGTTGACGTGATTATCAGTGGTGCAACTGGTTGAGAGATCGTATACTATTGAAATGTGAGATGACATGCTCAGGTTCGAGGCCGACATGAGTCATGTTAGAGAAATCTAAACGTGGCCTCACACGTACAACAATGTGGTTTTATATTGCTCTAATCTGTAGTTTGGTTTAATATTAAATGGCTACATGTAAAAGAAATGCATTGTATCGGTATCAATCCGTGATCCGTGACTGAAAGCGCACGTTACTCAGCTTAAAATGTTGTCGTGAGTGGTGATTGTGGAACGTAGGCTAAATGCTACCATAGGTGTGCAAAGGATTTGAACTCGTGACTAAATGGAACAGTATCAGGGGCACATCACTTTGCCACTGAGCTATACCTGCCAGTGGTCACTTAGTCTCGTGGCGGAGTTTATCAATAGTATTGGCATATGACGTCAAAACGCTATTAAAAGTTATGGATTTATAACAATATAATTCCCTTCACTACATGCATCGGCTTTGCCATACGGCCACGTTTTAACGCGGTAATTGGCATAACCAGATGTTTGCCATAGCTTAATCATTATTATTACCATCGTATACTTTCAATGAGGATTCTCCGTCATGGCATGTCAACAAAAAAGATAGCCATCCAAATCAAAACGGCTTTCCCTTGATTTCCCTCTGTTGCTTCCATGCTTCACACACTGAAGTGAGAACAACGGTAGAGCCCACTTTGGAAGTAACAACAATGATAGTTCTACCGAAGTACGAGTGCTTCGAGAAACGGTCGGGTTTCGCCACTTTGGTAGTGGTAACTTCGGTAGAACTATGGTAGTAGAATGCTAACCTAGGAAGTTGTTCGAGAAACGCACCCCAGGTAAGTAATGCAAAACACTTGCAAAAGGGTCCTGAGCCTTTAAACATTTCACCTTTAAAGTTGAGTTACAACTGAAATGCATGCACTTTTTCAGGATATTCTGATTTTCCGAGCAGTACCTGTATATTTCTAAAGCAGAGTTTTAGCTAAAATTTTAAAGTAAATTACATGATGGTGAACCACATGTAGTCTTTGCTTTATTTGTGTACGGTGACACATACTTTATAAAACACACACGAAACACACATGTTTATGATTATGATTATGAAGTTCACGTAAGTTTTTCGTATTTGTTTTTCATATGGGCAGTGCCGTATTCAGCTCTAGGGTTGTGTTCAGACTGGAGCACATCCATGTTTTTTTTCATATCTTATCAGAACTGAATCTGTTTCACGGTTCACATTTCACATTGCAAATGTTCAGATTCAATCTGCGCTCCCCAATTGGGTGCAGTCACCCAATGTGATCTTAACAGCATCCACCTGGATTGGCTAGGCCTACACCAAGAAGTTACCAGTACACAAAAAGGTAGGATATTGAGTTGGCTTTGCTTCTTCACCAGTCATGTGGAGATGTTTTGAAAACTGTTGTGCATTTGTTTCAAAGTTTTTAGAACGCATCAGAAACACAGGAGGCTTCTGCACTCTGCAGCAAATAGTTGGCTAGCCCATGTGTTTAGTTTTGCCATGCTCAGAATTTCATGTTGTAATCGAGGTGTGTTAAAACTGGCAAAAAAGACAATCGGAGTGGCCTGGCTTTCCAGACAAAACCACATTTGTAAAAATCCGATTACTATCACATTTAAAACCACTTCCGTATGAAGATTGAATCGAGTTTGAAATCTCATTCCATTGCTATGTACACTACCTAAATGCAAGCTAGACAGAAACAGAATCTGAATTAAGCTGGCAGTTTGAACATACAGTAGCTTAAAGGTGAACTTCGGTGTAAAATGAAAATTGGCATGTTAAAACATCATACCGAGTTGGTATGTGTACTGAGGAGCAAAATTGATTTAGCCTGTTGCATTCAGAGTTTAACTATTTTTTATAGTTTGACCCAGAAGGCTAACAATGGAAGTGGTAGGTGCCCTTAGACGAAGCATGACGACTACGCTATTTTTAAACCATTAAAACAGCTCGAAGAAACTCCACATTCCATTGGTAGTACAACAAAGGCTCTGGCATTCAAAACGAACCACTGAGAATATTATAAATGTACACGTTTATTTAAAAAGCTGTTCTTACATGCAGTCGTTTGCAGTTGTTTCTCGTTGCCGCCATGATGAAAGTCCAAACAAGTTGATTGTACTACCTCTCCTCCTATTCTTCCTGCTGGTTCGTGTTCCTCAATCGACCTGTGCAGACTTTCATCATGGCGGCGACGAGAAACTACAGCAAGGTACTGCTTGTCAAAACGGTTTTATTAATAAATGTTGTGTACACTTACAAAGTTCTCAGTGCCTCGTTTTTAATGTCAGGGCCTTTGTTGTACTACCGATGGAGTGTGGAGTTTCTTCGAGCTGTTTTAATGGTTTAAAAATAGCGTAGCCATCATGCTTCGTCTAAGGGCACCTACCACTTCCATTGTTAGCCTTCTGGGACAAACGATAAAAAAAAGTTAAACTCTGAATGCAACAGGCTAAATCAATTTTGCTCCTCCGTACACATACCAACTCGGTATGATGTTTTAACATGCCAATTTTCATTTTACACCGAAGTTCTCCTTTAAGTGCCCACAGGGACCCAGGTTCGAGTCCGAACCAAGTCATTTCCTGAACCTGTCCTGCCATGTCTCTCTTCCACTCGTTTCCTGTCCTTGCTTCACTGTCCTGTCTAATAAGGGCTGAAAAGCCCAGAGGATAACTTTAACAAAGAGGAGATGAAGGCTGTCATGTGACTAGAGCAAGTCCTTCACCTGTGTGGGAAAAAGCTGAGACAGCTGAAAAGGAGATGGGGGGGAATTGAGACACCAAAAACACCAACAGTAACACATTTAAGTTACGTGCCCACAGGGACCCGGGTTCGAGTTTCACCCGAGTCTTCCCATGAACCCATAACCTCTCTTCCCGTCTCTCTCTTTCTCTCTCATGTCCTGTCATTGCCTCACTGTCTTGTCCCATAAAGGCTTATAAAAGCCCACAAAATGCCACTTTAAAGAAGAGGCGATCAGGGTTATGGTCGGACTAAGGTAAGGCTTTACAGTACATGTGCTTCCACTGACATGGTTGTCTCAGGCAGAATTTTGACGGACCAATCAACGAAGAGACATTGACGTTGTGTGCTACATTTGAATTGTAGTGCGTAGGCAGGCTTATAGCCGGGTTAATTGATATATCACGACCAGACAGTAGTGATTGGGTAAAGGCAGAGCCACTCATTTTAAACTTTAGCAGAGTCTACAGGAGGAAAACGTTTCTCAATGCAGCACAGCCAGACCCTCTGTACAAAATGAGGTGCAGTACGAGGGGCCTTTTTAGCAGGCTAGCTGATCAGTGCATCTCCTAATGGTCTGTAGCGTGGCACTGTCCGTGCCAGGCATTACCGCCTTGACAGGAAACATTACATCATGCCTCCCCAGCTGCGCCAGTGCCACCCCCCTCTGGGTTGAAACAGGGTCTACTGCATCCGACGCCTCGGCATGAAACAACAGCCCACCTCTCCTTCCCAATACTAACTAAATGACTGCAGATCAAAGGCAGAGGCAGAGGCGGGCAGCGTGGGGAAAAGACTCAGATAAATAATTGGGAAGTCTTCGAGGAGGTTTGGCTTTCATGAGCGTCAGCCATACTGAGAGCAGCCAGTACGGCTGCCGAAGACAGACCCTCCGGGTGTCAAGGAGTCTGAAGTCTTTATAAAACAGCATCACCCCCACCCCCGCAGATTTCTGTTGGTGTACACAGACACGCCAGTGACAGGTGTCAATACTGAAGATGTACTGTCCCTCTTAACGTAACAGCCTCATTTTACCAGGTTGGCGGGTTATCGTTGAGCCATCGGTACACTTGATGCTTTTATTTTTAATATCCATGTACAAAAAAAAAAAAATACAAATATGAAGGCTTCAATACACTAAGGTGAGCTGAGTTGGTGTACTCAGACTCGTCAGGGACAGATGTCAGTACTGAAGATGTCCCTCTTAACCTAACAGGTGTCTCTCCATTCAACACTCAATAATAACGCAAAAATATTTTTTTTTTTACCTCAGACTCCTTGACATCCCTCACCTCACAGCATCATTTTACCAGGTTGTCAGGTTATCATTGAGCCATCAGTACACTTGAAGCTTTTATTTTTATAATTACAAATACATGTAGGAAAAAAAGATACAAATATGAAGACTTCAATACACTAAGGTGAGCTGAGTTGTATAAAATCCACTGTATAAAATCCTCAGGGCAGCAAAGCAGTTCCTTTTGTGAGTTGCTTTAGATAAAAGCGTCTGCTAAGTATAATGTAATGAAATGGAATGCCGTGTTTGACAACAGACAGTGCTTTAGGTGCTTTAATCTATTGAGACTCATGAAATGGAGGCAAGAATGACTTGCTTTGTAAAGTATATAAAGTATTAATGTTTGAGAATGTGATTTGAGAACTCAAAACTTTTTTTGTTTTTTTTTGCAGCATGACTATATTTTTGGTGCTATTTTGAAGTTAAAATTAAACACAGAAATGTTTGTGTGTGTACTGAGGGCCATTCTGCATTCTCCCCCCTGGGGGGCAGAGTCAGGTAAAGGGTTTTAAGGCAGTTATGTCTTGTGTCAGTTATATACTGTATATCTCTCAGTCTTTGGTATTGGGTTAGCTATCCTCAGTGTGGTGGTGGCTGATTTTAGTCAAAGTGAGCTTTCCCACTTCTGAAGTGAGACCCAGACTCATAACCTCTTGTCATATGTCATTGTCACACATTTTATGACAAAATGGAGGCAGCAGCCACCAAATAGCTTAATAAGTCTTTAGCATTATATGACGAGTGACAAATAGCTGTCTTTAGCATTATATGACGAGTGACAAATAGCTGTCTTTAGCATTATATGACGAGTGACAGTGCTCCTAGACAACAGAAAATAAATAATTCATGATTTTGACGGCTCAGACAATAACCATCACCACTATCCCATCCCAAACAAACATACACACACACTCACACACACACACACACACACACACACACACACACACCAGCATCCATCTCCTGGCTCACAAGTATCACGCTCTGTGATGCCACGGCATTCTCTGACTTTAAGAGAAGCGTGTCCGAATCTATGAGGCTCACTCCAAGCCATGCCTGGGTGTTTAGGCAAGTCTCACACCGGATCGTTCCAGAACATGTCTGCCTCTCAGTGGGTGACCTGGCAGCCGTCCCGCCGACCGCCCAACTGTGGGTCTGACAGCAACGCTCCTACTCCTGTTACACTGCCACATACACACACACATGCACAGACACCACCTGGTTGCTCCAACAGTGCTGAGACTGTCCACTGCCCTCCCCAGATGTTCACACATTTTCACACACACATACACACACGCGCACATACATACTCACTTGCACACATACATTAACTCACACACACACACCCTCAGAAACACCACATTTCCCTTGTTCTCGCCTCGCCAGGGTGCGTCTACAGCCCCTTGTTGCCAGCGGCGACACACATCAACAGCGCGTCCTTGTCCTTGGCTGTGTGACGCGTGATGCGCGCGACCCTCATGCCCTCATGCCCGCCTGCCCGCCTGCCTGCCTGCCTGCCTGCCTGCCTGCCTGTCCACCTGCCTGCCTGCCTGCCTGTCCACCTGCCTGCCCGCCTGACTGGCCAAGAAGGAGGGCTGGGCAGGACCTGCACTGGCCTCCAACCAATCATATATCAAGATGAATGTGCCCACTTACTCACTTACTGCAATCTGTAGCGTGAGTAGAGTGAACAGGTTGTAAGTGTGCATTCACAGCAGAATATGAGGTCAGACACATTTATTTGGTGTATATGTGTGTGTGTAAAGGTGTGTGTGTCTGAGAGTGTTCACTGTGTGTGAGTGTGTACTGTATGTGTGTCAGAGAGGAGGAATGTGAGTTGCAGAAAGAGAGAGAAATAGAAAGAGTGTGTGTGTCTGTGTGTGGGTGTGTGTGCAATACGTGTTTCACATGAGGTGCAGAAAGAGCGAAAGAGGAGGACACACACACACACACACACTTTAATGTACTTTACTGGATTCCACCTTACTGGGCAACATCATCAGAAATGACATTTCTAAAAGATTACACAGTCCGACAATTTGTTATGGGTTTTTCCAGTTCATGGGTATAGGAAACATCCAGCTGTCTGGCCTTTATTTTATGTAGCCCCCCACCCCACCCCAGTCCAAAGTCCACTGACCACCAACCTGTGCACATGACCTAAAACACTAAAACAATGAGCTCACATTTCTAACCGCAATCCCCAATAACACATAATGGCCGGGTTTCCCGGATGCAGTTAAGAACTTCTTTAGACCCTTCTTAAGGCTCCCGTAAGAAACAACCATGTTCCCCAAAATGCTTCTTAGCATTGATGAGTTCAGTCAGACACCACATGTTATACCAGAACTTCAGGTGGGAGCATATTACCATAGATTAGAAGGTTCGTTAAGAAGGTTCTTAACTGGGAAACCCGGCCATTAAAGTTTGGTATTTTAAAGTTTTTGTACAGTAACAGTCTTCCATAAATACATCAAAAGCACACGAGACTTTAAATATTTTGACTTGTTTGTCATTCTGGCATATAGTGACAATATCCGATGCATTTGCAATTCCAGAGGGAGTGTCAGCAGCTCAATTAAAGCATTCTCGGCGGACAGCAGTATGTTTAAGGATCTGTTCCTCCTCTGTGTGTGGGATCTGGGCAGCTATGACACACACACACACACACTTACATCTTTCATCACACATACAGGGTGTGTGTGTGTTTGGATGTACTTCAAGCTTCCTTTACAGTCCCTGTCCTGTGTGTCATTCACTGAGAGCCTCAAGCAAGATAAATATTCCATCTGCTGTGTCTCTCTAAAACCCACACACACACACACACACACACACACACACAGGCAGAGAGAGAGCGAAAAATACAGACAGACAGAGAGAGAGAAACAGAGAGAGAGAGAAAGACAGAGATAGAATGAAAGAGAGAGAGAGGGAGAAAAAGAGAGCGAGAAGCATACACACACAGGCGGAGAAAGAGAGAGAGAGAGTGAAACAGAGAAAAGGAGAGAGAGAGAGAGAGAGAGAGAGAGAGAGAGAGAGAGAGAGAGAAAGAAGGAGAGTGACAAGCAGTCCACACACTTCCAAAACCCATTTGAAAGTGGATGGCTACTCTGTCACTCTGGTGAGTGCCGCACAAACAGAGGGACTTTATTTCTCGCCATTTGTCAGAAAGCTGCTCTTTCAGGCCATCTGTCCGAGTGTCCCCGCGCCCATCTCCTGGCCGTGGCTGAAATGGCCCGGCATGTCCGCTGAACTCTAATAGCCATGCGGTGGGAAAATGGGGGATCTGGACTAGGTCCCTTTTCTGCAGCTGCTCCCCCGGAAAAAACTTCCGAAAGGGATTTCAATATCAAAGCCCACAGAACAAAGACGAACAAAGAGTATTCTCTCTCTGTTGCTCTCCCTCTCTTTGTCTCTGTCTCTGTCTCTCCTCTCTCTCCTTTGTCTTCTCTCTCTCTTTCTTCTTGTTCTTTTGTGTCTTTTCTCTCTCTCTCCCTTTGTCTCTCTCCATCTCTCTCTCCTTGCTCTTGTCTTCTCTCTCTTTCTCTCTCTCTCTTTCTCTCCCTCTCTTTCTCTCTCTCATTGCTCTTGTTTGTCTTCTCTCTCTCTCTCTTTCTCTCTCTCTCTCCCTTTGTCTCTCTCCATCTCTCTCTCCTTGCTCTTGTTTGTCTTCTCTCTCTCTCTTTCTCTGTCTTTCTCTCTCTCTCTTTGTGGTTCTTTCATCCTTCTATTGCTCTGATAGGTTGAGGTGTGTAATGATGTCTGCACTGCCTATACACCTAAGTGAGAGAGAGCGAGTGAGAGGGAGACAGAGAGAGATACAGGGAGAGAGAGAGTGTGTACTGCATGTGCCTTGTGTTTGACCTTGTCTAAGTAGAGAGTCAAAGCGAACCTCCAGCTTTAGCTGATCTGGACACCTGTGATGGATGAGAGCACGCTCATCTGTGTTGTCGCCAGGGCACCAGGGCGCCATAGCAACGGCGGAGCACCAGCGATGACCCCTCTCCTCTGACACCTGCGCTTACTGCACCTCTACGCTTAAGCAAGCCCCTCAGGCGCCTGTGCTGTGGCCTTACACATCAAGTGTGGGTGTGAGTGTGTGTATGTGTGTGTGTGAGTGTGTGTGTGCATGTGGACTGTTAGCCTGGTAAACCTGCCCCTTGTACTTCATTTCATTTTGTTCAGAGGGTCTGGACCAGAATCTCTTGAGGGTCATTTAGTCGGCCCCAGCAAGACCGATCCAATCAGCGAACAGAGGGTGTGTTTGTTAGCTGTGATGTTGACCTTGTGTGCTACATTTGAATTGTAGTGCGTAGGTAGGCTAAGTGCATACGTGATGACCAGGTGTTAGCGATTGGGTAAAGGCAGAGACTTGTTTTAAACTTCAGCAGAGTCCACACCTCCAGGAAGAAATCGTTTCTGACTGTGTCTGGCCCAGACCCTCTGTACAAAATGGAATGAAGTACGAGGGGCTGGTTTACCAGGCTAAATCAGTCCCACCCAATCAGAAGGCTCTATAAGTTTGATTGACTGTTTTAGGAATAAAAAGAGTCCACACCTCCAGCAAGAAATCGTCTCTGATGGTGTCTGGTCCAGACCCTCTGTACAAAATGAAATGAAGTACGAAGGGCTGCTTTACCAGGCTAGTGGACTGTGGTCTTGAAGGAAAACTCCTGCCTCCTGGTGTTGATGGAAAACTCCTGGCCCAAAACAACTCCAGTCAAAACCAGTGGGACAATAGTGTTTTTAGCTCTGACATGTGCACACACACACACACACACACACACACACTTGCATGCAACGCAATGGGCCAGGTTACCTTATATTACCCGATGTCTGCTCCACCAGGGTTTAGTGTATTTAATTCCTGTTCAGCTGACCTGTGTATCTTTCTGCTATCCTGTTGTACATCAGTGGAGTGTTTAACATTTAATCAGCTTGCCTGTCTGAAAACAAGGCCACACATTTTGACTGCTGATTGCTGAAGCACCAGCCTTAAGTGGTGAAATGTGTGTGTGTGCGTGTGTGTGTCTGTGTGACAGGTAGACAGACAGAAACACTAATGGCTTTTGGTGCATTGTCTGCAGATAACTTGTGAAGGAGCCAATGTGCTCATGATAAGGTGTGTGTGTGTGTGTGTGTGTGTGTGTGCGTGCGAGCATGCGTGCGTGCATGCATGCATCCAAGTGCATGTGTGTGCGTGTGTGTGTGCGCGTATGCATGAGTGTGTGTGTGTGTGTGCGTGTGTGTGTGTTCACGTGCGTGTGTATCTATGTACACCTGCAATGTGTGCAGACTGTCTGTTGGTCAGAATTATGGCTTGCCTTGAAAAGCCCTAGGTCAATGCTGAGCAACCACTGAGAAAGAAAAACAATAAGACAATTACCTGCACTCGTTTGTCTCGTCTTTTCTTCTCTTCTTTACTTTCTCCCTCTCTTTTCATCCCTCTCTCTCTCTCTTTCTCTTTCTCACCACCCTTCTACTGCTCCTTCTCTTGGTTTCGCTCCATCTGATTTCTGATTTTAAGAGTCCAGGGAGAACGCTTTTCTCCCCAGGCTCTCCAAAACCTTGGGTAGACAAGCAATGTTATTGTTTTTTTGTTTTTTCTAAAAAAAAAAAACATCTGTTTCTTGTGTATTTTCAGTCTGACTGTGTAAGCGTTTGCATGGCTTTGTGCATTGGGGTGTGTGTGCATCTGTGTGTGTGTGTGTGTGTGTGTGTGCACATGTGGCTGTGTGTGTGTGCTGTGTAGGGAGTATATGTGCTGAGTAGAAAAAAAACTTTGTTCAGGGGCTATTTTTCATCTCACAGACTAAAGGTCTAGTATGCACACAATTGGGATGGGTAACACTTTATTTTACAGTTCCTTTTTTAATGCAAAGTTATTATAAATAGTAATAGTGTAACCTAGGGAAGTTTTTCAGACTGACGACTCCCACGCCCTTAAAAGGACCCCACCCCTCCATCTGAAGCTAACAGGGTTATGTAAATTCATGAATTGGTGCAGCATCTATGGAACAGCATGAAGATGATATACATGTTGTTTAAACACACTGTGCATAGCATAGGTAAAATGAATGGAAAAATGTATATTTTAACACAACTGCTCGCAGACCCCTTAGGATGTCTTAGGAGGCCTACCACCACACTTTGAGAAACAGTGTTTTACACAGCACTACATGTATGAGTTTGTACTGATAAGAGCATGTGCTCTTGTTCATGCTACAGCCTTGGTATTCATGAGACGTTACATCAAACTAGCGTACTAACGCAACAATGAAACACATCTAGCGATAGTGTTTGTGTGTGTGTGTGTGTGTGTGAGAGGGAGAGAGAGAAAAAGAGAGAGAAAGTTGTGTGTATGTGTCTAACATCAGAGGGATCGTTTCAACTTCAACTTAAAAAAAAAACAAAACAATGTGAACACACGCACACACACACACAGACTATACGCACACACTCACGGCTATAAGAGACAAGGAAAAGAAAATTAGCTCTCCTCAAATAAAGCCAGCCTGGTAATAATAGCAATACCCTGAGAAAGTGATTAACATTTGAAGACCCTTCCTGTACATATGAGCAGGCTAGCCAGTACACCCCCCTTGGAGGTAATTACATCCCGTGTCAATCACTGGCTGTCAACAGGCCCGACCAGTGCTACGAGGACAAAACCTCAATTAACGGGTGACAGGCAAAAGAGGCTGAAGTATGCAGTATCAACTTGACTGTTTATGCACCCTCTTTCTTCAAAGCGCTCGCGACCCCACACTTTCCAGAGCCGCAACAGCTTCAGGTGCTAATCAGCGCGCGTGTGGGATACAATGGAGATAATGCTGGGAGATGACATGCTGCGGTACTAAGAGACGAGGTTTAGTAAAGCTCTGATGCCTCGCACATTCACATGCAAATGAAGATGGAGAGAAGACGGACGCCCGCATACACGGACAGACACACAGACAGATAGACACACAGGCTCTCTCCCTCTCTCTCTGTGTCTGTGTGTCTGTCTATCTGCCTCTCTCTCTCTTTCTCTTTCTCGCTATCTCTCTGTCTCTCTTCACACACCAACACGGACACACACACACACACGCACACACATTTTTTTGCTCCTTCTCTCTCTGTCTTTCTCTCTCTCTCTCTCACACACACACACACACACACACACACACACACACACACACACACACACACACACACAATGCCGCCCAGGTGCTGCCACATTTGCCTCACACTAGCACTGTGGGTGCTGTAGCACCAGAAGTGTGTGTGTGTGTGTGTGTTTGTGTGTGCGTGTGTGTGTTTATTATTCTCAGGTTCCAGTGGCAGGTGCAGCAGCATTATTCATGTGCTCCTGCCTGCTTCTGCTGATCTCCTCGCCTCCTGGGTGTGACGTGTGGCCCAAAACTCAAACTGGCACAGCCCAGGAGATATAAACAGACTGTTTGCATTGCTGGAGCATTGAAAAATCTTGTGACTCAGTTAACTGCAAAAAAAAGCTGCCACTTTAATCAGGTCATACGGGGGTTTGCCTTCATGAAGTACAGGCCCGATTCCTTCTTCAGTCCAAAATAGTGCTGGTTTTCTTTGAAGAACTTAAAATCAAGCTTTCAGCAGTTTTTAAGTTTCAGTTTCTGCATGTTTTAAGGATTCATATCTTTATGTCTTTTTATCTGTCTATCTAACAGCTATCTTGAGCCAATTATTATAGGCAAGGCAAGGCAAGGCAAGGCAAGTTTATTTGTATAGCGCATTTCATACACAACGGCAATCCAATGTGCTTCACAAAAATAAAAGCAAAGGACAATGTATAAAGGCATAACAGATAAAGTAGTTGTAGAAGCATAAAAGGTAAAAAGAGTGTAAAAGCATACCAGTAAAATCAATATGTGGTAGAAGCATAAAAGGTAAAACAAGTGTAAAAGCATAGAAGTAAATATGTAGTAGGAGTATATAATAAGTATGAAATATTATAAGTATGTTATAAGTATAAGTATATAAATATTATAAGTATGTCATCACAAATGCCATTATTAAAGTTGGCGTCCAATGATAACACAGCATCAGGCTACAATTTGTATTGATTGTCTTGATTGCTGATGATATGATAAGTTAAATACACATGATGATAGGCAGGTAGAGTACTAAATATCACACGAATTGTCATAATAAACTGTATAATACAGCAAATGGGGAAACAATACTGTTATGACATTGGACATACACCATGTATTAGTGGTGATCTGCTATAACACGTCTACAAAGTATTTATAACACCCCTATTACAGAAGCTTGTAATAAAGCCTTGCTAAAAAAACAAATGTTATAAACTAGGGTGTTCTTTCTGACACACTAGTTGTTGGTAACAGAAACAGACGCAACACATACATTCATAATGTCACAACTATTACTATGCTTAGCAAAACACATTAGCACGCAACTCATACTTACACACCAAACACTGAAGCACGATTGGTGCTTAACATGGAGTGTGACACTACCGTGAAAACATTAAGATTAACAGTGCTAGGCAGTACTGTAATAAATACCTCTCGACAGCGCTTCTATTGGCCTATTAATGGCCATTAGCAATGTAAAGGCGTTTTCCTCATAGGGCTTGTCGTTGACGCTAATATGTTTACTTTCTGCATATCAATTATACAGCTGTGAGGAGAAAGCACTCCGTGAGGCCGATATCAGCAGGCAATTGAGACTTTCAAAAGAGATAATGAAAACTGTTCCGTCTCGGAATGACTCATTAGGGTGCTAAAGAGAGTGTATCTCTTCCTTGCAAACACCAACACACAAACACACACATACACACACAAACATGCACACACACACACACACACACACACACACACACACACATACACACACACATACACACACACACAAACAGGCGCACACACACACACACACACACACACACACACACACACACACACACACACACACCAAACACAGACAGACACACACACACACACACACATACACACACACACACACACACACACACACACACATAAACACACACACACAGGCACACACACACACACACACGTATACACATCAAACACCAATAAAATGGTGTCTTGGCCTATTTGGTTGGCGAGTAAGCAGTGAGGCCAGTGATTTAAACAACCTGCATTTGGCTGATGGTGCCCCAGCTGGAGGGCAGCGTGATGAAATCTGGCCTGAAAGGAGCACATCCTGCCCTCACACACACACACACACGCACACACACACACACACACACGCAAACCCACACACATCCCCTCAGGCTCTGAGATACAGCATTAGTCATAACTCCGTATGCCTAAATCAGAATGTGAGTCCATGGGATAATCGTCCAGGCTCATGTCTCTCCCTCTCATTTACTGATCTATCTATCTATTTGGCTTTTTTAAATGGCCCAAGCCTGCATTTTATGCACACAATCTATGCTCAGATTTTTTTCAAGCCACTGCAACACCTGCATCCACACCAGGCCATATCCACATGAGTCCTATTCAGGACTAGGAGATCAAGCTCATACATAATTGGACTAAAACCATTGGTGATTGAGAAACTAGGCCTATTCTCCTATTAGATAATTGAGGGAGAAGGCACATAGCTTACCATAGGTGTAGCCATGGGTGGGCTGGGGTGGGCCTTTGCCCACCCACTTCAATCAGTCCTAGCCTGGTAAACCCGCCCCTCATACTTCATTTCATTTTGTACAGAGGGTCTGGACCGGAATCTCTTGAGGTACATTTAGTCGGCCCCAGCAGGACCGATCCAATCAGCGAACAGAGGGTGTGTTCGTTAGCGGTGACGTTGACCTTGTGTGCTACATTTGAATTGTAGTGCGTAAGTCGACTAATTGCATACGTGACGACCAGGCGTTAGCGATTGGGTAAAGGCAGAGACTTGTTTTAAACTTCAGCAGAGTCCACACCTCCAGGAAGAAATCGTTTCTGACTGTGTCTGGCCCAGACCCTCTGTACAAAATGGAATGAAGTACGAGGGGCTGGTTTACCAGGCTAAATCAGTCCCACCCAATCAGAAGGCTCTAACAGTTTGATTGACTGTTTTAGGAATAAAAATAACCTATGCATTTTGGGCCAGGCCCACCTGATTTTTTCTTGGCCCACCCATTTTATGATTTCTAGCTAAGCCCCTGTAGCCTACAGGTGATTAAGAAACCAAATACAGTATATATCCTATAGCTGATGAAGAGACCAGATAAATAGCCTATAGGTTGGCTGGGGGAGCTGGGGTTAGATGCCTTGTTCCAGCACAATTCACGCTTTACATTACACTTAGCTGACGCTCTTGGCTTACAGATATTTACAGGGTTTCAGTTACAGTCCCTGGAGCAGTGTGGGGTTA
>CM050205.1:13155000-13162500 GCA_027475355.1 Coilia nasus
TATGCACGCGCACAGTGTGTGTGTGTGTGTGTGTGTGTGTGTGTGTGTGTGTGTGTGTGTGTGTGTGTGTGTGTGTGTGTGTGTTCTGCAGTGGAGGGAAACAGTGACACATGCAGAACAAGCCATGCTATGGATGACTGCTATGGGCCACTGTGGGAAAGAAAAGGCATCCTCAGCTTATATTTACAAGCTCTCCAGACTGAGAACACACACACACACACACACACACACACACACACACACACACACACACACACACACACAGACACACACACACACACACACACACACACACACACATTCTCATGCTGAGGACAAACACAGCTGCACTCTGGTGCAATGCTCATCAAGCTATCTCTGGAGCTAAGTATGTGACTAGCATATAAAACACACACAGGCACACACACAGACACAATCACACACACACACACACACACACACACACACACACACACACACACACACACACACACACACACACTGGCACACACACACATCCATGGCCATGGATCTGAATATGTAAGGTGACATACATATATACAGACACAACCACAAACACACATACACACACACACACATACATACACACATACGCGCGCACACCTACACACACACATAGTGGGAGCTTGGCTGCTTAGGGCTAGCTGATAGTCTTGGGATTGAGTGTGTGAGCTGACTGTATGTGAGAGGATTTACTGAGGGTAACAATCACTCCTGGGATCAGAGAGAGGACGATACTGTAGCAGACACACACACACACAGTGACACACACCGAACACACACACACACACACGCACACACACACACACACACACACACACACCGAACACACACACACACACACACAGTGACACACACGGATCACACACACACACAGTCACACACACGGAACACACACACACACACATACACACACAGTGACACACACGGAACACACACACACACAGTCACACACACACACACACACACATATACACACAGTGACACACACGGAACACACACACACACACACACACACACACACACACACACACACACACTGACACATGCCTAGAAACCAACACAAACAAGTGTGCGCGTGTGCCCATCCGCACACTGACCTATACACACACAGTAACACACACGGAACACACACACACACACACACACCTACACACAGGCACTAAAATAAACAGATTGCATTGCTATTCACACCAAAACAACCCTTAATCTTCCTTTTAGCACAGGATTAACCCCACACATCAAGACACACATACACACACACCCACACACTCACACACACATCGGTGGGGCAAATATGTTAAGGCCAGCTCTGCACAATAGCACACAACTCAATGCAATTACACACACAAACTCATAAACAAACACAAACACACACACACACACACACACACACACACACACACACAAACTCACACACAAACACACGCACACACAAAGACAATGCACACTTATACACACACATGTGCACATTCCCTTCTCTTGCCATCAGTCCATCAGTCAGAACTCTCACACACAAAAACAACTGTGTGTACACAAACCCTGACGCAGAAACACTACAGTTTTACAGTTTTTTTTTTACAATTGTTTAAGCTCAATTTTAAAAACTAGGCCCATTTTGTCAAAACACTAAACACGTTAGACAAGTTAGGGCAACCATACACCCAATAAACAGAGCACCCCAGATCTATTGCAAAATGTTTTTCTTCTTTCAAAACTATACGCTTCTTTATAAAAATGCTATTTTGTTGCCAAATCGCACACACGAGATTCAAATGATCTATTTGTGTTTGAGTAAGTTGCACACAATGGTAATCAATCCTAAACACTGTTGTAACATTCTGACTTTTGTAATGACACAATCTGGGTTTCATTTTTTCAGAAATATTGAAAAATGACAGGAATACATTCACAAAATACAACACATGACTAATACTGTTGACTAAATATATTTGAACTGATAAAGATCTGTACTTCCAATGCAAAATCAGTCAGTGTAGTCAAGTGTTTGATTGTGTATGGTTGCATATTGAAAATTGAAACATGACCATTTCTACAAACAACCATGTATGTAGTAAACAATGTACAAAACACAGTAAAGTATTGTCGGAGACAAAAAGCTAGTAAGCATCATCTCTTTCCATTTTCATGGGATGTCTCAACCCATTGTTTTCAAGGCAGTCAAGCAATGTCATTTGCATGTGATAAATTTAGTCCTCATCTTTTTTGTTCATGCCCTGCTCCAGATGTACCTTACAGTAACAGTATTTACCTCTTTCTCTTGCTACCCCTCTTCCTCTTCAAGCTCACTTTCATCTTCACTGTCCTCCTTTCTTATCCTCATGCTACAACACTGCCTTACATTTATATTCAAGTCTGGGTTACTCCCCTGTTATCTATTTTACAGTGTTTAAGTCTGATTGCGGAGTTTTGCATTTTAGCCTGTAGTGTTTTGGCGCCTGGTGTGGTCAATTGATAGCTAGTGTTTTAAAATGGAAGGAAGGTGACATTAAAATATCATCAGGTGTGTAACGCATATATGTGTGTTTAATGTTTAGCAAATCATTGTGTAGTATTTTGCAAAAAGTGTGAAGCTGAAAATGTGCTTACAGTGGTGCCAACCTCAGCCGATGTTTTCTTATTTGAGCATGAAGTTTCATTATAATTGTGGGAAACTTTACATTTTAGTGTGTAAGCAAACATAAAAAAATTTAATAAAAAAAAAAACAGAACACACCTATAGATGTGTGAAGAAAGAGGTTTACCAACAATGCACTGAAACAAAACATGCACACACACACACACACACACACACACACACACACACACACACACACACACACACACACACACACACACACACACACACACACACAGATCCACTCCTGCAATCAGACAGCCTGCTTTAACAAGCATGGCAGTGTCCAATGGGGAATGGGACTGGGATGGGTCTGGCGTTGATGAAGAGCTGGCAAATCTCACTATGCACCACTACTCACATCAGCATCCTGTGTGTGTGTGTGTGTGTGTGTGTGTGTGTGTGTGTGTGACTATGTGCGAGTTAGTATTTGAGGGTGTGAGTGGCTTATGTGTGTGTATGTGAATGGCATGTGTGTGTGTGTGCGCCCCGGTTGTGTGTCAGTGTGAGAGTGTCTATGTGTGTGTGCACGTGTGTGTGTGCATGTGTGTGATTGTATTTGTGTATGTGCATGTGATTGTGTTTGTGTATGTGTGTGTGTGTGTGTGCGCGTGCATGTGTATCTATGCGTGTGTGTATGCGTATGTGTATGTGTGTGTGTGTGCGCGTGTGCATGTGTGCGTGTGTGTATGCGTGTGTGTGTGTATGTGTGTGTGTGTGTGTGAGTGTGTGTGTATGTGTGTGTGTGTGTGTGTGTGTGTGTGTGTGTGTGTGTTTGTGTGTGTGTGTGTGTGTGTGTGTGTGTGTGTGTGTGTGTGTGTGTGACTCCTGCCCTATTTCATCAGGCTGTGGAGAGGTGCACGTGAGTGAGCCCGGCCCTCCTCGTTCCTGGAGCACCGCACGGATGGCGGGATGAATGGAGGAATAGATGGAGGAAACACAGAAAATGATGGAGGGATGAAGGGAGGGAGGGAGGGAGGGAGGGAGGGAGAGATGGCAGGATGGATGGCGTGGGAAATGGGCAGGCATTAGTGCCCGTGTGAATGGGTAATCACGACAAGCACTGGCCCTGGTGCTGATGGATGGTAATGGCGAATCGCTTATTCATCGCTGTGGTTTGTCAGGGCATGAGAGAGAGAGAGAGAGAGAGAGAGAGAGAGAGAGAGAGAGAGAGAGAGAGAGAGAGAGCGGTGGGGAGAAAGAGAGAGAGAAATGGAGAGAGAGAAATAGGAGTAAGAAAAAAAGAGATGAAGCCAAAAAGAGAGAAAATAAGAGAGAGAGAGAATGAGAGACAGCATAAGAGACTATGAGAGAGAGAGAGAGCAAGAGCAAGAGAGAAAGAAGGATAGATACAGTAAGAGAGAGAGAAAGAGGGAGAGAGAGAGGAAGAGGGAGAGATACACACAGAGAGAAAAGGAGAGGCAAGCCTCAGTCGTATCAGAAAACGTTCTCCTGACAACTTCAATAAAACCTCAATAAAAGCTGGCGTGTTGCCGGGGCCATCCATCATGGCGGCTCTCCACAGAGCAGCTGCTTTCCTGGCAACATCCGGTCTCCAGTCTCCAAGGCTGCGGCCTGGGCCAGCTTGCTAAGGGATTGCCCCCTCACCCCTGGTGCTTCCCCCAGGGCCAGCCCCGGATCACAGGGGCCACGACGGCGCCAATGCCCCGTGATGGAATACCTGGGGCCCTGTGAACCTGCTAATGAGTGAGGCGGCCATCTTAGGCCCCGTCATGACTCAGCACATTCGGGGGGAGGGTGGGGGGATATGGGGAGATGGAGAGAAGATTGCTAGGTCACTTGGTCTGTCAGTATCCTGTTTCCTGATCCGTTTTTCTGTCTATATGTGTGTGTGTGTGTGTGTGTGTGTGTGTGTGTGTGTGTGTGTGTGTGTGTGTGAGAGTGTGTGTGTGTGACATTATGAGACGTATGAGAGGGTGTACGCCTGGGTAAGTTTGGGTGTGTATGTGGCTGTCTCTAGATTTTTGTTTTTATGTGTGTGTGTGTGTGTGTGTGTGTGTGTGTGTGTGTGTATGTATGTGTGTGTGTTCAGTTGTCTTTCTTATTTTCCCAGCAGTGGTGTGCTTTTCAGACACTAAAGCCAACACTGATTATTTCTCTGTGGAGCATCTGTGTACTCTTAAACCTATTTATCTCTGTAGGGTGTGTGTGTGTGTGTGTGTGTGTGTGTGTGTGTGTGTGTGTGTGTGTGCGTGAGTGAGTGTGTGTGCGTGTGTACTCTTAAACCTATCTATCTCTGTAGGGTGTGTGTGTGTGTGTGTGTGTGCGTGAACGTGTGTGCGTCTGTGTACTCTTAAACCTATCTATCTCTGTAGGGTGTGTGTGTGTTTTTGTATAAGAGAGAGAGCAAGAGCTGGGCAGTATGTGTGTGCGTGTGTGTGTGCGCGTGCGTGTGTGTGTGTATATGTGTGTGGGAGTGTGTGTGTGTGTGTGTGCGAGTGTGCGAGTGTGTGTGTGGTGTGTGTGTGTGTGTGTGTGTGTGTGTGTGTGTGTGTGTGTGTGTGTGTGTGTGCAAGTAAAGGAGATTGGGAGTAGTCCAGCCAAGCTCAGCACATTGCGGGGCAGCTGTCCTCCTCCACTCTAAGCCTGCACAGCTTGCTGATAGCCAATCACACGCCAGTGGGTGGGAAATGAATGGCTCTCATTACCACTAGCCCGCTTATAAAAATCAGTAACCATCAGAGTCCATTATAACACACACACACATATACAAACACACACACACACACATATATATACACACACACACACACAATAGTTGTCTATCTTTCTCATCCATTCCATTTCTCTCCATCTTTCTTTCTCTCTCTCTCTGTCTCTCTCCAGCTCTCTCTCTCTCTCTCTCTCTCTCTCTCTCTCACACACACACACACACATATACATAATACTTCTCTATCTTTCTCATTCTCTCTGTCTCTCTCTCTATCTCACATACACACACACCTATCTTTCTCACTTTCTCTATCTCTATTTCTCACTCCATCACACACCCACACCCACACACACACACACACACACACACACACACACACACACACACACACACAGTTGAAGAGACCAAGGGGAGGTGCACAGCATCATTGCTGTAGCTCCACTACCATGTGGCAGTAGATGCATGGGAGAAATCATCCAGTGGAAAAGTTGCTGGTGGTGCCAGATGCGTTTAGCTGCATCTCTGGAGAGAAGCTCCGAGCCACTCCTGAGTCTGCTTCTCCACTAGGATAGCAGACACTCCAGCACTCCTGAGTCTGCTTCTCCACCGGTATAGCAGGCACTCCAGCACTCCTGAGTCTGCTTCTCCACCGGTATAGCAGGCACTCCAGCACTCCTGAGTCTGCTTCTCCACTAGGATAGCAGGCACTCCAGCACTCCTGAGTCTGCTTCTCCACCGGTATAGCAGGCACTCCAGCACTCCTGAGTCTGCTTCTCCACTAGGATAGCAGGCACTCCAGCACTCCTGAGTCTGCTTCTCCACCGGTATAGCAGGCACTCCAGCACTCCTGAGTCTGCTTCTCCACCGGTATAGCAGGCACTCCAGCACTCCTGAGTCTGCTTCTCCACTAGGATAGCAGGCACTCCAGCACTCCTGAGTCTGCTTCTCCACTAGGATAGCAGACACTCTAGCACTCCTGAGTCTGCTTCTCCACTAGGATAGCAGACACTCCAGCACTCCTGAGTCTGCTTCTCCACTAGGATAGCAGACACTCCAGCACTCCTGAGTCTGCTTCTCCACTAGGATAGCAGACACTCCAGCACTCCTGAGTCTGCTTCTCCACTAGGATAGCAGACACTCCAGCACTCCTGAGTCTGCTTCTCCACTAGGATAGCAGACACTCCAGCACTACTGAGTCTGCTTCTCCACTAGGATAGCAGACACTCCAGCACTACTGAGTCTGCTTCTCCACCGGTATAGCAGACACTCCAGCACTCCTGAGTCTGCTTCTCCAGCGGTATAGCAGGCACTCCAGCACTTCTGAGTCTGCTTCTCCACTAGGATAGCAGACACTCCAGCACTCCTGAGTCTGCTTCTCCACTGGTATAGCAGACACTCCAGCACTCCTGAGCCTGCTTCTCCACTAGGATAGCAGACACTCCAGCACCAGGCGTGGCACCATGCTAAAGTGGGTTAGAAATGTAACCTGTGGCTGGTGGAGGAGAAAAGTGCTCATTGCGCGTGGAGCCTAAACTGTGAGATGAGACAGCACACGGATCACGGAAGTATTAGCTGGGGAAATTTATGAGCACTGTCACTGTCTAACCTCCAGCTGTGTGTGTGTGTGTGTGTGTGTGTGTGTGTGTGTATGTGTTTGTGTGTGTGTGTACTCATCTGCCATGATCTGTGTGTCCTCTAGCCACCACAGTGTATGTATGTATACTGTGTATGTGTGTGTGTGTGTGTGTGTGTGTGTGTGTGTGTGTGTGTCTGGTGTGTGTGGGTGTGTGTGTATGTGTATTTACCTGCGGCATGCCCTCTGCCCTCTATGAAAAAAGCTGCTGGTCAGTGCTGTGTGTGTGTGTGTGTGTGTGTGTGTGTGTGTATGTGTGTGTGTGTAACTAGCCAGCATGGACTGAGACATGATTAAACAAGAAATCACATCAGTAGATGACAGAAAGGTCATCGGTGGGAAAAAAAAACAGATGACCTTAGATCAATGCACATGCTCTATCACCGACAACAGAGAGGGGGGGTTAGAGAGAGAGAGAGAGAGAGAGAGAGAGAGAGAGAGAGAGAGAGAGAGAGAGAGAGAAGGGAAGGGAAGGGATGCAGACAAGGAGAGAAAGAAAAGGGGGAGGGGGTCAGAGCAAGAGAGAGAGGGATGTAGAGAGAAAGAGAGAGAGAG
>CM050205.1:13170000-13177500 GCA_027475355.1 Coilia nasus
TTCTCCCTTTCTCAAGCCATTACAACACACACACACACAACCACACGCAAACACACGCACGCACACACACACACAGAGGCATACGTATGCACACAAACACACACACATACAGTATACATTGCAAGGCCATTCAGAGCACAGTGCAGGACGAATAAGCATCAGGAGAGCAGATCTATGGCTGTAGTCTCTATAGGATCAGCATACGTACACAGCCCCACACACACACACACAGAAACAGACACACACAAACACATATGTGCACCCCCCCCCCAAACACACACACACACATACATGCAAGGCCATTCATAGCACAGTGCAATAAGCGAATAAGCATCAGGAGAGCAGATCTGTGGCAGTAGTCTGTATGTGACCAGCACATATACACAGCACATGTACAAAGGGAAAGCCTTGTATTGAATGAGGGGCGCAGCGGCAGCCGAGGCCGAGGCCGATAGAGCTATCTGGGGAGTGGGCCCCCGTGCCTTTGTAATTGCCAGGCTAACCATCAGTTTGTCGCGCTTGGCTTGGGCATCCCTTATCGGGGGCCCCCATCTACACCGTCTCGTAAACACGGCCGTCTGGCAGCAGCTGCGGAGGGCATGTGCCACGGAGCATGTAGCAGATAAATGAAATCAAATTAGCTCCTCGCTCAGCCTGCAGGGAGGTGGAGGGGTGAAGGAGTAAGGGTTGAGTTTGTGTTGTGTATTTGTGTGTGTGTGTGTGTGTGTGTGTCTGTCTGTTTGTGTGTGTGTATGTGCCTGTGTGTATGTGCCTGTGTGTGTAGCCTACTGGGAGGTAGTCGCGGGAGACCTGCTCTGGCTGAGTTTTCGATCTAGCCGAGGTCGTCTGCCTGCCGCGGCATTGGCGATACGGAAGGCTGCTGATAAGCGTGCCTTGAGAGCAGAGGTGGGAAATGCTAAGCGCGTTAGCACACAAGCTAGGTGCTTCTCTGCTGTCAGATGTCAGACTGGATAGCTAAGTGTGATAGCCCTCCCACAGTAAGCCTGTGTAGCTGTTTATGCTAACACAGCTAATTGTTATGTGCTGGGGGGCTTATTGTGTCTACTTGTCAGATAATACTTAAAAAACAAAGCTTAAAAAAAAAGGAAATTTATAATTGACATCAATATTTCAGGGGCAAACAGAGAGGAGATGGATTTCTGAAATTAATTCTGTGCCTTTGAAGTTTATTTTTGTCACGTTTTGTTGTATTAATGTTGTGAAGAACACCGCTAGCAAGCATGAGCGCCTGTCTACTTAGCTCTAATTAGATTTCTGTGCCTTGGGGCCTCCCAGTGCCCACCATCTATTTGTACCACATGCTAATGTTGCGTCGTGTCTCATCAGAGGCAGAACAAAGCAAGCTCCCAAAATCCTGCCTTCATAAACAGCCTGTACACAGCCTTCTCACGCAAGCAGAACTTTCCGTGTTGAATATAAACAAACACGGCGGCCTGAGCTAAGCCAACAACCAATAGCTAAATGCAGAAAATATGTTATTTTTCTCTGCGATGAGGCTTGAAAAACAACAGTCTGTTGCTTGGCCCTGGAGTTGTTTACCAGTGAGTCACAGTGGCAGGGTTACGGTGGCGCTGGCATGGGTGACCTTTAACCTCCTTGGTGGTGAGGATGCAGGTGCCATGGTGAGGAGCGCACGTTGGAGGGCCAAGGGGCCAGCGAGGCTCCCTGACTCTCATTCTGTTCCAATTAGCTCAGCGCTCCCATTAGCCTAGCTGCCCACACAGCCAGACACACAGGTCACAGCAATCAGCGCTCACTCGTCATTCCCCCTCCCTCCCTCCCTTTCTCTCTCTCCCTCTCTCACACTCTTCCTACCACCATCTCTCCATCTCTTGCACTCTCTCCCCTCTTTCCCACTCCTTCGCACTCTCTCTCTCTCTCACTCATCCTCTCTCTTTCTTACTTTCCTCCTCCCTTACTGCGCGTCTACTTCTCTCACTGACATGCCCTTCAGTTCCTCTACTGTTTACTGTGAGTCTGTGTGTGTGTGTGTGTGTGTGTGTGTGTGTGTCTCACCATCTCACTGTTTCTCCCCCCTTCCTCATTGAGTGCATTTACATGTACTTCACTATCCAGAGTATGATCGGGATATTAAGTACTCCGGCTTTGTTTTTGCATGTGTAAACAACTTATCTTGAATTCATTATCCTAAATAAGCCCTTATCCTGATTTTTGACATTTGGATACTTTACCATGACTTATGTTGAATTCATTATATACGAATGTCTCTCTCTGTCTCTTTCTCTCTCTCTCTCTCTCTCTCTCTCTCTCTCTCTCTCTGTCTCTCTCTCTTCATTGCCATTCTTTTATGTCCTCTCTTGTTCTAGTCTCTCTTTTTTCCTTTAGACACCCACTCCTTTTGTCAAATTGAGTTTAGACTAGAAACTGACTTCCTCCTGAACACCTCCTTTGTCTTGTGACTAAATCTCTTGCTTCTTGCTACGTATTAAGAAAGTAGATAAAAACATCACAACTATTATGCGTACGACATGTTTGACTGGGCAGTATGACAACTTTACAGGCATTTCTTCTCAGTTTCTATGTTTACTAATACTACGGCTTCCTTCAATTTCACATTGAGATGCGTTCTTTAGAATGGTTATTCATTTTCTATATCCGCACATCTATGAAGTAGTCCCTGCTTTCCGACCATATTACGCTTATGTGTCAGTGCGCGTTAGTTCGTGGTGAACTGTAAATAAACAGTAAAGATGTAACAGCTTTAACAAATTCCGAACACATGGAAGAACACAGAGTTGCAACATGTTATATGCCTCTGAGATCGTCTTTTAGTGCTGTCACGCTGCATTTGTACTGTACCAATGTGATTCTGCTAAGCAAGGGTTAACAGAACTTTGAAATATCTAGCTTAACAACCAAAGTCCATAGCAACCTCCAGTTTGGAATTAGCAACGGTAGTTTGTCCAGTAAGTTATGAAAAGTTTGTTTTAGCAATCAAAAAATGTGGAAATTATTACCTGAAATTAACATCAGACAAGTGTGGTATAAGCGGGATAATGGACTTCACGGTGTTCGTATATCAGAAAGTTAATGCACTTCGACCTTCGTAGAAAGTTAATGCACTTCGACGTGTACAGTAACTCTGCTTCGCATCGTGGCCGCATTATTACCTCGAACGTGCATTAACTTTCTGATATACGAACACCGTGTCATCCATTATCCCTTACATAGTCACTGCACTTTGCCTTTCTAGGGCAGCACCGTACAGTATATGGATATCCCTCCCCGACACACACACTTCCTCTCTGACGCCCATTAGGCATGTCTCGTCTTTCCCTTGCTTCTCATTCTCACGTTTCACAGTGGTAGTTTCTGCATCTACTTCCCTCTCTGATTCCATCATTGACTCTTGTCATCACTCTCTCTCGCTCTTTGTCTATCTTTCTCTTTCTCTGTCTGTCTGTCTGCTCTTTCTTTCTATCTTTCTCTTTCTTTCACCCTGCCCTCTCTAAACCCTCCTCCTCTCGCTTTTTCTCACACCTTCACCATCACAGTCTATCTATGTATCTATGCTATCTTTCTCCTGTTCCCTCACTTCTCTATCTATCCCCTTCTCTCCAGGGGCGTAGCCAGAAATCATATGATGGGTGGGCCCAGAAAAAATAAAGTGGGCCTAGCCCAAAACACAAAGGTTACCATTACTACTTAAACAATCAATCAAACAAAAACAGCCTTCTGATTGGGTGGGCCTGATTGATAAGTGGGTGGGCACAGGCCCACCCCAGCCCACACGTGGCTACACCTATGCTTCTCTCTGCCTCTCCTGCTGTTTCGTCCTCCCCACCTCTCACCTCTGCAATCTGACACTGTGAGAGAGCAAGCAAGCAGAGCTGCTGGAGAGAAACAAGAAGAACAGAGAGGAAGATGCTGAGAGTAGGAGCAAAGCAGAGGAGAGGCAGATGGAGAGAGAGAGAGAGAGAGAGAGAGAGAGAGAGACAGACAGACAGACAGACAGACAGACAGACAGACAGAGAGAGAGCCAGAGACTGACAGAGAGAGAAGAGAGAGAGAGAGAACCAGAGAGAGACAGAGAGAAAGAGAGAGGGAGACATAGACACAGAGAGAGAGAGAAAGATAGAAAGAAGAGAGAGAGAGAGAGAGAGAGAGAGAGAGAGAGAGAGAGAGACAGACAGACAGACAGACAGACAGAGAGAGGGGAGAGAGAGAGAGAACCAGAGAGAGACAGAGAGAAAGAGAGAGGGAGACATAGACTGAGAGAGAGAGAAAAATAGAAGGAAAGATAGAGAGAGAGAGAGAGAGAGAGAGAGAGAGAGAGAGAGAGAGAGAGAGAGAGAGAGAGAGAGAGAGAGAGAGAGAGAGGACATTGGGAGAAGAGGCTGAGATGGCTCTTGCATGGCCTAATTGCCAGCAACAGCCAGCCGGTTGGGATGGATGCCCCCAGCTCCTGTCCTGACTGGGAGTCTCAAATGGGGTCTTGCTCAGAGATGCTACCACAGCCCATTACTATCTTAGCCTGTGTGTGTGTATGTGTGTGTGTGTGTGTGTGTGTGTGTGTCTGAGTCAGTGAGAGAGAGAGAGAGAGAGAGAGAGAGAGAGAGACAGAGAGACACAGAGAGAGAGACAGAGAGAGAGACAGAGAGAGAGACAGAGAGACAGAGAAAGAGACCATTGCAGTCACACTCAATGTGTGTGTGGACCTGTGTATATGACTTAAAGTATATTTCAGGATTTGTGTGAGTGACATAGAAGGTTACTGAGTGTGTTTGTGAGTGTGTGTGTGTGTGTGTGTATGTGTGTGTGTGTGTTTGCCTATGACTGTGTCAGTTGTGTCTGTGTGTGTGTGTGTGTGTGTGTGTGTGTGTGTGTGTGTGTGTGTGTGTGTGTGTGTGTGTTTCTACATCGATGAGTGCTCTGATTATGGCAATGCTAATGTCACTAGACTACTGAAGATCCCACTCAATGTGACGCCAGTGACACACAGGGTCAGCAGCAGTCCAAAAAAAACCTTGAAGGCGTCAGACAAAATGAGAGAAACTTCTGGTTATGAAACATCTCTTAAGACTGTAGCTCTGGTCTTTCTCTCCACAGTTTTATGTCTGACCTAAGGCTTATCCCCTGATCAAAAATCCACTTAGACATTTATGTCTGATTTACGTCTGATGTTTTCCAACCGCACACACACACACAAATCACACTAATACACACACACACACACACACACACATTAACAAAGAGATAAAAAACAGCACAAACCACACTTATACACAGATAAGCACACACAGCAACACACTCTTTTTCCTACCACAAAACCTTATACTGTACTTAACCCCCGCCCTATCACCACACACACACACACATGCACACACACACACATGCATATGCACACATACGCACACATACACACACAGACACACACACACACACACACACACACATGCACACTCACAGACACACACACACACACCACCACCACCAGCGCTGGCACTACCACCAGCAGTGCTATCTGCTTCTCTGCCCTAACGAGTGAAAACTTTTCTTTTTTTTCCACTTCTGCACAGTGAGGTGCTGTCTGCCTACTGCCTCCCTCCTCCGCTTCCTCTCTCCCTCTCTCCCTCTCTTCATTTCTCTCTCTCCCTCTATCTCTTTGCCTCCACCTCTCTGTGATGCCCTCTCTTCAAACCGTTTAGCCACCATTTACTCTGAGCCTCCTTATGCTTCCTCCTCTTCCTCCTCCTCCTCCTCCTCTGCCTCTTCTGCACCAACAGTATGGGAATCGTCTCGCTGCAGTAATCTCGCCTTAACAAAAGGACTCAAAGACAGGCAGTTAACATAATGAGGGTGGATGTGTGTGTGTGTGTGTGTGTGTACAGTATGTGTGTGTGTGTAGGTGGGGTGTGACTCTCCCTCTTCTACTATTTCCTCTCTCCTCCTTTCTCTTTTCTTCCTCTTCCTCTCCCCCTCTGTCTGTCTGTCTGCCTCTTTTTCACTTTCCTTTCTTTCTTTCTTTCTTTCTCCCTGTAACGATTAGGCCCCTCTCTGCTGCTATCAAGAACCATGGGGGAGATCCGTCAAAGCTTTCTTCTCCTTCCCCTTATCCCTATTGTGACTCCTCATTTTTATCCCTATTGTGACTCGTCATTTTGTTCTTCTGTTGCCTTTCGGGGGAGGGGGGGTGGGAGTTCTGTCATTATTATGCCACTGTGTGTGTGTGTGTATGTGTGTGTGTGTGTGTGTGTGTGTGTCTGTGAATGTGTGTGTGTGTGTGTGTGTGTCTGTGTGAGTGTGTGTCTAAGAGAGAGTTTGTATTGGTGTGTGTCTGTGTAGATGTCTGCATTTTCTGTGTGTGTGTGTGTGTGTGTGTGTGTGTCTTAGAGTGTGTGTGTGAGTGTGTCTCAGACAGAGTTTGTATTAGTGTGTGTCTGCGTTTTCTGTGTGTGTGTGTGTCTTAGTGTGTGTGTGTGTGTGTGTGTGTGTGTGTGTGTGTGTGTGTGTGTGTGTGTGTGTGTGTGTGTGTCTTAGAGTGTGTGTGTGTGTGTGTCATGAGTGGTAAGGCAAGGGGAGTCTGTGCGAGAGAAAACAGGGCGCTTATCACATCACAGGAGGTCTAATGCTGTCTCTTTGTGCACGTATCACATGGCAGAGCTTAGACAAGAGAGCATATTGCGCCGCACAGATAGCGGCGTTTGCTGAGAGCAGCGGGTAGCGTGCGGCCAGCACTGGGTGGATATAATACACCAGCGATACAACCACATGTAGCTTGGAGACGTCACACACAAGAACACACACACACACACACACACTCCCCCTTTCGCTTTAATACACATGTATATATATGTGTATACAAACCCCCACGCACACACTCCCTCTCTCTTATTACACACACACACACCTGTGTTCTCTTTCTCTCTTCCACATGTGTGCGCACACACACACACACACACACACACACACACACACACACACACACACACACACACACACACACACATACACCTGTGTTTTCTTTTTCTCTTCCACATACACACACACACACACCTGTGTTCTCTTTTTCTCTTCCACACATACAAACACACACACACACACACACACACACACTAAGATAGCTCTATTTCCAGAGCAGCTACGTTGTCCTGGTTTTAAGACCCCTGCCCAGGGCTGTGCTTGAGCGCTAGCTACTGATGAGCTGGCCAGAAGAACACTCCAGAAACAGCCACCTGAAGACACACGCAGCTGCTCACTGCAGGTGTGTGAACTGCATTCTGGGAAGATTAGGGGTGGCCATCTACAGTATGTGTGCTAACCTAAGCTAGGCATGTGTGTGGGACTGGGTCAGGTCTCAGGAGAGCACAGGAGATTCCACTACAGCCAAGTAAAATGATTAAAAGTAAGATCATCAACACTTGACCCACCCAGCAAGTCACTGTCTATGAAATAATCATATTTCTCTCAGTGACCAGTCGTGAATGTTCAGTCACTAATTTTGCACATACGTGTAGT
>CM050205.1:13185000-13195000 GCA_027475355.1 Coilia nasus
AAATTGCTTAAAAAGTATTTTACATAAAACATAATGATATCAATAAACTTTTGATTAAGGTTATATACCTACATTTATTAAATACATTCTAATCTCACCACTATATATATATATTGTTTCTATTTATATTTCCTGTACATTGTGCCTTGTGACAGGTAGGGATGAGCATGATTTCCCCAAAAGAGATTCACATCTTTTGAGAAATGACTCAGTTTTCCCTCCCTGAAAATCAGACAGAAACAGTCAAATTTAGTGAGACAGTAGCCTGCCATCAAACACACACACACACACACAGAAAGAGAGAGAGAAAGAGAGAGACACACACACGCACACACAGTCACACAACTCTCACACATACAGACACACACACATGCACGCACACACACACAGGATGAACAAGGTAAGGGGATACTGAAGCTGTGACTCCTCGGAGTGGGTCGGATGTCTTGGCGTGGGAGCGTTCCACTGTGATTTGCCGTTTGAGCAGTCATGCAGTCACAACAGCACACTTATGCCACTCGCCACTGCCCCGCAACTTACTCTCGCCTACACTCACACAAACACTCCACTCCACTCCACAAAAACTCTCTGTGTCTCTCTTTCACACACGCACACACACACACACACACACACACACACACACACACACACACACACACACACACACACACACACACACACAGACCTTACTCTCACACACACACACACACACACACACACACACACACACACACACACACACACACTGTCTGTCCCAATCCCTCTGCCTCTTTCTCTTTCTCTGTCTCTTCTTTTCTGTTATTTGCCCACACACACACACAGAAACACACACAGACACATAAAGAAACACACACACACACACACACACACACACACATTTCCTCTGTCTCCTTTGGTGGTACAGTTCCCGGCAAGGCCGTGTGGCCATTAGCATGAGAATGATAGGTGCTGAGAGAGGGGAGCATATTCAGGCATAGTCACTATTCACAGGTGCTTTGCTGCACTCTGCCATTCCAACAGTGCTCTCTTCCACTTCCCAAAAACCACCAAGGCCCATTAGCCTCCTCCACCTGTGTGTTTGTGTGTGTGTGTTTAAGTGTGTGTGTGTGTGTATGTGTGTGTGTGTGTGTGTGTGTGTGTTCACCACATACACCTTCCTACATGCTTCATAATTTATGATGGGCCATGCTGTATGCCCTGTGTGCCTTTACCTTTAGGTACACAGAAATATTCATGCTTAGGCAATGCCTTCTTCTTCTTCTTCTTCTTCTTCTTCTTCCTCTAACGTAAGACAGAGGCAGCCAGAGGCAGCTGGAGAGGGATAGCAACTTAGAGAGATAGTCAGGGGATAGCGAGAGAGTAATAGACAGATAGGCAGGGGGATAGAGAGAGGAGTAGACAGACAGACAGAGGGATAGAGAGAGGAATAGACAGACAGACAGAGGGATAGAGAGAGGAGTAGACAGACAGACAGGGGGATAGAGAGAGGAGTAGACAGACAGACAGAGGAATAGAGAGAGGAATAGACAGACAGACAGAGGGGTAGAGAGAGAAATAGACAGACAGAGGGATAGAGGGATAGAGAGAGGAATAGACAGTCAGAGAGAGGTTTAGAGAGAGGAACAGGCAGACAGAGAGAAGGATAGAGGGATAGAGAGAGGAGTAGACAGACAGAGAGAGGGATAGAGGGATAGAGAGAGGAATAGACAGAGAGGGATAGAGAGAGGAATAGACAGATAGAAAGAGATAGATGAATAGACAGATAGACAGAGGAATAGAAAATGGAATAGACAGAGAGAGGGATAGAGAGAGGAATAGACAGATAGAAAGAGATAGATGAATAGTCAGATAGACAGAGGAATAGAAAGAGGAATAGACAGACAGAGAGAGGGATAGAGAGAGGAATAGACAGATAGAGAGAGGGATAGACAGACAGAGATAGATAGATTAATAGACAGAGAGAGGGATGGAGAGGGAGGAACAGACAGATAGACAGAGGGGTAGAGAGAGGAATAGACAGACAGACAGAGGGATAGAGAGAGGAATAGACAGACAGAGAGAAAGATAGAGAGAGGAATAGACAGACAGACAGACAGAGGGATAGAGAGAGAGGAATAGACAGACAGAGAGAGGGATAGAGAGAGGACCTGAGTAAAGCTGTGTCTGTGCAGGTTCGTGTCAAACTTGTGCTTGTGTCAATAGAGTAGACACATGCTCACACACGCACACACACACACACACACACTCACACACACACACACACACACGAGCGCATTTGAATTTGAGAGGGATAGACAGATAGATAGATAGAGAGTGGGAGAGACAGCCAGACAGAGAGATGGAGGGGGATAAACAGATAGATAGAGATGGAGGGGGATTGACAGACAGAGAGAGGGATGGAGGGGGATAGACAGATAGATAGAGAGATGGAGGGGGATAGACAGACAGAGAGAGGGATGGAGGGGGATAGACAGATAGATAGAGAGATGGAGGGGGATAGACAGACAGAGAGAGGGATGGAGGGGGATAGACAGATAGATAGAGAGATGGAGGGGGATAGACAGATAGAAAGAGAGATGGAGGGGGATAGACAGATAGATAGAGAGATGGAGGGGGATAGACAGACAGAGAGAGGGATGGAGGGGGATAGACAGATAGATAGAGAGATGGAGGGGGATAGACAGATAGATAGAGAGATGGAGGGGGATAGACAGACAGAGAGAGGGATGGAGGGGGATAGACAGACAGAGAGAGGGATGGAGAGGGATAGACAGACAGAGAGAGGGATGGAGGGGGATAGACAGATAGATAGAGAGATGGAGGGGGATAGACAGATAGATAGAGAGATGGAGGGGGATAGACAGATAGATAGAGAGATGGAGGGGGATAGACAGACAGATAGAGAGATGGAGGGGGATAGACAGATAGATAGAGAGATGGAGGGGGTATAGACAGATAAATAGAGAGATGGAGGGGGATAGACAGACAGAGAGAGAGATGGAGGGGGATAGACAGATAGACAGAGAGATGGAGGGGGATAGACAGACAGAGAGAGGGATGGAGGGGGATAGACAGATAGACAGAGAGATGGAGGGGGATAGACAGATAGATAGAGAGTGGGATAGACAGATAGATAGAGAGATGGAGGGGGTATAGACAGATAGATAGAGAGATGGAGGGGGTATAGACAGATAGATAGAGAGATGGAGGGGGTATAGACAGATAGATAGAGAGATGGAGGGGGTATAGACAGAGAGATGGAGGGGGATAGACAGATAGATAGAGAGATGGAGGGGGATAGACAGATAGACAGAGAGATGGAGGGGGATAGACAGATAGACAGAGAGATGGAGGGGGATAGACAGATAGATAGAGAGTGGGATAGAGAGATAGATAATAATAATAATAATAATAATAAACTTTACTTGTATAGCACAGTTCATACATGCAAGATGCAGCTCAAAGTTCTTTACAGTTTAGCAGGGTTGTTACAAGACAACATTTCTTGCGGTTCAGTGGTGTCGGAGCAGATAAATACAGTAGCAGACTGACTCTTGAACACAGGTAGGCAGTCCTTGTAGGCCCTAGTCAGCAATCTTTGTAGTCCAGTGGCGCTAGAGCTATGCAACGCCCTGTTAATGTGGGCTCTTATGTGATCATAGGTCGGCAGTCTTTGCAGACCAGTGGCGCTAGACGAGAAAAGTTACTTTAGGCGCAGTCAGTTGTTAGTGTCCCCAGGGAGCAACAGGGGTGAGGAAAAACTCTGTTTGTTTGATTTGCATGAATTCAGGAAGAAACCTCCGGAATCAGTGAGTAAAACTCCCTGTTTTTCTAGGAAGAAACCTCAGGCAGAACCACGTCTCCCAGGGAAGCCCATCTGCCGGAGCTGGTAACGGGAAGTCTGTGACTGTTTGAAGGGCCTTTGGTCTGGGTGGAGGAGTCTGGCTGAAGGGACTTTGGTCTGAGTAGTTAGGTATAGGCATGGTTGAATAGGTAGGTCTTTAGTTGTCGCTTGAAGATGTCGATGGATTCTGCTTCTCTGATGTGCTGTGGTAGGGCATTCCATCTCTTTGGGGCGTAGTATGAGAAGGCCGATTCCCCGATCCTTTTGGGTGGTGCGTCTGGAATCCTCAGGAGACCGTGCAGGGCTCGTGCAGGGGTATAAGAGGATAATGCGTCAGCAATATAGCATGGGGCAAGGCCATTTACAGCTTTAAATACCAGTAGTAGTACTTTGAAGTCAATTCTATAGGATACAGGTAGCCAGTGTAGTTCAGCCAGTACAGGAGTAATATGCTCCATCTTTCTTGTTTTTGTTAGTAATCTTGCAGCCGAGTTTTGAATAAGCTGTAGTTTTTCAATTGATTTTTTTGGGAGGCCTGTAAACAAGGCATTGCAGTAGTCTAATCTACTTGTAATAAATGCGTGAACAAGTTTTTCAGCGTCTGGCTTGGTCAAGAAGGGGCGAACTTTTGCAATATTTCTTAGTATGCTGTTTTAGTAACTTTGTTGATGTGTGGTTTAAGGCTTAGGTCAGAGTCAAGGATGACACCTAGGCTAGTTACCTGTTCTCTGACATATTGGTTTAGGTTGCCTAGACTGGGGAGGAGAGCTTCCCGTTTGTCTTTAGGGCCAATAAGTAGTAGTTCAGATAGAGATAGAGAGATGGAGGGGGTATAGACAGATAGATAGAGAGATGGAGGGGGATAGACAGATAAATAGAGAGATGGAGGGGGATAGACAGATAGATAGAGAGATGGAGGGGGATAGACAGATAGATAGAGAGATGGAGGGGGATAGACAGATAGATAGAGAGATGGAGGGGGATAGACAGCCAGACAGAGAGATGGAGGGGGATAGACAGATAGATAGAGAGATGGAGGGGGATAGACAGATAGATAGATAGAGAGATGGAGGGGGATAGACAGATAGATAGAGATGGAGGGGGATAGACAGATAGATAGAGAGATGGAGGGGGATAGACAGATAGATAGAGATGGAGGGGGATAAACAGATAGATAGAGAGATGGAGGGGGATAGACAGATAGATAGAGAGATGGAGGGGGATAGACAGATAGATAGATAGAGAGATGGAGGGGGATAGACAGATGGGATGTAGGAGTTGTTGAGTTGGAGAGAGAAGTAGAGGAAGCCCACCAATGAGATGAAAAGAGAGAAGGTGACAGACAGTCAAAAAGATAGAAAGAGGGAGAGAGAGACAAAAAGCTAGAGAGAGGACATAGAGATAGAGAAAGGGAGAACAGAAACAGTCATATATATATATATAGAAAGGTAAGAGACATATAGAGATATATAGAAAAGGTGAGAGAGGTAGAGGGATAGAGAGACAGGCAGAAAGCTTGAAAGAGGAGAGAGACAGTATGTTAAGAAAGGGAGGAGAGAGAGACAGTCAGAGTCAGAGATAGAGCGAGAGGGGTGGAAGAATAGAGAGACAGCCAGAAAGCTTAAAAGAGGGGAGAGAGAGAAAGAGAGAGAGAGAGAGAGGGGGCCCTGTCATGCCGTGGCGCACTGTGCATTTGTCACATGCACATGCTGTCATTACTATTCTGTGCGAGTGCATCATTCGTTTTTTTTTTCCCACCAGAAATTCACGTTGTCTAGATAGGAGATGACACTGCGCCCTCACGGGAGTGTCAGCAAAAAGAAGAAGTGCGGTCCGGCGCAAAGCTCACCAGATGCAAAAAACAAGTCCGCCAATGACCGACAAAAACCTGGTCGGCAGTCAGCTGTGCATTGCTAAAAAGCTATTTCATGGGCGCATAAAGCTTTGGGATGTAACGAGAAGGATCCCCCTCTTGGGTGGCTGTTAGGGGACGATTGCTGTCCACTAAAGACTTGGTTAATGACATACATGCCAACAACAAGCTCCAAAAAAAATTCCAGTTGCATACGACTTATCTTTTTCGACAAGCCTAATCTAATGATTTACTAAGTGCAAAGACATAAACACTGACAAATATTTCGCAGTAATGCATTCATTAAGCAATTTTTTTTTTAATAAACATATGCATTGTTCATAACCAAAGGAAAATTACATGTTTTACACAAGTAAGTGAAAAACAGACCTAAAGAAAAATAATAAACGCATGAGGGTTTTGATGGATTTCTTTTATCCCTGAAGAACTGCTCACAAGCAGATCGGTCTTCTCTTTAAAGAAAAACACTCTTGGCGTCCAGGCAAATTCGCCATCGTAATAGCAACAGGCCATGGACGAAGCGTGGCTGGCTTTTAAAGGGAATGAGAGTATAAACTCTGATTAGTTTATTGCATATTATGCCCCGAACACACCTATGACTAATGAAGTAACTTAAGACCAACCCTTTTAAACCTTACACCAGGCCACTTTTCCCTAGCCTGGTAAACCACCCCTCGTACTTAATTTCATTTTGTACAGAAGGTCTGGAACAGACACCGTCAGAAACGATTTGTTGGAGGTGTGGACTGCTGAGGTTTAAAAAAAGTGTGTCTGCTTTTACCCAATTGCTAATGCCTGGTCGTCACATATGCAATTAGCCTACTTACGCACTACAATTCAAATGTAGCACACAAGGTCAACGTCACGGCTAACGAACACACCCTCTGTTCGCTGATTGGATCGGCCTTGCTGGGGTCAACTAAATGACCCTCAAGAGATTCCAGTCCAGACCCTCTGTAAAAAAATGAAAAGAAGTACGAGGGGCAGGTTTACCAGGCTAACTTTTCCCATCACCAAATTGTCTCGGGACTGCCCCCCAAAGCAACCTACGCGACAGACTTAAGACAATGCACATATGATTGTGAAAATAGAGCACAGAGAGTTAAAGAAAGGGAGGAGAAAGATACAATCAGAAATAGAGAGAGAGGAGAGAGTGTGGGAGGTGGAGGGATAGAAAGACAGCCAGAGAGCTACAGTATGAAGAGAAGAAGAGAGAGAGAGCTGTTAATAAGTTATGAGTGACAATCCAATTACTCTCAGCACATATTTCAATGTCTCCTGCTTGCATCTCAGCTGGGATGCTTGTCTGCCAAGAGCATTTTTTTGCTGTTTGTGACGCTTAAGGAAAAACAACAGAAAAAACAGCTTTTAAAAGAAATATGAGACATCTGTAGTACATCCAGATGCAGATATTTAAAATTTTCATTAGAAAACTCACAGAGCAATGGTTTGAATCAGTGAATTATATTGGAAACCGTATGGAAATCATTGCGTAAATCTTGCCTTTAAAGTTTGTCGCATAGCATGCATGTGAACAGCTTCGCAATCAGTGTGTATTTGGGCTTTCGTTAAGGTTACATAGAGAGAACAGAAAGAGCAGTTGCACTTTACAGAAAGTTTTTAACGAGTGTGAGAGGTTCAGTAGATGTTCTCACTGAGGTTATAAGCCTTTTACCAGCGCTGTGCAGTCATTCTGTAGCACTGCAGACATCGTTATGACCAGAGGAGCTCTGCTGAAAGCTGGTAATGCATTTAAATCAATGCAAATTCCCCTTTCCCCAGTGGCTTTCACACTCATGTGTAAAAGGAGTGCAAGAGAGAGAGAGAGAGAGAGAGAGAGAGAGAGAGAGAGAGAGAGAGAGAGAGAGAGAGAGAGAGAGAGAGATGGAGGAAATGTGAAATCAAACTCAAGCAAAACTATTGCATTTGCAATAAACAGAAGGGAGGGGGGGGGGGGGATCTGAATCAGAGCAGGATCATCCATCTGTCAAATTTATATTTAAAATCCACCAGATTCGCTCAGCTTGTGGTCCTGACTGCATCACAAGAGAATTGAACACGCACCTGGGCTACAGGGGGCTGGGCTTAAATTATACACGCTCCCTCTAAGTTTTGCCTGCTTTTCTGGAAGTCTGTCATTAAGAGGTGGTTACCCCAATTCGTGAGATTGAAGACAAATTGGACCCTTAAAGTTAAAAATGAGTGCTAAAGGCATTGGGAAGCCATTTAGTAGTATTCTAAATGACAGAAGGCAAACTGCCCTTAATGCAGACAATGTGCCTGTGGACGCTCTAATCAGTAAATAGCCACAAAAAATAGGGATAAAAAATACTGCCCAGTTTATTGACTTAAAATGATTTGACTGTTTGATTATGACACATGATTATGTTATACATATACAGTGGTGTAGGGGATAAGGGGAAAGTAATGCGATGAAAGTAAGAAATGCAGAACACAAATGTGTAAACATTTCACAGAGACTTGGAGTAAGACAGGGCTGTAGCCCTGAGTCCAACATTGTTTAGCCTCCGTAATAATGAGTATTCAGCGCAGTGCTCTGAACAATCGGCAGGTCCTCCACTTACCCTTCCAGACGCAGAGGTCGAAGAATTTGACAGCGTGATGCAACCTAATGTACTATATTCAAGTGGGGTATGAACTCAGGAAAGAGTCAACTGAGCCAGCTGGTACTGAAGCGCCCAAAGTCAGTAAAATGACCACAGGACATGCTCAGACTAAAACTGCTTTCAAACCACAAATTTGAGTCAATAACAAAATCAATTAAACAAAACAACACTGTGTTAACTAAATAAATTGTACTCTCTCCTCAGAAAATACAGCCTCAGTAGCCATTCCTATGCATTGCAAACACGTAGCCACAGACATAGGTTGGGCCATTAGGGTTCTAAAGACAAGAACATATGTATGGACTCCTGTTCTGTTCCTCATGACCTTGTTGATCCTGTCAGCTATAACATTCTCAACTGTGCTGACACTGTGGTCTGTAGGAAGTTTTGTAAAAACTTTTTTTTTTTGTGAAAGTGCACTGTACCTACCTGCATATACTGTAGTACACAACAAGGGTGACTAAATCAAGATGTTCACCTCCTCAATTTATCAATACCTTGAGGTGAAATCCTCCACAAATTGGTAAGGCTGACATTGGAAGTGAAATACATGTAAGGAGAGCAAAGCAGTGGTATAAATAAATGAACAAGATGGAGTTTGAGAAAAACACCTAAGGTTCTGCATGACACAGATGGAAGGCTAGGAGTTAACATACTCATTAGGTTGCTCTGTAGGGGTTATATATGGGACGAACACCCTGGACAGGTTTCACTTGGAGTTGAAATTATAGCGATGGAAATTATAGCAGGAAACTAACCTCTCCGCCACTGCTCTGACCCCCTGTGAGGAATCTGCAGTGCTCAGGATGTTCACACTCTCCGCAGCGAGAAGTGTTGGCCCTTGAAGTTAACATAGCTAAGGGCTGGATTCTTGACTCTTGAACAGACAGAGCTCTGAGAGTGAAAGTGAGGGTGACTGGCTGCTTTTGTGAGGAGCTCACCTCCTGCTCAGGGACTGCCCAAAGGGGTCCGTCCGCTCACCTCTAATCTGCATCTTTTATAACAATCACCGCTACTGCTGCTGCTGGCAGTGAGACAACAGACACACCTTTCCAGATGGCTCTGATATTGTCAGTTCTCCTGTAATCATCTGAAGTGGTCCTTTGATGACTTTGAGCACTGGTGGGATCGGAATATTCCTGCAACTAAATATTTGCAAGACAGAGGGCACATTGATTGATTTTAGGCACTTACCCCAGAGCACTACACTCATCAATCGGCAGGTGGTAAAAATGATTTTTGAAAGCCTTCCAGTGCCGCGATTAATATCAAACTGAATTTGAAGGCTAACACAGATATGCTTTGCAAAAAGGTACATCAAAAACCGTTTTTGAAACACCGCTTGTAAACTTGTAAAAGTGTCATGTTGACAAGACCTCCACGATCCCTGTTTTCCACATCCTCCATCAAGTCTACATGAACTTTTTTTTTTTTTTTCATGTGATGGTATGGCAGTCTTGACACCGAGGCAAAACTTGCTCCGTCAAAAATAGTGCAAGTCAGCGGCACAAGCCTGGGTGTCCGACAAGGTAACCTAACAGACCGATGCAACAGACAAGGGCTTATGAAAGGCCAGATCAATACCGCCCCAGCGGAGGCTAGCCCTGTCTCTCCATGTGCTGTCTCACTCCTGGTTCTGATTTCCCTCTGGTGAGA
>CM050205.1:13210000-13215000 GCA_027475355.1 Coilia nasus
AAAGGTGCCTAGATGAAAAGTGGCTTACTGGCAGTTAGGCTAATGAATCCAGCTAGTCACAGTGGATGGCCGACTGTGGGTACAGGGTGCTAGCCGTTGTCAATGATACTTCAGATGTTTCCAGGTGGCGTTCTCAGAAATGGTGAGAGGCACACATGTGAACAGCTTGGCATGCTTTCAATGGCATCACAATTCCCATCTCAGCCTATAGCTGTTGTTTTTCATCTTGAGAGAAGTTTGTGTGTGTGTGTGTGTGTATGCACATGTGCATATTTGTGTGCTTGTGTGTGTGCAGTGTTTCTGTGTGCGTATGTATATCCGTGTGTGTGTGTGTGTGTGTGTGTGTGTGTGTGTGTGTATGTGTATGTATGTGTGTGTGTGTGTGTGTGTGTGTGTGTGTGTGTGTGTGTGTGTGTGTGTGTGTGTATGCACGTGTGCATATTCTTGTGTTTGTGTGTGTGCAGTGTTTTTGTGTTTATATGCATATTTGTGTGTGTGTGTGTGTCTGTGTCTGTGTGTGTGTGTGTGTGTGTCTGTGTGTGTGTGTGTGTGTGTGCACACGTGCATATTCTTGTGTTTGTGTGTGTGCAGTGTTTCTGTGTTTATATGCATATTTGTGTGTGTGTGTGTGTGTGTGTGTGTGTGTGTCTGTTAGTGTGTGTGTGTGTGTGTGCGTGCACGTGCATATTCTTGTGTTTGTGTGTGTGCAGTGTTTCTGTGTTTATATGCATATTTGTGTGTGTATGTGTGTGTGTGTGTGTGTGTGTGTGTGTGTGCCGTGTTTCTGTGTGTATGTGACGTTGTTCTCCTGAATGCCAGCTAGCTCCTGACAGCACCTAAAAGAGTAGGGGTTTCTACATGGCAGGACATATACCAGATGCACCACCTGTCTCCCCAGCACTCTATCCTGCTGATGTTGTCTGTTGCCGACATTAAAGCAACTAAAAATGCAGCTTGGGGAAGCATAACTCCATCTGCCAGCATCACCCTGGCAATTTAGCTCCCTGTACAACTTTGTTCCGCATGACTGTTCAGGACACCGTTCGGTTGTTTTTCCACACCCTCTAAACTTGCTAACTTTTTTTTTTGCCATCCTGACTAAAAGCTTCGGTGTAGAGATCTGGTCCCTGATCATCATAATTCGCTCTACCATCTATGTTGTTCAGAGCAGTGTTACTGTCACAGCTGCCGGTGAGAAATGCAGGGAGCAAACAAGATAATGTAGATAAGACGGGTGGGCAGACAGACAGACAGACAGGCAGGCAGACAGGCAGACAGAAAGATAGACAGGCAGACAGTGAGACAGACAGGCTGATAGACAGGCAGGCAGAAAGACAGGCAAACAGACAGACAGAAAGGCAGTAAGACAGACAGACAGACAGATAGGTTGGCAGGCAGGCAGACAGACAGACACACAAACCGACAGGCAGACAGACAGAATGGCAGGTAGGCAAACAGGCAGGCAGAAAGACAGGCAAGCAGACAGATAGAAAGGCAGTAAGACAGACAGACAGATAAGTATGCAAACAGATAGACAGACAGACAGATAGGCAGGCAGACAGATAGCCAGGTATTTTCTTGCGCCCAGAAGGGGAGATTGTTCTCTGCATCTGACCCAGCCGTGATTAGTGGACACACATTAGAACCAGTGAGCAATGCACCACAGCCTGTGACACACATGTAAACACCCAGAACAGCGGCCAGCCAGTCACGCCGGCTGCCAGGGTGCAGTGGGGGGTCAGATTTCCTTGCTCAAGGGCACCTTCGCTGTGGATGAGAGTGCAGGAGGGGGTTGAACATTCCCTGCACCTCCCTCCCCAACCTACTTTTCTTCTTCTCAGAGCTACAAGAAATTGACCCTTTGGATACAAGACCAACTCCTTCACTTTCAGACAACAACTGCCCCCAATAATGACCGAATGACCCTCCTTTGATGTACAAAGGGTCCATTTCAATTCGAAAAAAGATCTAACATAATAAAAAAAAATATTCCAAGCCCTGTACTGCCCCTTTCTTCGGGCAGTTTGGGAAGGATCCAGAAGCTTAGAAGTTGTTTTTTGCCCTTGTCACTGTCATCTCCTCTGCAGTGCCTTGGGGAAGGACTAGGTCACTTTCGGTGTTGCTCGCGAAGCGAACGTCAGTGTCGAGGACCTCTGCACCTTCTGTAGCTCTGGGGGAAGGGGCACAAATTTCTGCTCTTCTCAATGTAAAAGTGTCTTGGTCTCTGTATCCAGACACAGACAAAGAATCAAAACAGATGCAGCAATAAGCCTCAGTTTCTGTTTGAGTGCCACATATACTGAGGCGTTTCTCTCACAGCGAAGGCAAATTGATATCATGTTATTATATCTTCTTATGCTGCTGTTTATTTTAATTGTGGCCAAATATACAGACTGCAGAAGACACATGTGGGGAGGTAATTCAATTTGTTATGATTTGCATTTGTTTTGCTTTACTCTGAAGGAGCAGATTAATCTGAGTTTGTGGGTGATATCCGTCATACACACAAACACACTAACTCTTACACTCTCTCTCTTTCTCTCTCTCTCTCTCTCTCTCTCACACACACACACACACACATACACACACACACACACACACACACACACACAGAAATCACACATACACACACGAGATCACACACAAAAGCACACACACACACATATACATACACACACACACACACAGTTGTGCCACATGCATCACACATACAGTATATCACACCTATATTCTCTGAGTCCTGTCTCTCATGGCACTATTGCTGTGTGAGGAGATGCACAGAGTTTCAATTTGCTGTACGGATCGACCCATTGTGCGAATGGCTCTAAACGGCGTCTGAAAGCGCTAAACTGCTGTGCATTTAGAGGCAGGCAGTTGGGCCCGAAAGCGCGACTTTCTCCGACGCAGAGCGCGCAGCACCAGTTGAGCATTAATCTTCCGGACACCCCACCAGATTAATTAATTAGATCTCAAAAGCCCACGGGATGGACTGCAGGGAGATTGCGGCTCAGCCAGAATAAGGCAAAAAGTGTTACACAAAACGTACACGGTTTCAGAGAAGGAGACAGAAAGGCTCTCCAGAGCAAAGTTGAGAGCTGAAGATTAATCAGCGGATATTCCCACTCCCCCCCCCCCCCTCCCCCGCTGGACTCATAGGGACCAGGACAGAGGGGAAGATGTCAGACAATTATCCCGTGGTCATACATTCTCATTTAATCTCATTACAAACACACACACACACACACACACACACATACACACACACACACAAACACACACGTGCACACACACACACACAGACACACACACACACACACACACACACACACACACACACAGGCAGGCACAGACGCACACACATACACACACACACACACACAGACATGCACACACACATACACACACACGCACACACATGCATACACACACACAGGGGTACAATGTGAGTGTGAGAAAGAATGACAAAGGAAGACAGAGAGAAAGAGTTAGCGGGATAAAGAGACAGAGAAGAGAGATAAATAGACAGAGACAGAGACAGACAAAGGGGGGAGGGAGGGAGGGAGGGAGAGAGAGAGAGAGAGAGAGAGAGAGAAAGGGGGGAGGGAGAGAGGGGTGGGTAAATTTCAGTGGCACACAGAAATAAGCAGATACACACTTAATGTAATTCTGAGGTGTGGCACCACCTACACACACACACACACACAGCCACACACGCATGCACACACGCACGCACGCACGCACGCACGCACGCACGCACGCACGCACGCACGCACGCACGCACGCACGCACGCACGCACACACGCATGCACACACACACGCACGCACGGTCGCACGCATGCACGCACACACACACGCACGCACACACGCACGCACACACACACACAGGCAGGCAAAGCTGTTGAGCTGCACACTCTGTTCCTGATGTAGCTCTGCGAAACAGAGGCACCTCATACGGCCATGATTAATCACCTGCCCGATTGCTATATCACACTTGTCAGTCTTTGTATGTATCCCCACCCTGTGTGTGTGTGTGTGTGTGTGTGTGTGTGTGTGTGTGTGTGTGTGTGTGTGTGTATTATGTCTGTCTCTACCCCTTGGAATTTAAGAGAGTTTTATGATACCTGTATAAAAGCTTGAGAAACAATATATGATACCAATTCCATCGCAAAAATTGGCAAGGTCTTAGTATGAGCATGTGTGTGCGCATGTGTGGTATATTGTAGTATATGTGCTGTGTGAGTGTGTGTGTGTGTTTATTTGTGTGTGTTTGTGTGTTTGCCTAACTGCCTTCTGCACTAGGCCTGTCAAACATACACAGTAATGTACACATTGTATACTATTCAGAAACACTCACACACACACACACACACACATACACAGACAAAAGCATGCACACAAGCGCCAGGAGAGAGAGAGAGCGAGAGAGAGAGAGAGAGAGAGAGAGAGAGAGAGAGAAAGAGAGAGAAAGGAAGAGAGAGACAGAGAAATGCCAAGGGCATGAATGACATTACCATAAGTACAGCACATTAGGGCATATTAGCGGTGAATGCGATGAATTAGCCAACGCCGCCTGTCACAAATGGCCCTCATAATGAAGTTCACTTTTGAAAATAGACCCTGTGCGCTCTGCTTCTTGGATGCTTAAAAGGTTCAGAATTAGCTATATTTGTGCCCTTATTTGATCACACAAACACACACATACATGCACACACACACACACACACACACACACCTAATTGTTCACAGGGACATCATTAGACATGAGCTGTCTTCTCCAATGCCGGTTTGTTTGCCAGTGATTTCTCTATCCATCTGTCACGTTTTGTTTTTGTTTTTGTTTGTGCTGCTGTTGTTGTTGCTGTTGTTGTTGTTGACGTTGTTTAAAAGCTGGCGTTCCCTGGTGGTAAAATCAGAGTCGGCGGCGGTGCAGAGAACCTTCTGGAAGGTTGGAACATGAGACGAGGAGCGAGTCAAGGCCGCTCCCTTCAAGGTGGCGTGGC
>CM050205.1:13220000-13235000 GCA_027475355.1 Coilia nasus
AGTAAAGAGGTGCATTAATCCCCCTTCCCACTCTTTCTTCCCCTCTCTACCTTGTTCTTTCTCACATCACCATTCCCATTTTCTCTCTGTCTCCCTCTTTCTCTCCCTCTCTCTCTCTCTCTTTCTCTCTTTCTCTCTCTCTCTCTTTCATGCCCCCATTCATCTTTACTTTCTCATTTAAATGGGATGTTTTCCAGATGGTGTCTACTCGTATATTTTTTTGTCCCCACCAGAGCCCTTAATGTGAGTGGGAAGGGGAGAGGACAGGAGAGGAGAGGAGAGGAGAGGAGAGGAGAGGAGAGGAGAGGAGGGGAGAGAAGAGGAGAGCAGAGGATGTGAGTGGGAAGGGGAGAGGACAGGAGAGGACAGGAGAGGAGAGGAGAGGAGAGGAGAGGAGAGGAGGGGAGAGAAGATAAGAGAGAAGAGGAGGTTAGGTGAGGTGAGGAGAGAGGAGAGAAGAGAGGAGAGAAGAGAAGAGAGGAGAGGGGAGAAGAGGAGGTTAGGTGAGGTGAGGAGAGAGGAGAGAAGAGGAGAGAGGAGAGCAGAGGAGAGAAGACAGGGAAATAGAAAAGAGGAGAGGAGGGAAAAGAAAAGGAGAGTAGAGGAAAGGAGAGGAGAGGAGAGGAGGGCAGAGAAGAGGAGACAAGAGGAGAAGAAGAGAGAGAAGAAGAGAGGAATGGAATGAGAGAATGAATGAATAGAGAAAAGGAGGAGAGGGAGAAGGAGAGAGAATGAGGCGAGAGAAGGGCAGGGAAGGAGGAGATGAGAGGAGATGAGAGGAGAGGAAATGAGTGAAGGATAGAGAAGAGGAGGGGAGGAAAGAGGAGAGGAGAGCTTTGACGTGACCTGTGTGTAAGTATACTCTGATTACGCCCAAGCTGGGCTCCATTATGTTTAAAGAGCTGGCCTGGTGCGCTTCCTCTCCAGCTATTCTGGGCTCACATCCGGCTCCGCAGCAGGGGGCACGGGGGGGGTGGGGGGTGGGGGGTGGACGGTGGACGGTGGTGGGTGGTGTTGGGCGGTGTAAAGGGGGGCGCAGGCAGGAGCAGAAGTGAGCTCGGGGGCCAGCAGGGTTTAGAAAAAGAAAAAGGGAAAAGGTGCAGCCGCAAATCCTAAAGAGGATCAAGAGTATGAGGCAGGGAGGGAGAAAGAGGGACAAGAGAGTGTGGGGAGAGAAAGAGAGAGAGAGAGAGATTGGCCATAACTATCCAAAAAAAGAGCACTAGAATTCTTCATGCACCTAAAATCAAGTCCCAAACTACAGTCCATTTTGAGGCCCCTATGCCAGCTGGTACTAAAACTCACTTACTCCATAATCAATACTAATATTCAACATGCTCAGACCAGCCCTGCTTGCTTCCCATATTAGCAATTTGTGTCAAAAAAAGTCAAATCAAACTAGCAAAAGGAAATATTTTACAAATTTTAGTTTTAACATTTAGATCTCTATTTAACATTTAGATTTACCGTTTAGATTTAACATTTAGATTTAGATTTAAATTTAACCTTTAAAAAGGTGAGTCTCAAAAATCCACACCAGATTTTTAAACACCGCTTCAAGCTAAATGTGAGAAAATGTTGCTGTTATTTTCAGCATGAGCTGCTTTACAAACGGCACCCCACACCATCGGCCCCTCTAGCAGCAAAATACATTTCCCACTGTCATAAACCAAGAGCCTCATAACCTAATATCATTTCATTTCATGTATTTATTTTATCTCTATAGAGGAAAAATATATTGTAATGTTCTGCTAATAGAGTGTTGTGATCTGAAAATTCTTTTCTTTTTATTTTCATTTTCTATGTTTTACTGTCATACTGTATTGTACAACTGCAGGTGCCTGGACACCTTGTCTTATCTGTCATGCGAATAAAGCATTGTTGAGTTGAGTTGAGAGAGAGAGAGAAATTCTCTCTAAGTGTCTTTTTACGTGTGTGTGTGTGTATGTGTGTGTGTGTGTGTGTGTGCGTGTGTGATGTACTATAGGTGATATGTCTGTGCCCAGGTGTGGTGTGTGAGTCTGGGTGTGTGCTGTGCATGATGTGTGTGTGTGTGTGTGTGTGTGTGTGTGTGTGTGTGTGTGTGTGTGTGTGTGTGTGTGTGATGTACTATAGGTGATATGTCTGTGGCCAGGTGTGGTGTGTGAGTCTGGGTGTGTGCTGTGCATGATGTGTGTGTGTGGTGTGTGTGGTATAATGTGTGCTGTGCGTGATGTGTGTGTGTGGTGTGTGTGGTATAATGTGTGCTGTGCGTGATGTGTGTGTGTGGTGTGTGTGTAGTATAATGTGTGCTGTGCATGATGTGTGTGTGTGTGTGTGGTATAATGTGTGCTGTGTAATGTATTATTATCAGGTTTGTCTGATCTTGTGTGTGTGATTTCCCATTGGATCACTCGAAGAAGATGAGAATGTGTTTAACCTAACGCCAGTCCTCAGAGGTGATTACACGCTGGCAGCAGTCACATGGTATGTAAGCTCTCTCTTCACCTCCTTTTTCCTCTCTTCCTCTCTCTCTATCTCTCTCTCTCTCCTTCTTGCCCTCCTTCTCTATTTCTGTCCCTCGCTATCTGACGTCTTTCTCGATGACACGTGCTACCACGCACATCCCAACGCCGCGCTCTTGATTGATATTCGGGGCGGGGCGACATGCCACCGCCAAAAATTGCATGTCTAAACAAAAAAATAGCTGCGAATTGAAATTCCGATTCAGTCCTGGCCTAGTTTTACCTCATATACATTTATATTGTGTTTCGGGAGGTGGAGGAGGAGGAGGAGGTGGGTAGAGGGGTAGGGGGGGAGATAGGTGGGGTGTGTGTGTGTGTGTGTGTGTGTGTGTGTGTGTGTGTGTGTGTGGAGGTGTGTGTGTGTGTGGAAAGTTGTGTGTGTGGGAGTGGGTGGCAGATAGGTAAGGTGCAGGTGAAGTCATAGATGGAGTGTGTGTGTGTGTGTGTGGATGTGTGTGTGTGAAGAGATGTGTGTGTTGGGGGGTGGGGGGGGGATAGGTGGGGTGTGTGTGTATGTGTATATGTGTGTGTGTGTGTGTGGATGTGTGTGTGAAGAGATGTGTGTGTTGGGGGGTGGGGGGGAGATAGGTGGGGTGCAGAGGGTTGGGTGAGGTAGAGGTAGTCATAGGCGGAGTGTATGTGTGTGTGTGTGTGTAGAGAGGTGTGTGGGGGGGGGGGTGGGGGGTGGTAGGTAAGCGGGGTTCATAGATGAAGAGTGTGTGTGTGTGGAGAGGTGTGTGTGTGTGGGGTGGGAGATAGGTGGGGTGCAGTGGGTTGGGTGGGGTAGAGGTAGTCATAGATGGAGTGTGTGTGTGTGCGCGCGCGCGCGTGGAGGTGTGTGTGCGTGTGTGTGAGCAGCGGGGTATGGGCGGAGTAGCTTGGCTCCAGAATGGAACTTTAGATATTATCTCATAAGTAAGTAAGCGTCGCTAAGAGCCGCACCTTCCTCCCTATTCGGCTCGGGCTGATACGGAAGCCTTGGGGGTGGGGGGGGTGGGGGGGGGCGGGGAGCACAGGAGACAGGCACGGCAGACAATAAACACCCCCCCCCCCACACTCTCGCATCCCACCTCCCCCCCTGTAATCAGCTATTTGTTTGCATGGTTGACAGAAGCTCCCCTGGTAGAAGAGGGTTTTACTGTGTGGAAAAAGGTTAGAAAAAGAGAGAGAAAGAGACAAGGAGATGGAGGAGGGGGAAATATAATGGGGGGGGGGGGGGGCTGGGTGAGGAGAACAGAGGAAGCGATTAGAGGGGGCATTTTTTCGGAGAGAGTGCCTCTTTGCTTTAAAGTGGAGGAGAAAATGTCACCTGTGTGGAACAGCTTCAGAAACCTAAGAGCATAAATCTGTCTGTGTGTGTGTGTGTGGTGTGTGTGTGGTGTGTGTGTGTGTGCGTGTATGTGTGTGTGTGTGTGTGTGTGTGTGGGTGCACCTGTGAGTATATGTGGGGGAACAGGTGGGAAGTCTATGAGTGAAGAACCAGGTGACATTAAACAGGTGTGTGTGTGTGTGTGTGTGTGTGTGTGTGTGTGTGTGTGTGTGTGTGTGTGTGTGTGTGTGTGTGTGAGGAGGAGGGGGAGGTGGGGAGATGCAGGTAGGGGGCCTATAATTCACTGGTAGGTGACATTAAGAAGCGAGTTTACCAGCAAGCAAATGCAGTCATCTGTGTTCAGTATGACATTAAGAAAGAGCACCTGTGTATGTGTGTGTGTGAATGTGTGTTTGTGTGTGTGCGTGTGTGTATGTGTGTGTGTGTGTGTGTGTGTGTGTGTATGTGTGTGTGTGTGTGTATGTGTGCGTGTGTGTGTGCGTGTATGTTTGTGTGTGTGTGCGTTTGTGTGTGTGTGTGTGTGTGTGTGCGTGTGTGCGTGTGTGTGTGTGCGTGTGTGTGTGTGTGTGTGTGTGTGTTTGTGTGTGCGCTCGTGCGTGTGCCAAAGAAGGAAAGAAAAAGGCTTCCTATGTGGAATCCAATTAGCTGGTCCAGTCAGTGGTATGATATGGCTCAGGCCGCGTGTTTGTGAGTCTGTACTGTAGAAGTGCGGCGCATAGCCTCACCGAGTCGGGTAATGCTAAAGCAGGCTGCACTCCTGAGCCCTGGTGCGTAGGAGTAATGCACTACAAATGGCAACCTGATCATCCAGGCCAAACACAGCGATGCAGACCTCACTAACCGTTGCCCCCGCTATGTGACTGCAGACAGGCCCAGACAGAACATTCTGAACCAGAGAGAGTGGATGGATCCACCGCAATACCGAAACCAAGAAAAATAATCTATAATGCAGACAGCCTGAGATAGAACATACTGATCCAGGAATTGAATAGACAGAATGAGAGAAGTTCTGTGGCTGCAGACAAGCTAAGAGCGAACATGCTGAACCATTAAGGAAATAGACAGTCAGGGATAACGAACCAAAAAATTCTAAATTGTTCTGGCCCAGATCCACTAGACCCACTGTACATCTGAACCACATCTGTTTCATAGTGAGCTGCCACAAGGCTCACAGTTATCAGGTGCATAAATTACTGTAATATATTACTTTATAAGACTAACGTCACTGCATGTTCAGCAGTTTCACTGCATGTCCTACTCGTCCCAGTATGTCTATGCAAGTGACAGTAAACATCCTTGTATATGCAATGGCATTACTTTTTTAAAATAAGTTCTGAGGTACAGTAACTTATTATTGCTGAGTATCTGCTCCAAAACATTATGGACCACATTCTAGTGCTTGGCAGTAGTTTATAACTCAATGACAAATTACAGCCATTATTTACTTTAAGTAAGTACTTGCATCAGATGCTAAGTAATCAGTGACGTGATTATATTTTTAAAGACGTTTCGAGGGACAGTAATTCATTACCCTTTTAGATTGCATAGCCCAAGACTGTGGACCACACACTAGGAGCTGATATTTAAGGTTGGGGCTGCAGCAGACTGCAGTCACCTGTGTATCAGCAAGGAGCTGCACCACCCTTCAGTAGAAAGTAGAAAGGGGCCTCACCAGCCTGTCAGCTTGTCACCCTATACGAAGGTTTCAAGATTCGGCTGAAAGCACTTTTTTTTTTTGCTGCTGAGGCAGTCTTTGGGTGGGGAACAAATCCTTCAGATTTTTGACACCTTCTTTTCTAGTTCATCTAAATGGTCTTTGCCATAAAATGAGGCACAGCAAAAGACTTCTATTCATAGTCATTATCTGTATCCACTCTGCTGGTCAGGCGCCGTGTAAAGCCCACTGCAGGCAGGAAATTAACCAATGGGTTCACACATGACACAATTACGTTCTGTATCGATCACTCTGCAAGCGTTTAATAAGTCACGGACACAAGGGGCAGTTTGTCCTTGTTAGTATTCATGGGCTGTAGCATCATATATGGTCCCCTAGTAGAGTGGGAAAACTGTGCACTCCAAATGAACGCCTCTTACATTTAGCTACACAAACATGCTCCACATCCAAACTGACTTACTCACGTGCAGAATCTCACCCACTTACATCCATACTTGCATACTCACATACACACACACTCAATTAGTTAGTCCACACTGACTTAAGTGTCTTACATTTATACAAACATGATCCACATCCAAACTGACTTACTCACATGCAGAATCTCACCCACTTACATCCATACTTGCATACTCACATACACACACACTCAATTAGTTAGTCCACACTGACTTACGTGTCTTACATTTAGCTACACAAACATGCTCCACATCCAAACTGACTTACTCACGTGCAGAATCTCACCCACTTACATCCATACTTGCATACTCACATACACACACACTCAATTAGTTAGTCCACACTGACTTACGTCTCTTACATTAATACAATTATGATCCACATCCAAACTGACTTACTCACATGCAGAATCTCACCCACTTACATCCATACTTGCATACTCACATACAGAAACACACTCAATTAGTTAGTCCACACTGACTTACGTGTCTTACATTTATACAAACATGATCCTCATCCACACTCACTTACTCACATGCAGAATCTCACCCACTTACATCCATACTTGCATACTCACATACACACACACATACACTTATTTAGTCAGTCCACACTGACTTACGTGTCTTACATTTATACAAACATGATCCTCATCCACACTCACTTACGCACATGCAGAATCTCACCCACTTACATTCATACTTGCATACTCACATACACAAACACACTCAATTAGTTAGTCCACACTGACTTACGTCTCTTACATTAATACAATTATGTTCCACATCCAAACTGACCTACTCACATGCAGAATCTCACCCGCAAGTCAGTGTGGACTAATAAATGTGTGTGTATATGAGTATGTAAGTATGGATGTGAGTGGGTAAGCGTGCATGAGAAGAGGTCAGTATATACACACACATTTAGTTAGTCCACACTGACTTACGTTCATACTTCCAACCATGACTCATCTATGTACACACTCTCATTCTCTTGTCAATACTTCATCATCATATCCACATACTCACATTCACACTCAGTTACTCACGGCCATACTTACACACTCACTCACATCTATCGTCACACACACACACACACTCGTGAGGGGACTTTGGTGCAGACGAGGGAATGTTTTATTCAGCTTGTCAGAGCTTGAGTTGCAGAAATGGATTCAGCATTATGCCAGCCACTCAATCACTCACTTAAATACACACCCACTTTTTGACATTATCCCAACTCACATACTCACCTCCACTCACCTCCTTCCGGTGGTACGATGTGCAGATACGCCGTCCCAGCTTACGAAAGGGCTATCTGAGGAGACAGGAAGAGTGAGGAGACCGCAAGCTGCAGTGAGGAGCATATGCACATCCATACTCACATAGTCCAGTCTATAGATGGGTACAGCCACAATCCCATCCACACTCATTTATTCACATCCATACTCACATACTCCAGTCTATAGATGGGTACAGCCACAATCCCATCCACACTCATTTATTCACATCCATACTCACATACTCCAGTCTATAGATAGGTACAGCCACAATCCCATCCACACTCGTTTATTCACATCCATACTTGAGTACTGCCACACTCCCATCCATACTCAGTTATTCACATCCATACTCACATACTCCAGTCTATAGATGGGTACAGCCACAATCCCATCCACACTCATTTATTCACATCCATACTCACATACTCCAGTCTATAGATAGGTACAGCCACAATCCCATCCACACTCATTTATTCACATCCATACTCACATACTCCAGTCTATAGATAGGTACAGCCACAATCCCATCCACACTCATTTATTCACATCCATACTCACATACTCCAGTCTATAGATGGGTACAGCCACAATCCCATCCACACTCATTTATTCACATCCATACTCACATACTCCAGTCTATAGATAGGTACAGCCACAATCCCATCCACACTCATTTATTCACATCCATACTCACATACTCCAGTCTATAGATAGGTACAGCCACAATCCCATCCACACTCATTTATTCACATCCATACTCACATACTCCAGTCTATAGATGGGTACAGCCACAATCCCATCCACACTCGTTTATTCACATCCATACTTGAGTACTGCCACACTCCCATCCATACTCAGTTATTCACATCCATACTCACATACTCCAGTCTATAGATGGGTACAGCCACACTCCCATCCACACTCACTTATACACATCCATACTCACATACTCCAATTTATAGATGAGTACCCCCACACTCCCATCCATACTCTGTTATTCACATCCATACTCACATACTCGAGTCTATAGTTGGGTACAGCTACAATCCCATTCACACTCACTTATTCACACCCACACTCACATACCCAAGTCTAAGCTTGCCCACTCCCATCCACACTCACATCCATACTCACATACTCACATCCATATATTCTTACCCATCCATACTACCTTATTTAGGTCTGCACTTGCATACTAACACCCACACTCACCGACATTACATCCACACTTACTCACGTCCACACTCACATACTCAAGTCTACTGTACACTTGCATGATCACAACAAGCAGCAATGTTATAGGCTAAACAATGAAGCCCAAACTGAAGGTTCTAAAGTTGCAATACCTCACACATCCATTGGGGGCTGGCTGCAGATGTGAGCAACTTCTCATAGACTAACATGTTAAAAAGTCATTTTTCACAGCAAAAATACATAAATTTACCACCTAGTTCAAAAATCGGTTTTGGTGTTTTGATAGTTTTACTATACTCACCTTCAGACTCCTTCTGGCCATGTGATCTGCATGGATGGCGTCCCGGCCTAGGACAAGGTTATCTGAGGGGACAGCCAGAGTGACGGGCAAGCGACAGTCAGGAGCAGACAGGTGTGAAATCAAACGACAGACCTGGCATGTAGCTCCATTTCTCAGTGTAAAAGCTTCATAGAGCGTAGAAGAGGAGCGATCTCATTGGCCCCTTACGTGCAAGGAAAAGAGATGATTGGCCGCCAACATATTCTCAGCCCTTTTGACTACAGTACCTGTGGTGATGTTGATGGTGGGTCACGCGTCTCCACTCTGAGGGTCTCTGTGGTATTGTGCCATGGCGAGTGACATCTGCATCTGTCTGCCTGGCTGGCTGGATGAAGAAGTTACAAACGAGTGACCTAATAGTCTTCTGGAACATTCCAACCAAGGCTGTAGTGGAGGGCAAATGCAAGTAAACAGAGTTTACCCACCTCTAAAATTTCAGAAATAGAGTTTATCCATCTATCCATCCATCTTCATTATATTTATTGTCTTTACAAAAGAGTGAAAGAATGAAATATAACTAGCACTAAAAATCACACTTCGTTGATAATATGTGCACTAGGGACCATTTGGTATTGTTCAAACATGTCTTTGAATGTCTTCTTGAAACATCTGATGATGCACAGAGGGTCCACCTCACCATGTCTGCCAAATTCGTAGTTTACCCACCTCCTATTGTACCACTGCAGCCCTGATTCCAACCGAATTTCGCCCCTTATCGCTCCTCACGCCTCGCTGCCCTGACAGCGTCCTCCCTGAGCGTGTTTCCACGGTGACACGGAGGAACTGGCCTGGTGCTCATGGAGAGGCGGAGTTCGGCAGTGACCCCTGGTGACCTCAGCAAACTCTGGGACAGCCGTGGGGAACCTCAGGGAAAGCTGCTCGACCTGATGTCATGTGTTAGGGCATCGCTCTCTTGCTCTCACTTTTTTCCCTGTAAAACACACACACACACACACAGACACACACACACACACACACACACACACACACACGGACACACACACTTTCAGGGTTCAGCCCGGTGTCAGGGGGACTTTGCTGCAGACGAGTGAATGTTTTATTCAGCTGCTCAGAACTTGAGTTGCAGAAATGGATTCAGCATTATGCCAGCCACTCAACTGTGAAAGCCTCTCTCCTTCCCTCTCACTATTGCTCTCCTCTCTCTTTCTCTCCCTCTGCCTTTCTCTTTCTCTGTCGTCCTTGGAATATTGCTCTCTCAGAGATCTATCTATCTATCTATCTATCTATCTATCTATCTATCTATCTATCTATCTATCTATCTATCTATCTATCTATCTATCTATCTATCTATCTATCTATCTATCTATCTATCTATCTATCTATCTATCTATCTATCTATCTATCTATCTATGTGTCTGTGTTTCCATCCCTGTTCATGAACTTTCTAGGAGTCTATTTTTAAGCTAAACTATCTGCGCTCCTTTTAGTTTCTCTCTCTCTCTCTCTCTCTCTCTATTCAATTCAATTCAATTCAATTCAAGTGAACTTTATTGGCACGACAAATAGTTCATTTCATTGCCAAAGCGTGACATCCAAACAATACAGTATGAGCATACATGTATCTATGGCATTTGTACAAGAGCATACATGTGTCTATGGCATTTGTACATACAAACAAAGTGGTGTGTGTGTGTGTGTGCGTGTGTGTGTGTGCGTGTTTGTGTGTGTGTGCATGTGAGCGTGAGTGTGTGCATGTGTGTGTATGTGTGTATGTAGTCTGTGTGTGTGAGTGGTTATGTGTTAGTGTGTGGGTGTGGTCTCTCTCCCTCTCTCTCTCTGTCGCCGTCTCTCTGACATGCACACACACATACTGTAATACACTCTTGTGGAACTCATTTAGTTTTTGAGGTTTTTTTACCTTCACTGTTCTCTAGTCCATCTCAAAGCCCCTTTGTCCCCTCACTGATTCATATCTCACCCACCCCTCGCTCCACCTCTCCTCTCCTGCTGTCTTCTTCTGTCTCCTCTTTCTCTATCCTCCTCTTTCTCTATCCTTCTCTTTCTCTATCCTCCTCTTTCTCTATCCTTCTCTTTCTCACCTTATTTTATCCCTCCCCCTATCTCTCTCTCCCCCGCTCTCTCCCTCGGTTCTCCCCCGGCCTCTCCCGCCTCTGTCTTTTCATCTGGTGTGGCTGGTTTATGGTGGATGAATGAGTGGTTTTACCACCTAGTGCTGGATGAGATATGGACACTGGCCATTTTTACAGGACTGCCGGGGGGGGGGGGGGTTGGAGGTGGCCGCGAGGTGATAAAATAAGAAACAAGAAACATTGTTATGGATGGTGTGAACCGGTCTGTGTGTGTGTGTGTATGTGTGTGTGTGTGTGTGTGTGATGTGTTCGTGTGTTCACTGTGAACTGAGAATTATTTGGTCTGTAGAGTGTGGTTGGGTTTCTCTGTGTGTGTATGTGTGTGTGTGTGTGTGTGTGTGTGTTTCTGTGTGTGTGTCTGTTTCTGTGTGTGTGTGTGTGTGTGTGTACAGTATGTGGGATAGAGAGACAGACAGAGAGAATGATAGATTAAGAGACAGAGAGAGAGAGAGGGAGAAAGCCAAAAAGAGAATGAAACAAAGAAAAAAGAGAGAGATATTGCGGGCTTGTTCTGTAAGAATAGTTCGTGGTTTGATGAGAGAGGAGGAGAGTCGGTTTGTTCTGCAGATGTGAGGAGTTCCACAGGAGGAGGAAAGGTCCTGGCCAGTATACATTATCTATATATCACATGTCTCATGTTTCATAGTGCTGAGAACATGGCTGTGTATGCGATTTCAAGAACAAAAGCAGTTTTTCAATGTGTGTGTGTGTCTGTGTGTGTGTGTGTGTGTGTGTGTCTGTGTGTGTGTGTGTGTGTGTGTGTGTGTGTGTGTGTGTGTGTGTGTGTGTGTGTGTGTGTGTGTGTGTGTCTGTGTGTGTGTGTGTGTGTGTGTGTGTGTGTGTGTGTGTGTGTGTCTGTGTGTGTGTTCTGAATTGTTCTATAAGTGCTCATTATATCTGTGCATGTGTGCCAGTGTGGAAATAGTGTAGTATTAAAATACTGTAGCTGTAGCATGTGTGTCTGTGTATGTGTGTGTGTGTGGGGTGTGTGTGTGTGTGTGTGTGTGTGTGTGTGTGTGTGTGTGTATGTGTGTGTTTGTCTGTAAAAGAGAGAGAGAGAGATAAGTGAAAACGAGTGTGCAAAAGAGTGAGAGGCAGAGTGTGTCTGTGTGTGTGTGTGTGTGTGTGTGTGTGTGTGTGTCTGTCTGAGTGAGTAGTGGTTTAAAACCCAGAATCTATAGATGTTGTTAATTGCGAGCCATGCATGTGTGTAACTGGGGCCTGGGATGTTATTGCTGATTGCTCTAAAGCATACATCATTTACAGTGCTTGAACATGAGTGTGGCTTTATGAGCTCATTATGTGAATGTGTGTCTGACTCCCCCCGCGTGAGTGCTCTGAAATATTGCATGGCTGTTTGGAGAAGGTTTGTGTGTGTGTGTGTGTGTGTGTGTGTGTGTGTGTGTGTGTGTGTGTGTGTGTGTGTGTGTGTGTATGTGTGTGTGTGTGTGTGTGTGTGTGTGTGTGTATGTGTGTGTGTGGGTGTATGTGTGTGTGTGTGTGTAGGAATGCATGTGTGTGTGTGTATGTCTGTGTGTGTGTGTGTGTGTGTGTGATCCTGCTAGCTGACTTGTTTGTGTGTGAGTGTATGGAGATGATTGTGCTCACATGTTTCTAGAGAGACTGAGAGGGCAGGTCCTCCCTCCATCACACACAACTCTTCCTCACTCTCTTTCTCTCTCTCTCCCTTTCTCTTTCTCTCCCTATCTCTCTCTCTCTCTCTCTCTCTCTCACTCTTTCTCACTCTCTGTCTCTATCTCTCTCGCTCTCTATCTCTCTCGCTCTGTCTCTCTCTCTGACTCTCTCAGAGATCACACACACTCACGTGTATGCATGAAAACACACACACACACACACACACACACATACACAAACACATCCGGTGAGTCACGCCTCAGCTTGGTCAGAAGGAATAGGTAAGGGAAAGAGTGAGCGAATAAGAATGGACTAAAGCAGAGAGAGAGGAAGAGAGAGAGAAAGAGAGACAGAGGGAGGGAGAGAGAGAGAGGGAGGGAGAAAGAGAGAGAGAGAGTGGAAGAGAGAGAGGGTGAGCGAGAGAGAGCGAGAGAGAGAGAGAGAGAGAGGAAGAGAGAGATACATCGATGCCTTAAAGCTCTTCCCCACCCACAGAGTGGCTAAATTCTGGTGCCCCACCACAGAGACTGCCCTAAAAGCTCTATGCCCATCCACCCTCAAGGACCCCCAAAACATCATTATCCACACAGAGACAAATAATTTAAGATCCAAAGGAGAGGACGTAGCAGAATGCTTAAAAGCGGTGGCAATGAAGGCCAACAAGCAATTCCCCACAGCAAGCATTATAATTTCAGCACTACTTCCCAGAAAAGACTTTCCCAACGAATTGATTAACAAAATAAACCAAAAAATCTCCTCATACTGCTCAGACATTCCCAACACTCGTGTTGCCCATCATCGATCTCTGTCCGTGGAACACCTATACGACCATGTGCACTTACATCCAGATGCAGTGAGACAATTTGCCAAAGACCTAAAAGACACAACTCTAAACAGAGTCTACTTCCCCATCCAATCCAGCATGGTCACCCAGCCCCACGATCGACAGCTAGAACCACACCTCAGAAGCCAGACCAAACACGGCACTCAGGACCCAGCCCAGCCAGTCCCGACCCTCTCAGAAACAGACAAGGCAACCCCGGTATCACAGAGCCCAACCCAGCCAAACTCCGACCAGGCCAGCCCAGCCTATCAGGACACAGCATGGCCAATCTAGGAAGGCCCAAGCCAACACACCTGAGACAAGCCTTGAAGCCCACCAAAATGAACTGTGCTGCCAACCTCGACCAGCACACACTACAGGTGGATATGGGGGTGGTGCTCCATCAGGCAGCTGTTCATGCTGCAGAGCTCCCCAGTGCCACCCTACCTACTCAGATGTACTGCAAGGTAAACAACATCCGGTCTGTACAGACATTGGAGAAGTGAGGCAACTACTCCACCTCATCTTCAAAAAATTAGGCTAATAAGAAAAAAAAAAAAAGAAAAAAAAAAAAACTGTGAATTGTGTATATTTATTTGATGTGATGTGCAACATTGCAAAGCAATGCATGATTTCTTTCACTGTTGTAGCCTCTTTTTATCCATTGAAATGCTTCTTTTACGACTCTAATACCAAATGTGTAAATATGTTAAAACCATTCTCCATAAGTTCCTGGAATATCCAGGGACTTTACTCAACAGCTTTTGGAGCAAAAAGTCTTAATTCAGACTTTCTCCTGCATATTAGAAACCATGACATTATTGTTTTATTAGAGATTTGGTGTAAATCAGACACAATTACTCACTGTCCCCCAGGGTACTACGAAATTATTTTGCCATCTTTGAAAAACAAAAACATAACACGTGGCAGAGATTCAGGGGGTGTTATAATCTGGATGAAGGAATACCTATCACCCTATCTATGCACTGTAAAAAGAGGACTCACTCATTTATGGCTAAAATTGAACAAAGGTATTGCAAATGATGAGAATGACCTATATATATGTGCCATATATGTTCCACCAGCAGAATCACCATACCACAACGATGAGTTCTTTAGTGACCTCACTACAGAATGCAACCATTTCCAGGCTCAGGGCAATGTGTTGCTATGTGGGGATTTCAATGCCAGAACAGGCCTGGAAAATGAAATTATTGACATGAATGACAAAGATAATGCATTTACTATTCTACCAAATCTGGAAAATCCGACAAAAAAATCAAGACATAACCCTGATCCTGTCACAAATAAAAATGGTAAAGAGTTAGTGCATCTCTGCCGAGGCCTGGGCCTGTACTTCCTTAACGGTAGGATGAAAGGGGACTCATTAGGTCAGTTCACATATTGCTCACCTCTTGGGTCTAGCGTAGTGGACTATGCAATTACTGACATGGACCCCACCTCCATAAACGCATTCACTGTAAGACCACAGCTACCACTTTCAGATCACTGCCAAATCAATGTTTTTCTTAAAAGATCACAACAAATCATCACAACAAATACAAAGAAACTTTTAAAACTCAATCCAACTTATAAATGGACAAGTGGCAGTGCATCTGAGTTCAGTAATGTAGCAAACTCTGTTGAAAT
>CM050205.1:13247500-13252500 GCA_027475355.1 Coilia nasus
GAGGAAGTTCATTCATTATTTTTCTCCCCCCAACCCCCCAATGAGGGCTTTCCTTTAGTGTTCTGCTGACTCAGACATTTTGAGCCTTTCTTCTGCTCCGAGGATCAGAAGGGATGAGTGTACGTATGTATGTGTGTGTATGTATGTGTGTGTGTGTGTGTGTGTGTGTGTGTGTGTGTGTGTGTGCAGCCACAGACATGTCCACATGTGTATGTGTGTGTGTGTGTGTGTAAGCATGTGTGTACACAGGCACATGTTAAAAGAGTTGGCAGCGAAGTGACAGATGGACAGATAGAGAGTACAGAGCGGAGGAGTTCATGTCTCTCTTCTAATCGGCCCACAGCTTTGATCAATGAAGATTCACCCCGCGGATATCAGCCCCCTACACACCACACAGATACACACACACACAGACACACACACACACACACACACATGCCTACTACACACCTACACACACACACACACACACACACACACTGATTGTACACTGATCACACAGCTGGCAGGACAACTTAATTACATGCCCTGCCAGTGTTGGATAAGGATCAAGTTGACAATCCAGTCCAGGGGCAGGAGAGGATGGGGAGTGTGTGTGTGTGGCTGTGTGGCTGTGTGTGTGTGTGTGTGTGGCTGTGTGTGTGTGTGTGCACGCGTGTGTGTGTGCACGCGTGTGTGTGTGCACGCGTGTGTGTGAAGGGGGGGAGGGGTACTTCAGGGCCTGCGGTATGTGTACGTGTGCAATAGAGAGTGTGAGCAGGAAAAGGAAAAAAAGGAAAAAATCTAATCTGAAGAAGGAAGGACTCTACAGAAGAAATGGGGCCTGATGCATGTGTGCAGTGGTACCTGCAGACATACGGCCACACGCACTGTGCACACCGTTTGAAAATACGACGAGAATCTACACTTCTATATAAATTAATCCTTGTCTATAATGTTACTAAAACATTAATGCCAATAGAAAGACTGCTTTGTAATTAATGTCTTGTTTGTGTAAAGAGCGCAATTAGTTTGTGTGTGTGCTTCAAGGGCAAGGCGCAGGTGTGCGAAACCAAGAAAACTGGTTGGTTGTCATGGCCAAAAATGTATCTTTTTCCCCTTGCTACAGTAGCCTGGTGAACCAGCCCCTCGCACTACACTTCATTTCGTGCAGAGGGTCTGGCTGTGCTGCATTGAGAAACGTTTTCTTCCTGGAGGTGTAGACTCCGCTGAAGTTTAAAATGAGTGGCTCTGCCTTTACCCAATCGTAACGTCTGGTCATCACATATGCAATTAGCCTGACTGTAAGCCTAATGCCTAACGCACTACAATTCAAATGTAGCACACAAGCTCAACATCATCACTCACGGACACTCCCTCTGTTCGCTGATTGGTCAGGCAAAATGCTACCTGAGACAACCATGTCAATGGAAGCACAGCTAGACCCTCTGTACGAAATGAAGTGTAGTACAAGGGGCTGGTTTTTCAGGCTATTGCTACATGCCGTTCCTTCCAATATCAAAGAACAGTTAGTCAGTAGATGACTAATCACTCATCGCTAATGTTGTCCCCACCACTTCAAAACACTGAAAAGAAAATATTACTCCTTTGTATAGGTTACAAAACATCTCACTCTCTTATGTGATGTAGTCTGATAATTAATTTGATACAGCCTATGACCTAACCTACCAAGTTTACATCATGTTAGTGCGAGTGATTCACTGTAGCTTACAGTAGCCTACCTACTTGCTCAAGTTCAGTCAGGTACAGTTATGTCAGCACTGGTGTCCTGCCAGTACGTACCTTATGAGTCAACCCCCTGCATGTGTGTATACTTATATGTGTGTTGGTGTGTGTGAAGGAAAGAGCCACATTCATGAGATGAAGTGTGTACATGTGTATATGTGTGTGTGTGTATATGTGTGTGTGTGTGTGTGTGTGTGTGTGTGTGTGTGTGTGTGTGTGTGTGTGTGTGTGTGATAAGAAAGAGAGTGTGTCAGTCTACTGTAGCTTTCCATCTCTCTGTATGCATGTGTGTGTGTGTGTGTGTGTGTGCCTGTGTGAGTGTGTGTGTATGTGTGAGTGTGTGTGTATGTGTGCCCCAGGAAGCTGCTTTCACAAGTGATTTCGCTCAAGCGACTGTGCCATTCCGGCTGTCTATCAGTGTCACATCTGATTGTAGGGGGATACAGGAACAATTCACACATCAGTCTGACCCCCTCTGTCTCTCTCTGTCTCTCTCTCTCTCTCCCCCCTTCTCCCTCTCTCTTTTCCCATCATTCTCTCTCTCTCTCTCTCTCTCTCTCTCTCTCTCTCTCTCTCTCTCTCTCTCTCTCTCTCTCTCTCTCTCTCTCTCTTCTATCTTTTGACCAGGCCCTCCCACCCCACAGCCCACTTCTACCCTGTCGCTCTCTGAAATGGCTAGATGCTGCTTATCACTGTCCTTGATGTACATAGAGAGCCAATGCCTTCATTATAGCCTAATGCAGGTCTTTTTCACCATGCTGACTATGTTACACAACGCTGTAATTTTCTGGAGAGTTTAGAACAAAAAAAAATATGTGGGAAAAAAAAATTGATTTTGAACTTTGTTTCACCGCGCCATTGCTTCCTGTTATCACCCGCGTGTGGAAATTGTGCTGTCCGTCGCTAATCTGATGTATTATTTAGTTAAAACCCTTTTTATGGTCGATCTTGATTTCTTCTGACAGTTGCTTTGGTTGAGAACACAATGAGGATGAGGCAGAGACGAAAGGAAGGAGAAATAAGGACGCGATAATGGGGCCCGCTCTGTTCTGGGTGTATGCGTGTGTGCGTGTGTGTGTGTGTGCATTCCTGTGTGTGTGTCTGTAAAGGACCTAATCAGAGCTCTGGAAGCTTGTTTAGGGGTAATGACAAGAGTCAGTGGTTCGGCACGTTAATGAACACAGCTTTGGGATGGAAACAAAGACACTGGGCACATTCTCTGATAGCGACTCAGTGCTCAGTGTGTGTGCTATCAGCCTCTGCGTCATGGGTGATGAGGCAGAGATATAAAGAGATGGGGGGAGGGGGGGGAGAGAGAGAGAAACACTGACCTCGTTATCGCCGGCACCTTCTTGGTGTTCCAATTAAAGAGTGAAATTCATTTCTTCGCTGGAGTAATTCCGTACTACTCTGGCCAATGGAATGACTTGTCTCCCCCCTTAATCCATATTTAAGGTTCATGGCGCATCCTTAGACCATGGCCACTAAATTAACGGGCTTGACACGGAAGACCTCAAACCCCTCAACAAAACCAGTTATCCTGAACGGCGAGTGTAATACAATTATTACTGTATTTTTTGGCATTGTTTTGATTATGTTTTCCTCTACATAATGGATGACAAGTGAATCTTACTGAACACTAATATACACACACACACACACACACGTCATAACTTCTGCTAGCTTGTGTAAATTCATTTTTTTCTTCCAGCAGTGTGTGCAGTCCTGCCCAAACAACATGGACATGAATGTGAGAAGCAGACAAAAGTAGGAAACATATCACCGTTTGTTGCTGGTCGTGTGTATGTGTGTACTGCTCACAAACACGGTCTGTCTCCCTCACACAGGTTAACATTTTAAGAGACACCCCCTATTATAACTTTATTGTAACCAGAATGGCAGTGACCAAGTTGTAATGTGTTACTAAAGACTCTCTGTAATGTCATAGTAATGTGGTAATGTTGTAGTTACATTTTTTTTTTTCACTCAAAGCACGTCGTTCCACCAGTGGTACGGTGACCACTAAAGGGCTACTGTTGTGTGCAACAACAGCACTATAAGCATGAACAAAGCAAGCGAGGGCCTTTGGTTAGCTCACATTGACTGTCTCAGGGTGCTCTGTTAACCGCTGGCGTTGCGGCGAGCGTGATCATCGCCTGGCGCTGTCTGCGTTCATTTCCGTCTGGCCGACTGAGGCGTCGGTGTGCCAGGAGACGTTGCGGAGGGCGCCGGGGGAAGCTCACCTTCATTCATATTCATGGGTCGCGATGCACCGCGCGCCTAATGCTCTCTGGCAGTTGTGCTTATTAAATTCTCATACACTTCTAAAACCGGCATGACATTCAGCCAGCTCAGTCTCGGCGCTAACCCTGTTAGCCTATGTAAATATCGCCAAGGCATGCACCCACACATGGACACACACACGTACACGTAAGTGAGAAAAGAAGTCACATCATCAAACGTCGCAAAGGCCAGAGAAACAGGCACCAGCAATGAGTGGTGGTTGTCATTTTCATCATTAGTAATGCGGCCGCACGTGTGTGTGTGTGCGTATGTGTGTGTGTGTGTGTGTGAGAGGGTGTGAGAAAGGGTGTGAGAGAAAGCGGGAGAGAATGAAGCAGAAACAAGGAGATGAACACGGACAAAAGGGCTTGAAAAGGATGACAAACCTGTCAGATGGTCATTAGATGCAGTGAATAATTAGCAGCCAAGGATTATCGGCAAGCGGGCCTGTCAAAGAGAGGTGATCTGCTAATACGGGCCTGAAAGTCAGAACCAGAAAACCAGATCTATCGCATCAGCTGGTGGTGTGAGCTGATGAGTTGGTGCCCTTTAGAATTCGTCATCGTGCTGTGTTCTCTGTCAAGTTGATTCCTACTCTACTACTGGCACAAAGTGGCATTTGTGTGTGGCTACATAAAAGTTGGGATGCACTTCCACAGGGCAGAGATTATTACATTATTACATTACACTTAGCAGACGCTTTTATCCAAAGCGACTTACAAAAGGAGGACATAATAGCTAACAGATTTGTAGAGAACATCAAAGGCACCTATATAAAGAGTTGGTTAGTAGAGATTAGCTTTGGTAGGAAAGCAGTCTTATTAGGAAGGAAAGCAGAGATATCATTTGAGCCAGGTGAAGCCCTTTAACAAAGCTGAAAACAAGCGATTACACGCATTGTAGGTGCACACACACACACACAGGGACAAACAGCAGACACAAAACAAAGCTTTTGACTCTCAACGTTGCCATGGGTGTCCCCACTCACCCCC
>CM050205.1:13257500-13260000 GCA_027475355.1 Coilia nasus
CTAATATAACTTGTCATGGCATAAATGTAACAAAAGAATGCAAGGAGCAGTGTTGCAACATGACGCTTAAGAGGACAGGTTAGCACCATGCACTATGAAGCACATTTTGTCCACCGGATGTAAACAAAGCATCTGCACAGCGTAGCATCCTGTTAGTAGGTCATTTCACACCATGCTTTAATAGAAACACAATACACCAGTATAGCGCAGCATTACATTAATGCATAGGGGACTGTAACGATATAATGCAACAATAATGTAATAGGATAATACTAACACAATGCAATAACATGACGGTGTTAAAATGCTATCGTGTAATGCGGTGCAATGACTGTAAGTGTATGAATGCATTATCAGCTTACATGGAGGTGTATTAAACCACCCAGAATGCTGCATTTTATTCAGCGAACAAGGATGCCAGACAAGCATGGCTGTTTAAGTGTCTGGCTGAGATGGCTAAAATGCCTCTCAGGCCACAGCTCTACAGACAGCCCCTCAGGGGTCTTTCGGCACGACGGAGAGACAGACGCTGTGTAAGTGTTTGACTCATGGATGTGGCAGAGATAAGGTGAAATGAATTAAACCCTATGAGGGGCATTGATCCCAAATATGCAGTTTCACTGCATGTCCTACTACCCAGTATGTCTATGTACGTGACAAATAAAACTCCTTGTATCCTTGTATCCTTGAATGTTCTGAATAGAATATCCAAAGGTTCTATGTGCATTATGATGTAATAATCAACGCACTGGAATGCAACGCAATGGAATTTAGTGGAAGTTCTATGGTACATTTCCGAAATGACTTGCAAAAGAATTTTATTCTAAATGTAGGCTATTCTTACTCTAGGGCCAGGCAGGAAAACACTCTGCTCAAACATTTGACCGCGGGACGTCATGGTCCACACAACCCTGCCACAAACTGTTCTTTGTGTTTGAAAAGCATTTTCTACAGATGGAGAGGGCATAAAAGCTAGAAAGAAAGAAAGAAAGAAAGAAAGAAAGAAAGAAAGAAAGAAAGAAAGAAAGAAAGTAAGAAAGAAATCTTCATGTAGTCCTTGAAAAGTATTCTGAGTTGTACTATTTCATGTAATAATGAGACTTTGAATAAAAAAGATGCAACTTTTTGTCAATCAAGCTATGAATTCAAACATCTATATCCTCCCTACATCTAATCTCCCACTATTTTCCAAAAGCAATTTTCTGCTCGCAGTATCTTCAGTCAGCAAGTTGTCATTAGTTGCCAGACTTGTTGTCTCATTACTGCCAGGAAACTGCTGAGTGTCACTTCCATCATGTGGTTCATTCCTATCAGCAAGTGATTCTTGGAATGGATCGGACAAGCGAATGCTGATGGGTAGACACTGCAGAAACTGAACGACTTGAAATGTGTTCCCATATACAGAAGTCTTCCTTTGTTCTGTCTCCTCAGCTAACTGTCCATCCCCAGGGCAGGCTACTAATTGTCATTTTTCTGTCTTTGGTCCTCACTTTGATAGCCGCTGCCCATACGTACCTTGTCTCATTTGCTAGCCATCACCCCCTCTGTGCTTTGTGCTAGCTTCCCACATGTCTGTCTGTGTGCATGCTAACCGCCGATCTTCTGTCTGTGGCTGACCGCTAACATGAAATGCAGTCAGATGCAGAGTACAGCTATTGATGTGTTGAATGTTTGAAGCCTGTGCAAAATAAAAAAAAAAGCATTTGCAATCTCTCAGTATGCAGGCAACAACTCACCATCCCTCTGTTCAACAGAGGTGTACACGTGTACAAAGACATCAGCTGCACATGGTTGTCTTGTAACCAATGACTGTAAAACTAGTGCTGTCTCTGTGCATTTTTCATGACAGATGAGTGTGTGTGTGTGTGTGTGTGTGTGTGTGTGTGTGTGTGTGTGTGTGTGTGTGTGTGTGTGTGTGTGTGTGTGTGCAAGTACAAGTGTACCCATCTCTCCTCGTCCTCTAGACACTCTGTCCACGACGGTGAATAATTCAGTGGTGTGATCGGCGTGGTTTTGCCAGAGATCCCTTTGCTGTCAGAGCCCTGGACCGCAGTGATAAAAGCATGTCGTGTAACATTTTTTCCTGTCAGTTGTGCCGTAACCCAGATATGGCTTGACCACATGGTGGATCCAGCTACTGATGTGGCCATTGTTCCAGCAGATCCTCTTACAGTACTTCTTACAGGATCAGTTACCATCGGAAAGAGGGCATTTATTACCAAAGACAGATACTAAAATGGCATATTTGACATTCCTATTGACATCAGAGATATTTTTACCAATTCTATTCCTTGTATCACAGTCTGTGAAATGTTCATTTTACAACTTTATAATAGGCTGCTGTGACTACACTTCTGAATCGATCCACAGCCTGAATCTCTCTACATATCACTATTCTCAGGCAAAGGGGTCAGTGTTTCATATCGCTTGTAAAAGACTTTCAAGAGCCTCTGTTCATTTCCAAGGTATACAGAGCTATCTTAGCATGCATAGCCATTTA
>CM050205.1:13275000-13292500 GCA_027475355.1 Coilia nasus
CCTTGTAGGTCTTAAGGAAGATAAAAAAACTTGCAAAATTAATATGTAAACACGGGGTTTAGGAATGTGAACTCTATATAAACTGTGGTGCTTCAGAGAACTGAATGTGGATATAATGCTTTCTGTATGCATGGCAACCCATAGGTAAAGAAGTGTAACAATGAAAAAATGTTCTGTCTCTGTCTTTGTCTTTTTATTTATTTGTTTTATAACTGACATTCTCTGTCTGTGCTACTAATCTGTATGGTTGACCTGCACACATTACAGGGCAGAGAGGGGCACACACACACACACACACACAAATGCTGAAAAACAGAGAGACACACAAGTGCACACACACACACACACACACACACAGACCTATCTTGCAATACCTGCTGTACAGCTGCCCTGCGGCTCTTTCAGCACCATGGACAGCGCCATTGTTGAGGCCCCAGCTGATTGTAGTGTATGTCCAGTCTCTCTCTCTCTCTCTCTCTCTCTCTCTCTCTCTCTCTCTCTCTCTGTGCGTGTGTATGTGTGTGTGTGTTTGTGTGTATGTGTGTGTTTGTGTGTGTGTGTGTGTGCGCATGTGTCTTGCCTGTGAGATCTTAAAGCAAAAACATGCAATGCAATGCAATGATATGAACTGCTGTTGTTTCAGTATTAACTGCAAAATGACTGACAGGTTGTCTTATAAACCATTATTGGAAGCTTAAGATTTGCTTGCAAGATCAGTTTATGCTTTTTAAAACCATGCTATCTTGAGAGTTGTGCTTCAATGTTTATTGACATTATGGCTCTTGGTTATGACTACAACCATTTCTCCCAATTGGGGGGGGGGGGGGGGGGGTAATACACAGTATCTTTTATCTGTTTTTTCTGCTACTTTTCAAAGCTGTCTGAAACAGCAGTGAAGAGAGAGAGTGCACTGGAGGGAGTGACTTTGCCCGCTACTCTGTAATACATTCAAGGAAAGCATTTTGGACGGAGAGCTGCCAAGGCTGACCAGAGGTCAGACACAGAGAAGGGGGGGGGGTTGTTGGTAAGGGGAGGGGAGTGATAGGTAGGAGGTAGGGTTGGAAAGATGGGCAGTGGGTTTGGAGTAATTGTGGGAGGAAAGGGAAGAGGGGGAGAGGGGTGGTGGTTGTTGGTAAGGGCAGGGGATTGTAGATAGGGGTTAGAGGAGGATAGAGGGGTGTTGGGTTGGGGGTAGTTGCAGGAGGGAAGGTGCGGGTGGAGATTAGAGGGGAAGAGAGGGGGGCAGGGGGAGAGGGGTGGTGGTTGTTGGTAAGGGGAGGGGAGGGGATTGTAGATTGGGGCTATAGGAGGACAGAGGGGTGTTGGGTAGGGGGTAGTTGCAGGAGGGAAGGTGCGGGTGGAGAGTAGGGGTAGAGGGGAAGAGAGGGGAGGAGGGATGGTGGGAGAGAGGTGGTGGTTGTGGGTTGGGGGTGGGGATGGTGTGTAGGGGGCAGATGAGGTAGGAGGAAGTGTGGTAGTTGTGGGGAAGGGGAGGGTTGGTGAGTAGAGGAGGAGAGAGGTGGTGGTTGTGGGTTGGGGGTGGGGATGGTGTGTAGGGGTAGGGGGCAGGTGAGGTAGGAGAGAGGCGGTAGTTGTGGGGAAGGGGAGGGTTCATGGGTAGAGGAGGAGAGAGGTGGTAGTTGTGGGGAAGGGTAGGGGACATGGTGGCTGGTTAGGGGGCAGATGAGGTAAGAGGTGAGGAGTGGTTGTGGGTAGTAGATGGTGGCCAGATGAGAAGAAAGGAGATGGGTGGTTGTAGAACGAGAGGGGTTAATGGCTAGGGGGCAGATGAGGTAAGAGGGGTGTGGGTAGGGGATGGTGGCTAAAGGAGGAGAGAGGAGAGGAGGGTGGGTGTGGGTAGTAGATGGTTGGCAGAGGAGGGGGTGGGGGTGGGTGTGGGTGTAGGTAGGGATGGTGTTTGTGGGTACAGGGCAGAGAAGGAGAGGGGTGGTGGTCCTGGGTAGGGGATGGTGGGTGAAGGAGAGAAGAGCGGTGGGGGTGGGTAGGGGATGGTGTTTGTGGGTACAGGGCAGAGGAGGAGGGAGGTGGTTGTTGTGGGTAAGGAATGGTGGGCAGAGGAGGAGAGAGGAGAGAGGAGAGGGGTGGGTGTGGGTGTGGGTAGGGGATGGTGTTTGTGGGTACAGGGCAGAGGAGGAGAGGGGTGGTGGTTGTGGGTAAGGGATGGTGGGCAGAGGAGGAGAGAGGAGAGAGGAGAGAGGAGGAGAGGGGTGGGTGTGGGGGTGGGTAGGGGATGGTGTTTGTGGGTACAGGGCGGAGAAGAAAGGGGTGGGTGTGGGTGTGGGTAAGAGACTGCTAGAAGAGGAGAGAGCATTTGTGGGTGGGAATAGTGGGCAGGCGATGGATTCACAGGAGGGCAGCTGCTGGTGCATCCTGGGTAGGGGATGGTGCGTAGAGGAGAGGAGAGCGGTGGGGGTGGGTAGGGGATGGTGTTTGTGGGTACAGGGCAGAGGAGGAGAGAGGTGGTGGTTGTGGGTAGGTGATTGGGGGCAGAGGAGAGGAGAGCGGTGGGTGTGGGTAGGGCAGGGTGGGCAGAGGAGGAGAGAGGAGAGAGGAAAGAGGAGAGGAGGGGGTGGGTGTGGGTAGGGGATGGTGTTTGTGGGTACAGGGCAGAGGAGGAGAGGGGTGGTGGTTGTGGGTAACTGTACGTTCACACCAGAAGCGACCAAAGCGACCAGGTCGCCGAGGTCGCTGAAGAAGCTTCGCCGTTGAGTTCGCTTTGTTCGCTTTGTTTGCTCATGACGTTTCATTTGTCATTTAAAGGGCCGCAGCAAAAAAAAAACCTCCCCGACCAACAGTTGTGAAAGCGGCAATACATGTATATGCGTAGGGCAAAACATCGATGTACTTGAACTTTGACATGTTTGGTTAATAAAGGAATAAAAGAGTATAAATGTCTACATGCACTGACAGCTGAAAAATATTCATATTCATACAGTAATTCATGAATTATTTAAGCCGCTGACTGAGTACATCAATTTACTTTTTAGTTAGAATTGTTTGCATCCCTGTAGAAAAACAGGGCTGGGTCGTAGTGGACTGAAGAGCCTGCCACTGCTATGATGAGCTTCTCCGTTGCCATTTTTAATACAAAGTAGGAACTAGGTACTAAAGTTACACCGTTTGTTTCCTCGAACCCACCTGATTGTCGGACGTTGGTAAATCAATGTATTCCGATTGGTATTCGCGGTAGTTGCCCAACCGCGTCATAGCTCATTACCATAAAGTTAACTGACTTTTAACTTCTCTTATTCGCTCTGGTCGGCCAGTTTGCTTCGCTGCCGGCGAATTCACTTTGTTCGCCCAATTCGCCGATCCTCCATACAGAAACAATGACTTCTGTCGCTCTGGTCGCTTTGGTCGCTTTTGGTGTGAACGTACAGTAAGGGATGGTGGCTAAAGGAGGAGAGAGGAGAGGAGGGTGGGTGTGGGTAGTAGATGGTTGGCAGAGGAGGGGTTGGGGGTGGGTGTGGGTAGGGGATGGTGTTTGTGGGTACAGGGCAGAAGAGGAGAGGGGTGGTGGTTGTGGGTAAGGGATGGTGGGCAGAGGAGGAGAGAGGAGAGAGGAGAGGGGAGAGAGGAGAGAGGAGAGGAGGGGGTGGGTGTGGGTGTGGGTAGGGGATGGTGTTTGTGGGTACAGGGCAGAGAAGGAGAGGGGTGGTGGTCCTGGGTAGGGGATGGTGCGTAGAGGAGAGGAGAGCGGTGGGGGTGGGTAGGGGATGGTGTTTGTGGGTACAGGGCGGAGGAGGAGAGGTGGTGGTTGTTGTGGGTGTGGGTAGGGGGCGAGAAGAGGAGAGAGCGTTTGTGGGTGGGAATGGTGGGCTGGCGATGGATTCACAGGAGGGCAGCCGCTAGTGCATCTCAAATGAGGAGGCAAAGGTAGCCTGAGAAGCACCTCTGTTTCCGCACACACACACACACACACACACACATACACACACGCACACACACACACACACGCACGCACACACACACACACACACACACACACACACACACACAAACACAAATATACTTGCATGCAGATGGACACATATCAATGTACACAAATGTTCATATGCATAAACAGAGATTAATAAACAGAATGACACACACACACACACACACACACACAGTATGGCTATAACCCATCTGTGACTTTGTGCGTATATGTGCCTGTGAGTGTGTTCTTGTATTAGGGTACTGTGTGTGCGTTCATGCGTGTGTGTGCGTGTATGTGTGTCTGTGTGTGTGTGTGTGCCTGTGTGTGTGTGTGTCTGTTTATGCGTGAAGAACTAAATGAACACCAGCTGTTTGTTTTAGCAACATCTGATCATTATACTTTTTTATGGAAAGTGAATTAACCTGAGACAAGGCTCGGCGGTACAGAAATGGAGAGGGAGGAGAGAAATAAGTGTTTTTTTGCAGGGTGGGGTGGAGAAAAAAAGAAAGAGGAAAGTCCAAGAAGTGCTAAAACTGTTTCATGTCAGAATCAAATTGTTCAATTATTAATCACAAACAATCTGTTGGATGGCTCTACTTCATGTCTTTCTTTCAGCATGTGATCCCCTTGTTAATATGATATTGGATTTCTGCCTGTGCATTTGTGCTTGTGTGTGTGTGTGTGTGTGTGTGTGTGTGTGCATGTACTAGTCTGCCCATCTAATGTGTTTTGTAGGAGTTTCAGCATGTGTGTGTGTGTGTGTGTGTGTGTGTGTGTGTGTGTGTGTGTGTGTGTGTGTGTGTGTGTGTGTGTGTGTGTGTACTAGCCTGCCCATCTAATGTGTTTTTGTAAGAGGTTCAGTGTGTGTGTGCGTGCACGTGTGTATGTGTGTGTTGGTGTGTGTGTGTGTGTGTGTGTGTGTGTGTGTGTGTGTGTGTGTGTGTGTGTGTGTGTGTGTGTGTGTGTGTTGTGCCACTGGGTAAATAATGTATTTTATTGGATTTGAGGGAGGGTGGTTTCAGAGATGAGGAAATATCAAAGTTCAACCAGATGAAACAGAGCTCAGTGTGGAGCAGAATGAGAAGTGTTGAATAGAAAACACACACACACACACACACATTTACACACACATACCACAAATCAGCCACTGCAGAACACTGTGTACATGTGTACCTAGACAGCTACATGTTGACATGTTTGCGCACAAAGACAAATACAGTAAACATGCTTTACAAGCTCACAAGCTCAACTCCAACCCCCCACCCCACCCCTCCACCCCTACAGACCTGTGACACGTTGTCATTTAAATATTCCAAGAGCAGCGACACTCTTCATTGAGAGATGACATTTAATCCCTCCTAAGGCACCTGCGAAATGCCGATTCGGGATTACATTCCAGACACTGTGACTGAGAGCTCGACTGTGCAAAGAATTCCGATAGTCCGCCGGAAAAGTGCAAACAGCTTCTGTGAAGTGGAGAAGCAACCCTGTCTGTCCAGTGGAAAGCTTTCTGTTACAGATAAAGTGAGAGTTCGTGGGGAAAGACAGGAAAAACAGTCAATCACACCTCTCTGATTCTTTGGCTTGGTGCTTTGGTTGTGTTGTTTTGTTGTTGTTGTTTGTGTGGTGGCAGTTTCGAGTCACTCTTTCTTTCCTGTCAGCGAGACCATGACCTATACTGTCACCGTTGAGCTATGCCGTTTATTTCATGACAAATCACATGACAAGAACTAGACGGTCACAAACCCAGCACACACATATATACACGGGCGCTAAGACACACACACACACACACACACACACAAACACACCAAAACACTAACACACAACACACATACATAAACACACTAAAACACAAACACACACACGCAAGCACACACACACACATTATGCACACGATCCTGGTCTATATCTAGGTACTCTCATACTGCTGTATTGAGGCTTGGTCTGGGGGATCAAAAGCAACTCTACACTGTGATTTAACAGAAAACAATCAATATTTATGACTGAGAAAGGACAATGCAATCTGCTGGGGGACTTATAAAAAGCCCACAGAGAGCTGGCCAGGCACAGGACTGGTGACTCAGCCAGCAGCCAGTAAAAGAGCAGCTTGTCTCCATAAAAACAAGCCAATACATTGCAATAAAATAAAAATCAGACCAACTCTGCCTAGCATCAGAGTGTTAAAACCTTTGGTGGAAATCAAACAGCAGGTGTGTGTGTGTGTGTGTGTGTGTGCGTATATGTGTGTGCGTGTGTGTGTGCATGTGTGCGTGCGTGTGCGTGCGTGCGTGCGTGCGTGCGTGCGTGCGTGCGTGCGTGCGTGCGTGCGTGCGTGTGTGTGTGTGTGTGTGTGTGTGTACAAATTCACAGGTTAACAAAGACAATATGTTATTATAAACTAAGTGATTTTGCATAAAAGCATATCACTCTCTTTTCTCTCTGTCTCTCTGTCTGTCTATCTGCCTGTCTATCTGTCTGTCTATCTGTCTGTCTGTCTCTCTCTCTCTTTTTTCCCTCATTTCTCCCTTCGTATCTTTCCTCTCATCCTCCCCTTCTCCCATCCTCACACTTCCTCGCACAGACTCTAATTTAGTTCGCTCTCTCCCAGCCCTAAACCCCTAAATGTAAGCGTTCGACAGATGAGGTGCCAGTTGCCTGTGGTCAGATGGGCAAGTGCGGTTGGTTGGTATCACAGCGCGGGCTCCACACGGAGAGCTCAGCCCCAGAGCCTTGCTGCAGTCAGCTGATGATGCATCCCATTCTGAGCCGCACAACGCAAAAAATCTGGCAACAGCAACAAACTCACTTGAACTATGTTTTCCCATCTGGCTCTCTCTCTCTGTCTCGAGTACATTTGGGTCTGTTTGTGTGTGGGTGTGTGTGTGTGTTTGTGTATGTGAGAGAGTGAGCGCGAGAGGGAGTGTGTGTATGTATATATGTGTGTGTGGGAGTGTGTGTGTGTGGGGGGGGGGGAGTGTGTGTGTGTGTGTGTGTGTATGTGAGAGAGTGAGAGTGAGAGTGAGAGTGAGTATGTGTATGTATATATGTGTGTGTGTGGGAGTGTGTGTGTGTGTGTGTGTGTGTGTGTGTGTGTGAGAGAGAGAGAGAGAGAGAGAGTGTGTGTATGTGTGTGTGTGTGTGTGTGTCTGTGTGTTTCTCTCTTTCTGTGTGTGTCTCTGTGTGTGTTTGTTTGTTTGTGTGTTTACCTGTACCTGAAATGCCAAGATTGTGTGCATGTCAGTGGGTCCGTGCTATATATATCAAATAGCCACTGATAGGGAGGGGTGGCAAAGTTAGACAGCGTTAAAGATCAGAATCCTCCATGCATGTATGCATGTGTACATACAGGTATGTGTGGGAGAGTGTGTGAGTGAGTGTGTGTGTGTGTGTATGTACATATATATGTCTGTTTGGGAGTGTGTGTGTGTGTGTATGTGTGTGTGTGTGTGTGTGTGTGTGTGCGCGTGTGTGTGTGTGTGTGTGTGTGTGTGTGTGTGTGTGTGTGTGTGTGTGTGTGTGTGTGTGTGTGTGTGTGTAAAGCAAGGTGGTGGGGGTGGAGGGTCATCATTAAAGAGCAGGCTGGTTGAGAATGACCCTCTCTGTGAAGCGATTAACCTCTTCAATAGATATGGAAATATATACAGAGAGACATGCATACAGAGCTACATACAGAGAGACACCATCCCTTTAACACACACATACACACACACACAAGCACACTCACACTCACAGACACACACACATGCACATGCACACACACATACCATCATACAGAGAGACATCATCCCTCTAACCACACACACTCATCCACATCCACACACACACACACACACACACACACACACACACACACAAAGGCTGGCAGTGTTACAGGAGGCCCATTACATTCCAACATGCTGCACTAATATATTCCGTGTGTGTGGGTGAGATGAAACTATGGTGAGGACATTTTCTAAAACTCACTGACATGACTGTTCTTTTCTCTTTTCCCCTCTCTTTCTGCATATTTCTCTCTCTTACACACACACACACAGTCTATCTATCTATCTATCTATCTATCTATCTATCTATCTATCTATCTATCTATCTATCTATCTATCTATCTATCTATCTATCTATCTATCTATCTATCTATCTATCTATCTATCTATCTGTCTGTCTGTCTGTCTGTCTGTCTGTCTGTCTGTCTGTCTGTCTGTCTGTCTGTCTGTCTGTCTGTCTAGCTGTCTATCTGTCTGTCTGTCTGTCTGGCTGGCTGTCTGTCTGTCTGTCTGTCTGGCTGTCTCTCTATCCATCCGTCTGTCCACCTGTCTGCCCCTCTCTTTTGCCTTACATGCGATGCGTTACCTATGTACATAGTCTCTCTCCTTCTCTCCTCCTGTTGTTTCTAAGTTTTAAATATTTTACATATGATTACAATCGGTGGTGCTTTCAATTGAAGGCCTAGCATTTTACAGTTTTTCTCTATTGCTTTAGTACATTTTTCGAATCTTTCTTGCAATTTGCAGATCAAGTGCATTTCTCAAAACAGTTTGGACAAATAGCAAAACACCGTGAATCACCTGCAAAATCCAGCCTCTTGCTCAAAATCCCTAATTTATCCCGCAAAAGGAAGTTTTTGTGTCTATATACGTGTCAGTGCCATCAGAATGTTTAGTCATTTTGTCACTGTGTACGGATAAGACAGTCAAATTCATTAGTCATGTTGGCAATTGAATAGTGCACTTCGAAGGGACATTTTGATGTAAAATGTGCTTTAGGTGTGATGACAAGTGTTGTTCATTTGACCTCATATAATGTTTATGTGTGAGATTCATTGCAAATGACAAGATTCACATTTACAGTATGACTTCTTTATTTGCAGACATTGACATTGCAGTGCGTAAAGAAAAAAAAGACAGCACTGCACAGAACAAAGGTAAAATACAGTAAGTAAACATAAGTCAAAATATAAAAATACAGTAAGTAAACAAGAAATATTTCCCCAAATTCTAAATCTCAATCCTGATCTTCAGCTTCTTCAGCTGCTTCACGTTCCCATCTGTCAGGCCACAAATTTTCATCCACGTCATACCGGATGTCCTCCCATTGTCAGACATTGTAACTTTGTATTGTGCTTTGGTTACTGTACATACTTTCCAATAGTTTGTTCATGAGATGCTCCCTTGAGCTCCTTCAGAAAACTGCTGATCATTGGTTGATCAACTCTCTTCATTAGAGAAAGTCTAGATTCACCTGGGAGCAATTTACCAATTTAGATCATATTTACAGAAATGTACAGTCTTATGGAAATGTATAGAAATATGCTTGACATGTTATGATAGCTTGGTAAATCATTTTGCATGTGAAGACTTATATGTTGAACTATAGCCTAAATGTTTTGGGGAGTGAGACTATTTGATAGATTCCCATAAGAAAACATTTTGATTAGCATGACAAAAGCAATTGATAATGTACGAACAAACTGAGAATTGTGCACAATCATTTGCATGGATGGACAAAAGCATTTGCAAATTGTTTAATGCACTGAGGAACTACCTTTTCCATCTGCACAAATGGCATGATGATGTGACAATTGAACAAGAACTTTTGAGAATTTCAATTCTGATGTGAGAAATGTACCAAACCAATTGAGAAAAACTATAAATCAGTGCTTCTGGACATGTCTCTACCAGTACAGGGAGGTTGCATCCACACACACACACACACACACACACACACACACACACACACACACACACACACACACACACACACACACACACACACACACACACACACAGACACACACACAGACACACACACAGACCTACAACAAAGCACAGGAGAACAGCTCAGTGGGAAGCATTTTCTTGGTCTCTCAAAAGAAGGACATCAGAGGCACAAACAGCCATGGAAGCATAATGGAAACAGCCATTTAAAAGCAATCTTCTTTCCTGTAGAGATACACACACATGCACACATATGTGTGTGCGCGCACACACACAGACACATACACACACACACACACACACACACACACACACACATACACACGAGCACCCACACACATGCATACAATCACATGTGCATCCAGACACGTGCATACACTCACACACAAAAAAAAAACATGCATACATACACACACACATCTGCAATGATTTTGACACACACACACACACACGAACACACACACACAGACAAACACATACACACGCGCACACACACACACACACATACACACATACACACAGACAAACAGACATGCACACACACACACACACAAATAGAGAGACACACACACACACACATGCGCACACACCAAGGCTAAAATACTGCAGCAAAAATATTTTCTCAAATGAGTGTGATGAAGTCTGTCCCCCTGCTCTCTCTCTCTCTCTGCTTCACCTGAGATTTCTCTTCTCGCTGCCAAACATTTCTCTCGTCTCGTTTCTCTCTTCTGCTCGCCTTCTACTCCCTCGTCATGTCTCTGCTAACCCCAACCCCTTCCCTCTATCTTTACCTCTTTTACCCCTCCTCTCTCTCTCTTTCTCTCTTGGGTCTCCCTTAACCCCCCTCTTTCTCAGGTGTATCCCAGCTCCATACTGTAAAGCACTGCTCTAACCCCAGCTCTAGTCCCTCTCTTCTCGACACAGGACTTGTGTAGTGTGTGTGTGTGCGTGTGTGTGTGTAGTGTGTGTATACTGTGTGTGTAGTGTGTGTGTAGTGTGTGTTTGTGTGTGTAGTGTGTGTGTGTGTGTGTGTGGTGTAGTGTGTGTGTATGTGTGTGTGTGCATGTGCGTAGTGTGTGTGTGTGTGTGCGTGTTTGTGTGTGCGTGTGCGTGTGTGTGTGTGTGTGTGTGTGTGTGTGTGTGTGTGTGTGTGTGTGTGTGTGTGTTTCCAAGAAAGAGTGACCCTGTCAGTGCAGGCTAACTGATGAATGTGGTGTTGCCATGGCATTTCTTTTGTACATTTCACTTGACTTGTTTGTTTCTTTGTTTAGAGAGCGAAATTGGATCCTGCACCTGGCCAAAGCAATATATTTTCCTGACTAGTCACTTCTGTGCATGTGTGTGTGTGTGTGTGTGTGGTGCACACTCAAGTCTGTGCATGCATCATGATGTCAAATATGTGAGTTCATTTCAGAGAGCTTTGCGTGTGTGGTGTGTGTGTGTGTGTGTGTGTGTGTGTGTGTGTGTGTGTGTGTGTGTGTGTGGGGGTGGGTGGGTGGGTGTGTGGGGGTTGTGATGTAGAAGGTCAGTGATTTCTGATAAGAGTGGACCAATCAGGCCACCAGAGAATAATGAATTCTTTCATTTCACCCAACAAATTTATCACCCCCCACCCCACACACACACACACACACACACACACACACACACACACACATACACACACACACACACACATACACATACACACACACACAAAAAGAAACACACAACACATACACACACAGACACAGACACACACACACACACACACACACATATACGTATATACACACACACACTGGTGCAAACACCCAACCAGACCTCCTACTGCAACACTACAGACAATTTAATTAGAAAAATGTCAGCCTTGTGCGCATACTCCCAGTGTGTTGGTGTGTGTGGTGTGTGTGAAGAATGCTAATCATTCATGGTATGGGGCCCAGTGTCTCTGGCTCCTCTCTAAAACACCACCAACCAAGCAGCTATGTTCATTCAGCTTTCTAATGCATCACAAGCAATGATTTTGACTTATAGCTCATTACTGAGTCTGTATGTTTTTTGTTTGTGTCTGTGTGTCATTTACTGTGTGTGTGCATGTTTGTTACTGTAAAAGGGGGTACTTTGTGTATGTATATGTATGGGTTTGTGTGTATGTGTGCCTCTGCATGTGTTTGTGGCTTAGAGTACTGCGTGTGTGTTTGTGTGTGTGTGTGTGTGTGTGTGTGTGTGTGTGTGTGTGTGTGTGTGTGTGTGTGTGTGTGTGTGTGTGTTTGTCTCTGTATGTGCATGTGTGTGTGTGTCTTTGTGCACACAAGTATGTGTGCGGTCTTCAGTCTTCACCAGGTGGGATAAACTAGGAATTTAAACAGAGTATCACCTAATCTCTTTAATGGCACCACGAGAATGAAATAAGAGCTCTACAGTCCCTTTCTCTCCGCACCTTTTCTCTCTCTCTCTCTCTCTCTCTCTCTCTCTCTTTCTAATGCATCACAAGCAATGATTCTGACTTTCTCTCTCTCTCTCTCTCTCTCTCTCTCTCTCTCTCTCTCTCTCTCTCTTTATCTCTCTCTCTCTCTCTCTCTCTCTTTATCTCTCTCTCTCTCTCTCTTTCTCTCTCTCTCCCTCTTTCTAATGCATCACAAGCAATGATTCTGACTTGTAGCTCACTAACCGGTCTGCCTGTGTATGTTTTCTGTTCGTGTCTGTGTACAGTCTGTGTGTGCGTTATTGTGTGTGTGTACAGTCTGTGTGTGCGTTATTGTGTGTGTGTACAGTCTGTATGTGCGTTATTGTGTGTGTGTACAGTCTGTGTGTGCGTTATTGTGTGTGTGTACAGTCTGTGTGTGCGTTATTGTGTGTGTGTACAGTCTGTGTGTGCGTTATTGTGTGTGTGTGCATGTGTGTTTCAGTTGTGGTACTTTGTGTATGTATGTGTGTGGGTTCGTGCGTATGTGTGTTTGTGCATGTGTTTTTCAATTCCAAGTGGCTACTGGTACGGCAGCTTCCGTGCCCCTAGAACCGGTATTACTGGTACGGAAATTCAAATTAACGGAATCTAGGGTTAACGTTAGGGTTAGCATTCGGTTATGGTTAGCGTTAGGTTTGGGGTTAGGGTTAGAGTTAGTAGGGAATTTTTATCTGATAAATATGTGGGAACCCTGCCCTGAGTATGGTACAGATTTCAAGTTCCGGACCTATAACTTTACATGTATTGGTCTGGAAGAATATGAACCAATAAGGTTCCGGAGAATAGGTTCCGGACTGATATCCTTACATCTGCTGGTATGAAATTCCGAGCCTGTAACCACTGCCTTTTGGATTAGGGAACTGTGTATGCGTGTGTGTGTGTGTGTGTGTGTGTGTGTGTGTGTGTGTGTGTGTGTGTGTGTGTGTGTGTGTGTGTGTGTGTGTGTGTGTGTGTGTGTGTTTTTACATATGGGGCACAAATTTTCCCTCTAAGACACAGAAACCAGACAAGGGCTAATTTGTAGGGAACAAATTGTGTTCCCCACTCATCTAACAATGTTTTTCTTGACTTTAAGTGCCAAAACATTCCTTTACTGACAGGTTAGACTTAGGCATGGGTTTGGTTGGGGCACAGTTTAGCATTCTTTAGTTATATTATATTGGGAGTCAATGGGAGTACTCCATAAGGATATAAATGCCAACGTGTGTGTGTGTGTGTGTGTGTGTGTGTGTGTGTGTGTGTGTGTGTGTGTGTGTGTGTGTGCACGCAAGAATGTGTGTGGTCTTCACCAGGTGAAATACAGTAGGAATTTAAACAGAGTATCACCTAATCCCTTTCACGACACCATGACAATGGAGTAAACCACCTCTGAAATCCCATCCACTCCACATCTTTTCTCTCTCTCTCTCTCTCTCTCTCTCTCTCTCTCTCTCTCTCTCTCTCTCTCTTATTATTTCTCCTCCCCTCATTTTTCCCTCTTCAAACCCCTCGCTCTACTTCTGTCTCTCTCTCTCTCTCTCTCTTTTTTTTTCTCTCTACACCTCTTGCTCTACTTCTCTCTTTCTTTCTCTTTATCTATCTCTTTCTCTCTTGCATTCTTCCCCTTTCCACATCTTCTCTCTCTCTCTCTTCTTTTCTCTCTCTCTCTCTCATTCTCATTCATACCCTTTCTACAGTCTTTCTACAGTCTACTCCTCTTTCTCTATCCCTTTCTCTCTCTCCTCCACCCAACCCTCTCTCTCTCCCCCCCCTCTCTGCAGGATTTAATGGAGCACTGCTACCTCCTCATCTATCTCTTCTCTTTCATCCTCAGAAGACTTAGCAGTAAATATACACACACCAGTACACAATACACACATCACACACACACACACACACACATGCATGCACACACTGAAAGTCACACACAGACACACAGACACACACACACACACACACACACACACACACACACACACACACACACACACACACAGAATCTCTGTGTTTCTCTCTCATGCATACACTAACATGCTCAGGATGAAAATAAACATCCCAAATGGCAAACCCCTTTTATGATGAAGACAGAGCTAAAAACGAACAAGGGGCATAAGACTGTGAAAGGGGAGAGAAAAAAGGGGAGAGAATGAGAAGAGAGGTAGATAGTGAGAGGAGAGAGAGAGAGACAGACAGAGAGAGACAGAGAGAGAGAGAGAGAGAGAGAGAGAGAGAGAAATCAGAGAGCATGTTAATCCACTCACCTCGTCTGAACTGCAGACTGTTTAAACCAAAATGTTGTCTCTTTTTCACTCCCTCCCTTTCAATCCCTCTTTTTTACTCTCTCTCTCTCTCTCTCTCTCTCTCTCTCTCTCTCTCTCTCTCTCTCTCTCTCTCTCTCTCTCTCTCTCTCTCTCTCTCTCTCTCTTCATGTGTGTGTGTGTGTGTGTGTGTGTGTGTATGTCTCTGTCTATGCCCTAAAGCAGACACTATACTTCACACAGTCATCTAAAGCTTTCAGTAAGAATCACACATAAGCTTCATGAAACATTCAGCATGTCAACACTACCTGCTTAGCACCTCCACACACTTGGTCACTTGCAGTGGTCAGATTTACCAACACACACACACACACACCAAGTTACTTTGATGCACACATACAGATGCACAGCTTATTACTCACACACACTCATATGCACACACACGCACACACACCTACACACACACATACACCTCAGTCACTTTGATGCACACATACAAGTGCAATGCTTATGACTGTCTGTCTTTCACACACACACACACACACACACACACACACACACACACACACACACACACACACACACACACACACACACACACACACACACACACACACACACACACACACACTATAATAATGGTACACAAGGCTTCTGGTTGGTGGATAAGTGATGCAGCAATATGCAGTGCAGACTCTGCATCAGCAACATCCGGTTGTTCTGAAACAAACAACACACACACACACACACACACACACACACACACACACACACACACACACACACACACACACACACACACACACACACACACACAAACATTATCACCCCAACATCACCAATTATATTAATCTGTCACTCTAAATTGTGAGTATTCAGTGCTTGTCAGCAATTAATGCCTGCAATTTAATTAGCCAACGCATTTCCAATAGGCGTCAGATAAAGAATAACATAATGAATGACCGTGGCTGTACAAGTGAGAAAGGCATTAAAGAAGCCCACACACAATGAGATTAAAGGCTGCCTGCTGTTGCCAGATAGCCCATAGGAGAAGAATTTGTTTACAGCTTCGAGATTAATCTCGCAAAACCTGCAAAGCAGAGAACCATCGCAGGCAACTTTTCTTTCTCTGGCAACCACAGCTTCTGCAGCTGATGGGAAAATCGTAGTGGGAGTTTCATTCAGAGAGGAAGTTTAGAGAGGAGATGATCCGCCTGCTGCAAACTGACCTGTCAATCAAGTTGTCACAGTCTTGCATACATACGTAGATATACACACAGACACACACAAGCACAGACATACACACATTTATAAAGTGACATGGAGAGGAAAGTTTTGCGGCACTCCCACAAAAAGAAAACAGTTTGTGAGGGTGTGGTTGTGGAGAGGCTGGGTGTGTGTGTGTGGGGGGGTGGGGGTGGGGGGTGGGTTGTTACAGTTTGGGGCTGAGGAATGGGGGGGGGGGGGGGGGGGGGGGGTTACAGTTTGACAAGCACCAGATGCTGAAGATAGGATGCAAAAAACAACAGTAGTGATCCGTCAAAGTCATGGTTGAAAAAGCAAGCGGAATAGAATGACTTTAGCCACATTCAGAAAAACCTCTGCAAAAAGGCGCGCGCATGCAGAGAGTGACATTTTGTCGCCCTCCAGCTAAGCAAAAAAATCTGACATTGCTGAAGACATTTCTCTGAAGTTAACCTCAAACCACCTTTTCTGACGCACTGACATACCCAACCTCCTAATCAGTACACTGCCACTTATTCAGTCTGCTTGGCTCAGTACTCACCCATCAAACCAGCAGCGACACTTTCAAATAAAACAATGCTGCAGTTTTGTACAGCCTTCGGTTCAAAGTAAATACTTCCCCTTTGTTCACAAATGAGTCTGACAATCCGAGCCTGTTACTGTATTCTGAGGCTGTTAATCTGAGTCGGGTTAATGGTGCTATCACAATTGGCGAATATTGCATGTGTTGAAATCTGGTTACACCTTGTTTTACTGTCTCCATTACAAAGTGTGTAAACAAATGTCAACAAATGTAAACAAATGTAAATAAAATGTAAGATCACACTTACACTGTACCATAGGGTTAAGTTTAGGGTTAGTGTTAAGTGTGTACAGTGTCAGTACATAATCTTACATATTGTGTCATGATGATACACTAAAAAGTACAATTAAACAGTTAAAGCAGTTTTTAATTTATTGCTTTAATTTGACAATTAAAGCAGTTTTTCATTGGTTAAATATTCATATGGACCTTGTCTTTTGATGTGTTTTTGTGTGAGGATACGTGTGTGTGTGTGTGTTTGTGTTTGTGTGAGGATACGTGTGTGTGTGTGTGTGTGTGTGTTTAGGGTTAGTGTTAAGTGTGTACAGTGTAAGTACATAATCTTACATTTTGTGTAATGATGATACTCTAAAAATTAACCATGCAGTGTTTCATTTCATAACACACTTTGTTCAACACAACTTGTTTTATATTTGAACCACGAATGGAATAAAACATGCAAGAGAGGAAGCTCAACCACTTCCCTCAATGCTCACTGAGAAACTCCATACGTCTGTTGGGAACAGGCGTCTCCATATTGTTTATAATTTCTTTGCAGAGGCCAGTCTGCATAAGAAGCCTTTAAGAGTTTTTTTTATATAGTGTAGCCCACTAAGGGGATATAGAGTTTTTACAACCATGAGGAGATATTAGTACTGCCTTTACATTTAATTAGGCTGGTTGGGTAATCTGACTGTCATATTACTCTGGCTAGACACCTGCTCTGTTGGCATCAGTTACTGATAGCAGAAGCACGTTTCACTCATTAAGGCAAATAGCTCTCAGCAGATGTTTTGCAGGATATTTTATGTAAAAGTGTTTGATGTACACAGCACATTTAACCATTTAAACATTTAAAATTGCTGATTGTAGTCTTAATCAATCAGGTAATCTGAGTCTGGTTTTTCATACTTTTTAGTCACTAAGGAAAATGGCTGTGTGTAAATGCTACTCCTCGTTTGCACACCCACCCACCTTAAAGCTAAGCAATTCATGACTCAAGCCTTAATTTTCATTTAATTGCTAATTTGCTCTCCCCACTGCGGCAGTTCAAAAATCATTGGTAGTGTTAATTTGAAAGTTTTTAGTGTGATTTACTCAATCTAGTTATGT
>CM050205.1:13302500-13312500 GCA_027475355.1 Coilia nasus
TTTATGTACTCAGTTTAGAGAAAACACAAGAGAACCTGCATGTGCACTTAGGAAGAGTACTGTTGGGAGAAGAGAGTCAAGCTTCACGCTAAGCGCCAAGCTTCACGCGAGCTAGCACACTTAGCAAGTCTTGTCCTGTTTTTTTACTCCTAGCTTTGTCTGTCTCTCTTTGTGGGCAGCTGTGGCCTAGTGGTTAGGAAAGTTGGTCTTGCAATCAGAAGGTTGCCGGTTCGAATCCTGCCCTACCCATGGTTGAGATGTCCTTGAGCAAGGCATCTAACCCCACACTGCTCCAGGGACTGTAACTGAAACCCTGTAAATATCTCTAAGTCGCTCTGGGTATAAGCGTCAGCTAAGTGTAATGTAATGTGTCTGCACTACTATTGTCATGAGTCTAGATGATAATCCTTTGGTTCATCTCTATGGGTATGCGAACAACATCACTATGTATAGGAATTACTTTAATAATGTTTCTTGTCTATTATATGTATTTCATATTATCTCAAGCATTCCTCATTAAATGCATTTAACTTAATATTGCCTATCGAGTCTTTCGAGTAGAATTAAGTTTACACTCTTGCCTGTGCTCCCCTAATTCACGATCTAAAATCCCCAGGATAGTGATAATTAATGAATTGTTAGCACAAGACAGCTGGCCATTTTGGGCTTTGTCTGTTATGTGTTGTTACAACACTGTCAAGTTGCTAAACAAACAGAATTTGTGGCATACCTTTCTTATTTACATTTTTTTAAGGTCACCCATTGTTTGCCAACAGAAGCTCCTCCAGTTGGATTGGCAAAGGCAGAGACACCTGGCACAGTTTAAATAGAAAATTACCTCAACGTTAATTAAAGCCCTGCTATGCAACTGTCTTTTTCCTCCCTCTAAGTGTATTGTTAGATGGCTACTGAGAAGCCGGTTTTAATGTTAAAACCCAAGCCTCTGACACTCTGGAGAGCTAGACTCATTATACGGCCCTGCACAGCCATTCCGCTTTCTGAAGCTTTCCCACCACCTAATCAGCAGATCACGCAAACCCAAAGTCAGGGACAGTGGCGCCCCTGGGTTGTTAAATAAATTTGTGGAGGCACTCCAGAGCCTGGGACCAAGGGAGAGAGACAGAGAGAGAGAGAGAGAGAGAGAGAGAGAGAGAGAGAGAGAGAGAGAGAGAGAGAGAGAGAGAGAGAGAGAGAGAGAGAGAGAGAGAGAGAGAAGTAGAGATAGAGGTAGAGGTAGAGGGAGAGATAGAGGGAGGGAAACAAGCTGTAGAGAATTTTTTTTATTTCTGGCTTTTGTGTCACAAATTTATTGGCAGAATTTGGGGCAGACAGACCAAGTTTTTATCGTACAGTTTCTCAAGAAATGAGACTTAGGTGTTTACCAACAACAACAACTCTTTGATAGATCAAAGCACTGAAGGAAAACAGCTATATTATACCGGGGCTTGACAGTAGCACTGAACCCCATGGATTTGAGTTTTGACATTATGGGACAATTCTGCCAAAATTCTGCTGGAAAATCCCTCATACATATTTCATAATCATTGCTCTGGCCGCTGACAGGAGCACACTTTACATACAAGTTTCAAAACACTACGTACACAGCAGGCATGATGCTTATAGATCTCTTGGATGTAAAGATATTGATCTACACGTGTACACATGATCCCGTCAAGTCCTATCAAACCATCAGTTCTCCTCATATAGTCCTCCCCTGGGGGTGGGGGGTGGGGGGGTGGAGGCAATATCGGCAAGCTTAATTGCTAAAGCCGTCCTCCTATACATTGGCAAAGCATAACCAACACGAAGCCCTCAGTTCTTGACACATGATCGTCCGTGTAATATATTCACTGACATGTTCCCAGACACCCCTCATGCGAGCACTATCAAAGGGCTGCTTGGGTGAGGACATATGGCGTGCAGGATGTTTTTGTGTGTGTGTGTGTTTTTTTTTTTTCCGGGGCCCTGTTTCCGAGTGGCACTCAGGTTCTGGCTGGCGCTGGCGGTTCCGCATCCCCGCCCGCCTCTCCCCTGGCATCTGGGCCGGGGCCTTTGAATGATAATCAGGCCATTCCAAGCCCATGCGACAGCCAGGTGCTGGTGCTGACACGCTCGCTGCTGATCAAAGCCCATGGCGGTGGCTGTGGCGGTGATGAAGTTATTTTTTTTGATGCAGCAGATTGGAGAAAGGACGCGGCATCAGAGGCCCTCCAATCACAACGCCCCTGTCCTAATCACCACTGCCACTGGTTCTTGTTACAGGCCCTACACAGACTAGCAAATGACGCCCTATAAACAGGCCCAAAGAATGGGAACAAAAACAGGATGGCAGTGGGGAAATATTAAGACATAAAACAAGCCCCTCGTACTTCATTACATTTTGTACAGAGGGTCTGGACCAGACACTGTCAGAAACGATTTCTTTCAGGAGGTGTGGACTCTGCCGAAGTTTAAAACAAGCCTCTGCCTTTACCCAATCGCTAACGCATGGTCGTCACGTATGCAATTAGCCTACCTACGCACTACAATTCAAATGTAGCACACAAGGTCAACGTCACGGCTAACGAACACACCCTCTGTTCGCTCATTGGATCGGCCTTGCTGGGGCCAACTAAATGACCCTCAAGAGATTCCGGTCCAGACCCTCTGTACAAAATGAAATGAAGTACAAGGGGCGGGTTTACCAGGCTAGGGAAATATTAAGACATAAAACAAGCCTACAAATTAGCTAGTGTTACCCTAAGCACTGTTGTTAAATGAAGTTTAGTAAACAGCTTTGAAGTGTAGATATGTGTGTAGATTGGGGGGGCGGGGAGCGGGGGGGGGGGGGGGTGGGTTGCCATGCCTTTGTTTACTCTGTGCTCCCTTAGCTTGCTGTATCCTCCTTTTCTAAGTTGCTTTGGATAAAAGCGTCTGCTGCTAAGTGTAATGTAATGTAATATAACCCAAGACATGACAATGTATAATTACAGCGTTTGAATGAAACACCCTAACAATATTTATCACAGATAAAGTTATCAAGGCTTGTCTATATCGCAGTATATCTCTGGTTATATCATTACAAGAAGGCAGCTGTGGCCTAGTGGTTAGGGAGTTGGTCTTGCGATCGGAAGGTTGCCAGTTCGAAAATGATTTCTTGAGCAAGGCATCTAACCCCACATTGCTCCAGGGACTGTAACTGAAACCCTAAAATAACTGTAAGTCGCTGTGGATAAGAGCGTCAGCTTAATGTACAGTAGTTGGGTCTTGTCATACCATCAAATTTTGCTATGCAGCAACAAACAACAGAACCAACTGGTCAGAAAACTGCCACAGCAGCAATGAATTTGTCGAAGGCCTACCGTTTTATTTGCAGTTATCAGGGTGTGCACACAAAAAATCCAACATGATAGCATTGTTCAGTCATGATTGCAGTGCATGAGTCAGTCACCACAGGCTGGTGAGTTGAAACGACCACAGATTATTTCCAAAAATACTCAAGTTTCTCTTTCCCCTGGGATATACAGCCACTCTCAAACCTGCGCATTATTTAAGAATCAAGGCATCAAAGTGCTGAGCGTAATCACATTTAAAGCAAGACCGCAACATCACTATGTATAGCGCACCTCCCCAGGGACGTGGGCCAAGCATCCGTCAAAGCCTAGCTGATGAGGCTGTGTCACCAGGGAGACACTAATGAGGCTGCATCTCCCTGCCCGACCTGACCGGTGACATGCTAAGTGGCGCGATGAGAGACACAAGGATTAATCCGTTTTGGCGTCCTCTATTATATCATATCCCGCAGGTTTTGTAACTTCAGCGAGGAACAGACATTGCCGTGACAAGGTCAGGGGAAAATCCTAAGATGCAAAGGGCAGCGAGTGAAACAGAGTACTCGGGTGGGCATACATCATTTCCGATTGAATTGGAATATAATGACCTTATGCTATCCTCATTGTCTCTATAGGGTTATTTAGTGGCATAATCTATGGGAATAATTTATCCAGCTGTACTTTATAACTACAGTCTGTGCTATTTTAATTGGTTACCCGTTTTCGAGTGTTGCAATCAACAACTGAATCGTAAAAACACTGTCAGGGTTGGCTGAGAGGGCATAGTGCCCAGATGAAGACTCACTGGTGTCTGCACACCCTATATACACACACATCATGCAAGGCTTCTTACGTTTGCATATGAATGCACATACACAAACACATACTCATACACACAAAAGCAGTAAAACCAAGATGTTCTGCACAAACAGACAAACAGAGAGAGAGAGAGAGAGAGAGAGATGTGTGTGTACACACACACACACAAAACCAGTAAAGCCTAGAATTTCTGCACAATCACACACATACACACACATGCACGCACAAACGAACACACACATGCAAGCATGCACGCACGCACACATAAACACACACACCAGCATGGGTAGAATCCCAAAGCCCCAGAGATACTCAAGGGTAGACACTGCCCTTATTAAATTGTAATGGGAAGCTCATATTGTGTCAGAGTTTACTTTGCACGGCACTCTGCTGTGTTAATGAAATGGCACTGAAAGATCATTATAGCAGGAAGGTAATTATGGTAATCTCTACCTTAATTAGCATGGGTCGTCATTGTGCTGTTAATGCGTGTTCAAATGTGAATATGTGTGTGTGTGTGTGTGTGTGTGTGTGTGTGTGTGTGTGTACTACATGCATCTGGTGTGTCGCAGTGTAATTTCCACTTTAATAAGCATTGGCTGCAACTGTGTATTCAAATGTTACACTGCAATGTGTCAATGCGTGTATGCGTGTACTTATGCACATGTGGGTCTGACGCTACAAAAAAGAAAAGTTTGAGTTGTGTGTGTGTGTGTATGTGTATGTGTGTGTGTGTGTGTGTGTGTGTGTGTGTGTGTGTGTGTGTGTGTGTGTGTGTGTGTGTGTGTGTGTGTGTGTGTGTATGTGTGTCAAACAGCCTGAGAGAAAGAGAGACACATGAGGGGGTTTTAAGCATGCTAATGGCTCGTAAGTAAAAGCAGCCTCGGAAGACATATGCTGCTGAAATATGCAGCCGGAGCCCAATATACTGGCAGCGCTTTTACACTGAGCGATCAATCTCCACCAGCCAATATCTGCTGCTGTCACACACACACACACACACACACACACACACACACACACACACACACACACACACACACACACACACACACACACACACACACACACACACACACACACAGGCATGCATACATGCATAAAAACATTCAAATAACATCAGAGTTAATTGGCAGCTCAGGTCAGTTAACCAGTTTACACATGCAGATTTTATGTCCTGTTAAAATATATATATGAATGTCTGTGTATGTATTTGCAGGCATGTTTAGTGTCTGTACATGACTGCATGTGCATGGTTTGCTAATGACCGTGGGCATGTCCATTGCACATCTATGCGCAGACAAACCTATGAACTTGTCAAAGCCATCACCACTACTGCAAAAAACAGTTGACACATTTACCAAATGCCTTTGATGTAGTTACACTGAAGAACAAACGGATTGGGGGGGGGGGGGGGGGGGGGGGGGGGGCAGTGTTTGAACGCCACGTGTTTGCAAAAGCTCCACAGTGTATCATTAGCAATGTGAAGGTCACAGTTGTTCAAGCAGCCCAGACACTGGTGCTTTCATCCTGACAACAAACTGTTTGTCAGTGTTGTAAATATGCTGTATAGACCCTATTGCTTGGCCTGCTATGCAGTTACATTTCTGGTCAGGGGTGGAGTAATGAATGGGCCTACCAGCCCAGGCCCAGGTGACCAGATGTCGGAAAGGCCAAGCCATATTGCCCCCCTCCGCACCCCCCACACACATCGTAAATCCCTTCCCCAAGAGGCCTCGTGTAACAGGTAGAATAGTGTACGTATGTTAGGTAACCCCCCCAAGGTTCCATGTCAAATTAACAGCGCCCTCACTCCCCCTCCAAGGGTAGCATACATAAAAAATTAACTTCTTAACCAATCAGGTTAAGAATAGATGGACAGATTGGTGCACAATTTTTTGACATTTTGCCCTGGGGCACTCGATTCCTTAATCCGTCCCTTTTTCTGGTTGACACCACGCAAAGCTCTACACTGAGGAGACTTTCTGCTCTGTTTACAGGTGGGATACTCCTTATGTGCTTACCATAGACTGGAAAATCCAACATAAACATCAATAATAAGAATAAGTAATGTGCTTGCAGGGCTCCTCTGAACATTCATAAACTGCCTGCGGGCATTCTGTGTTTGACTTAAAACCTCTCTCTTCCTAACTGAGAAAACACAATCAATGTACAGAAATTCTGAGAACAAAATATGTCTCATATTAAAATGTATTTATATGATCAAAAATATGATTTCAAATTTGCTGTCAGTGGCAGTCACTGAAAAATCAAGGTGCATTTATCTAGTAAGGGATTCCTTCAAATACAAGTGTTTTCTTCTTCGGGGCAGTCTACAGAAAAAAATCTTTACTGGCAAAATTATATCAAATTTAAGTCACTGTGACTTCTGTTCCTAGATCAGGTATATGTAACAAGATTGGGATTGGTCAGTTCAGAATGCATGTAGGCTTTGCCTGTAAGCACAACAAACTGGTTGTTTTCTATGGGGTGCCATTTGTAAAGCGGCTCATGCTGAAAAAAGTAACATTTTTTCACATTAAGCTTGAAGCAATGTCTAAAAAACTGGTGTGAATTTTTGAGACTTAGCTTTTTGCACATTTACAACAATATTTGTCAATTAGAGATATTTTACATAGTTAAAGGAGAGCTTCGGTGTAAAATGAAAATTGGCATGTTAAAACATCATACCGAGTTGGTATGTGTACTGAGGAGCAAAATTGATTTAGCCTGTTGCATTCAGAGTTCAACTATTTTGTATCGTTTGTCCCAGAAGGCTAACAATGGAAGTGGTAGGTGCCCTTAGACGAAGCATGACGACTATATAATAGCGCAGGCACCTACCACTTCCATTGTTAGCCTTCTGGGACAAACGATAAAAAAATAGTTAAACTCTGAATGCAACAGGCTAAATCAATTTTGCTCCTCAGTACATATACCAACTCGGTATGATGTTTTAACATGCCAATTTTCATTTAACACCGAAGTTCTCCTTTAAGTCCAAATATTAAATGTCTAAATGATATATCTAAATCTAAATGTTAAATTAAATCAAACCTAAATGGTACATCTAAATTTACCATTTAGATTTACCATTTAGATTTACAATATAGATTTAGCATTTAGATGTAACATTTAGGTGTAACATTTAATATTTGGATTTGACTATTAAAAATACCTCTAAATTCATATATATACTATAAGATAACATATTGTTGCAAATGTGCAAAAGTGTGACTCCCAAAAATTTACAGTAGCTTTGTAAACATTGTTTCAAGCTAAATGTGACAAAATATGGCTGTTTTCAGCGCAAGCCGCTTTCCAAACGGCACCCCATGGTTTCCCTTCAGAACAGGTGCATAGAAAGGCTTGTAGTGCATGCAATATTACAATATTACTTTGCATGAGACATCTCACAAATATGACTTTTTCTGAGGGTGCCCCAGATGACCAGCCAGGCTAGTGCTGCCCTAGTGCCTCTGCTTAATATTGCTGCAGCACTATGCCAGGACACCATCCTGAGGCCTCAGTGTCCTTCAACTACATGTTTAACAACCAATCAGCAAACAGAAATTAGGGGCAGAACCAATAGGTCGTAGTTCAAATGAATTGCCCACCCACTGAGATGTAAACATCTGCCTACTTAGAGTGTGCAAACTCTTTTCACAAACTAAAACTGTCTGGTCCACCAGGCTAGGAGATGTCTTAAAATGTAGACTCCTTAAAAGGAGTTTTTATTCTGGAGGACAGGTGTGCTCATATTACAGTGGAACAAAGATCACTTGTAATTATGAATGTAAACAGTCAACATCAGCAAGTCTGATTTAAGGCGAAAACTCGAAATGTGAATATAGCCTACGTCCTGTAGGTCCTGGAGTCACCGAAGATAAAAAATCATGCAAAAACGATTTCTGTTCACCCACGAAAAAGAAAGCCTGGAAGAACACTGTCCTTCTCATTGAATAAAGATAAAAATCTCCTACGCTGTGCGGGTCTTAGGGATCAGTCAGGCCTTTACGTCAAACACTGGAGCTAAGCCAGACACAGCAGGCTGCAAACCAGGTCGTCTAGTCAGTGCCAGCAGTGCTTCCAGGTCCGCAGTGAGCTCTCACAGGTTCTAAGCTGCTCGCATGGGTCTGTGCTGCTGCTGGTACCGTGTCCAGGAAGCATAAATCCACCATATGCCGGGGTCGGCCATCGAGTGGCCTTAGCCTTATGTCCCCTCTCCGACGGAGGCGTGTGTTGATTCTTCTCAGAGACGAGAGGGGATGGTGTTCGCTGGTGAAGCTGGCTGTTTATGCAAAATGTCTCTTTGATATTTCTAATGCAGAGACAAAAGAAGGGCTGTAACTCAGAGAAAGGAAAGACTGTTCAACACAGACATTTACAAATGACATGACAAAAGTGACCTTAAATCTCAGCTTACAAAATGGCAAAAATATAATAAAGGTGGAACTGTTATAGTAGTACAGACAACTGAACTGCACTCTCTCTCTCTCTGCCATGCTCACACACACACACACACACACACACAGAGAGACACGCACACACACGCACACACACACACACCACACTCACTCACCCAAGCACACACCCACAAAAACCCATCAAGTACATGCCCTAAGCAATTGAGCTGACACTGGCTTAAAGCTTTCAATTATGCCCGACGATTAGCAGCCCTCCAGCTTCAGCTAAACTCATTTGGGCTTCTACCACAGCCATCCCAGCGCCACCTCTGAGCTCCAGTGGTGAGAGATCCCACGAGTCCACACACACACACACACACACACACACACACACACACACACACACACACACACACACACACACACACACGCATGGAGTCTATTACACACTCACAAATCAATTACAAAACTTCAACATTGTGTGTGTATGTGTCTGTCTGTCTGTCCAAGACACCAAAAAAATAGATTGTGTGAGATTTATTGAGTAATTGTGTGTGTGTGTGTGTGTGTGTGTGTTTTCAACAGACATAGACAGCATGCATGTGTTATTGGGTGTGTTTGTGTGTGTGTGATGTGTGTCTGTGTGTGTGTGTGTGTGATGTGTGTTTGTGTGTGTGTGCGTGTTTGTGGCAGTATAGCCGTAGGCAGCACCCTCAAATTTCTCCCACTGTGCCCTATGATCTGACATCATATCTCTGCCTCAGGGAAACTGGGAGATGAATATCCCACCTACACACACACACACACACACACACACTCGATAACTCATGCACACTCTCTCTTTATGTTTTTGGCGCGCGCGCACACACACACACACACACACACACACACATTCAATAACTCATGCACACTCTGTCTTTATATCTGTAACACACACACACACACTAGCAATACACCTGCACGCATACACATACACAAACACACGTATGCACACATTATTTTCCACCAAATCATATTATTTAATGCAAGAAAACAGAGAGAGAGAGAGAGAGAGAGAGAGAGAGAAAGAGAGATCGGGGGAGATCAAAGCCACATAAAATTGATATTTTGTAAACACAGGGAAAGAGAAAGCAGACAGACACACAAAGGCAAGTTCACCCTAGCCCTGAAAAACAAAAACACTAAAAATCACGGTCATAAAGCTGATTTTGTTGCTGTCTTGTCTCTTTTCTTGTGCAATAGAAAATACATAACACAGCCCACAGACAAAGACACACAAACACGCACACACACACACACCCACACACACACACACACACACACAGACCAGATGTCTTAGTGCTATGCCAGTAGTTAATACATCAATCAGAGGTAAATACCACATACACCCAGGGCCACATAGAGCTGTACTGACAAGGCCCACACCCACAGCAATTCAGCTATCCATCATAACATACAGCCATC
>CM050205.1:13320000-13352500 GCA_027475355.1 Coilia nasus
GTGGCTTTAGTACTTGGCTGTTATTTTCCATCATATGGGTGTATGTGAGGGAATAACTCTCTCTGTGTGCAGATTTGTGTGTTTGTGTGTGTGTGTGTGTGTGTGTGTGTGTGTGTGTAACAGTGGTAGAAAAAGAGAAAGAGAGAGACAGAGAGACACAGAGACAGAGAGGCAAGGAGAGAGAGACAGACAGACAGACAGACAGAGACAGACAGACAGACAGAGACAGACAGACAGACAGACAGACAGACAGACAGACAGACAGACAGACAGACAGACAGACAGAGATGGAGAGAAGCTCCATGAACAGGGCTTAGGGGGATGTCCACATACAATTACCTCTGCACCAGCTGAGGCAGCTCTGTGTCTACCCCCAAAGCCAGGGGAGGGTGGGGGAGGCGGCTCATTAGCACTATCCTCTAGACTAGAGGGGCACCTTCTGTAAATGAACACCTGTGCAGGAGAGCCCCCCCCCCCCCACCCGACGATAAGAGTGTCTTCTCCAGCGCTGGGATGCATCGTGTTATCCGCCGCACCTCCTTCGCTGAGAACAAAACCTTCGTCCCCCATGCGATCTGTCCGGGGCCTGTTTAATGCATACTTTTAACACGTTTTGCATTAAAATTTCGCTGATGCTGAGATTTGTTACATCCACGGGAGGTCTCAAAGCAATTTAACTGGTGAATAACTTTTTTGTTAAGGAAGCTTTCAGGAAAACAGGGATGTAATCCCCAAACCCACAGCAAAGTTCTCCACTGTTTTTTTTTTTTTGTTTCACAAGGAGAAGGGACCTTTATAGTACAGAAAACTTTTGCGTAATTTCACTGTAACAAATTTGTCAGGTAGAACCCACTGAAACCTTTGATAGGTAACCACACTGAAAAAAATGTTTTAGAATGTCACACAAGGGTCAGACCAAAGTAATAATGATTCTATCTTGCTCTTAAGTGATGCAAACTGGTTGGTGACATTCCAAATGTCACCAAATTGGAGTCCCGTACCAATAAGAAGAATGTGTCTCCTGCACCCTCAACCATGGTCCTAATGCCTTGAGCAAGCCATCTAGCCTGTACACTGTACCTAAGTCGCTCTCTTGATAGGAGCGTCCACAAAGTGTAATCAGCCCCTCCAGTTTTTCACTAATTTTTTTTGTGATTTTTTGCGATGAAAATGACTGATTTTGTGGAGGCGTTTTCTCATAATTTGCGACCAATTTTGCAGGGGGCAACCACAAGGAAAAAAGAACCAGAAAATCTGCCTCTTTCGCTGACACGAGTTAAGCCTGATTCACACCGACTTAAGCGTGTATGGCACGTATCCATGTACAATATGTTTGTATAGTGACAGAATACGCTCAGATCAGGCGTGCAGTGTGAATAGTCTAATTTGTTAACATGCATTCTAAACGAACACGGGCAGAAAACGGGCACGCGGTGTATACGCAGAGTGTTTGGTGGGAATCAGGCCTTAGTGTGATGGACGCCTTGGACAGGAGTTTCAATGGATTTTCTTTTAAATTCAATGGTATTAAGTATGGAATGTGTTCTCACATCAAAAAAACTGTACAAGTTTCTGCTGTTCATCTCCCAATAGAGTACAGTGAGAGTGATGTGACAGTACCACTAAAGGTATAACACCTCCCAGTCCCCTACATGCTACCTGAATCAGAGGAATGTCTATCAGAGGAGGATATTGCCCTGGAGCTTGAAGTGCAGAACAGCAGCTGATTGAAAGAGAGAGAGAGAGGGGGACAGAGACAGAGACAGACACAGAGAGCGGGAGAGAGAGAGAGATAAAGAGAGAGGTGGGGGGAGAGAGAGAGGAAGATGGAAAAAGAGTGAGAGGCAAGAGAGGAGGATAAAGAGAGAGATTTGGAAGGGAGAAAGAGAGAGAGGAAGAGAAAAAGTGTGGAAGTTAAAAGAGATGAGGGCAGTGTAATGACTGTAACATACAGTGATTGCCCATGGCCAGGCTGTACATCCTCAAGTCTACAGTGGAGGGGGTGGCAGCGGTTAAATGATGATGGCAATGGATGTAGGTGCCATTTTGTAGGATCAGCAACACAAGAGAGAGTTAGTGCGTGCGTGCGTGTGTGTGAGGTGAGTGAGTAAATGACAGTGATTGTGGATTGTGTAGAGTGTGGATTTGTACTGGATGGGTGGTGGGTGGGTGTGTGTGCGCACACAGTTGGGTTGGTAGGTTTATGTGTGTGTGAGTTACATAGTGTACATGGGTTGTGTCCGTGTGTGTGTGTGGGTCCGTGTGTGTGTGTGTGTGTGTGTGTGTGTGTGTGTGTGTGTGTGTCCTGGTTGTCCTAGCTTTTATGTGCATCTCTAGGTAAAGAGCAAGGGCCAGACCATCTAATCAGTGTGTGAGGTGCACTGGAAGACTTAGACAGCAGGGGGCAGAGGTCAGCCAATGGCCAATCCAAAGGGAGGCAGGCTGCAGTGATGATGGCAGCCCTGGGGGTCAGGAGACATAGAGGGGAGTCTGTGTGCAATATGTGAAATTCCAAGATGGCCGATTTTGTAGCGTAGTACAATAGGCACTGGGCCAGCACCACTCCCAGGCGCGACCCAGAGCAGCTCCCCTCAGACCAGAGGGCCCATCAGGCGTGACGAGGGACAACAAAGCACTAGCCAGGAGTTCCTGCTAGCAAAAGATGGCTGAGGGCTTGGGGTGATTGCACTGCTAATAGGCTGCTTACATGCACAGTAATTGGCCTGATAGCAGTGCCATTTGCATCCCATTTGTTTGCCTCTGAAATGTCAGGTAAACAAAGAGTAAACTAACAGAGGGGAGGAAAAAAGAAAACAGCATTTTTTCATCTTCTGATTCGAAATGCATAGTAATCAGGTTGATTTGGTCATGTAGCCTATGTTTAAACCAGAGATCTTTACAGGCTTATAAATCATGACGTTAAGCATGGGCATTAAGGGGGAACTGTAGGGCATCAGAGGCCCTAAGGAAACAGTCTCCATTTATGTTTGTTGTTGCTGCTGTTATGAGCCCACTGCCATTTCTCTCTCCCAAACCCGCTCATCTAATCTTCCATATCTATAAAATCCCAAAAAATGAAATGAAATGAAAATAAATATGCAAAAGGGGTCTTCATTACTCACAAATGTAAAAATTGCAAATCAATCATAAACCCTCTAATATTTAGTAGGCTATCTAGTGTTTACTCTAGTAAACAGTTTCCTGACTTGAATGTCCTGTCCTTCAAAAACTTGCTTGGCATTTTAAAAAGATAAATAAAGATTAACAAATGCAGCCGAGTCACCTAGAGACACAACCACTAAGTCACCAAGAGACACAACTACTTTCCCTTACAATTGTTTTCCCCATGAAAATGCTGAGGCCCTTAGTGAAAATGTGTAAGGGCTCATTTCCACCGCCTCGTTCAGCGCGTAGCCGTGTTCAGCGCGTGGGCGTATACAATAGGTTTGTATGGGGACAGAATACGCTCAGAACACGCTTGCGGTGGGAATGGTCTCATCTGCTAACGTGCATTCTAAATGAATACGGACAGAATACGGCCACATGCTGAACACGCAGAGAGTGCGGTGGAAATGGGCCCTAATACTGCGCTGCACTACTTGCTTGGTCAACAGCATGGTGACTCACAGGCCTGCAGCACATATCAGCATAAATTTGGTAAAAGGGTGATGAATCAGAGCTGAGATTTTATCTGTTATTCCTCCAGGAGCTCGCATCGTCCCTTAAAGCACCCTGGCTACGCCTAGCGTACAGTGAAGCTGTGCATTCTAGTTAAGACTTCATCTCCAAGGGGGGAGATCTTTCGACCTCCATTTTGCCCGTGCCATGTGGCGCCCATTGGCTGTCTGGATTAGGCTGCTTCTTCCTCAGCCCTGAGTTAACAACACACAGCCCGTCAGTTTTCCTCTGGCCAAATCACTATTTCTTTAGGCCAAGTCAAGCAGATTTTTCCTCTCCCAAGAAGATAACAACATCACGAGGCGAGGGACGGAGGGAGTCCTGAGAATGATAAATCTGATATTTGTAAAAGTTATGCCGGCTGGCAGGAGATGTACAGGGGGAAAGATTCTTTTTTTTTTTTATTATTCCAACTGCAGGAGTCTTGTCTGTGCAGACTAAAAAAGACGAACAGGTGAGGATGTATGCATTAAAGTTTGGTTTTAACCCAGAGGTCAGTGGTATATGTGAAAGAGCAAATATGCTATAGAAACTGTTCCACTTAAGTTGCAAAAGATGTCTCTAAGTTAAATAAATAAATACATAAATAAACAAACAAATAAATAAATAAATGTTGATAAAGCATCTGTACAAACAGATAAGGAGAGAAACTATAATCTAGTCCCAAGGTAGTACAGGAGCAGGCATGCTTGTCAGTTGCGTGCTTGCATTTTCCCATGCTGCTTAAAGCCGAACAAATACACTTCAAATATTTCAAAGCTGATGGGAGCGGCTGTCATGATATCCCACAAAAAGATGTATGTACGGTATGAGAATACTAAAATAAACACTAAACTGTGGTAAACAACCACAATCCCTGGTGCCCAAATATAATTCTTTTTGAAGAAGAAAACCCACGCCTTATACTTAGACAGGTACTGGTCTTAGGAGGGTAATGATAAAAGAAGTATAAGACTGCACATTTTGGGTGAAAGCCACTTATTTTTACTTGACAAAAGGCTTGTATCAGGCTGAGACATTGGCAACTAAAATACTATATGGCATCTTCCTAGCATGTTTCTTTCATCTTTGCCTAAATGTAATTAGACATAATTGGCCTCCAGCATAACCATTACCACTGCTTAGAACTCAGGGCGCTTTCTCATAAACATGGAAGGCAGCTCTGTGAAAGACTTAGTATATCAGGTAAAAGAGCTTGGTGCTAACAAATGTATATACTGAAGAGACCTAAGAGTAAACTTGACTTCAGACATTGACTTGTAACCCTTGGACAACCATGATATGAGATATAATCAAATACTTCCCCATGTTTTCCCACATGAAGAGACATAACCAGAGTACAGTTTACAATTCCCCACTGCTGTCACTGCAGACAGAGTTTTCCAGTGTTCATTTCTCCCCATCACCCCTCGTCTATGTTGTCTATTTGTTATCATTGTGGGAGAGGCTCAATAGGGAATATGGTATAGCTGAGATAATAGGTGTTATTAGGACTTTGTGTGCGTATCATCGCCAAAACGCAGAGAAGAGCCAAGAAGGCACAGGACATATAATTATACACAATTACCCGCGCTGTTTCGCTGAGGTAGCTGGATGTAACCTGCAAAGGGCTGAAAAGTAGGCATTCAGCCTTGGAGAAAGACAGAGTGACAGAGTGCAAAGCTCTCAGAGCCATTATGTCTGCAACTGCGTATGCCTGCCTGACTGTGTGTGTGTTTGTGCGTGTGAGTGAGTGAGTGAGTGTGAGAGTTTGTGTCTGTGTATACATATATACATGGAAATTTTATTTACACAGATACAAGCCAACAAGGACAGACGCATGCATATGTTCTCATATATGCACACATACACGTACCCAAACATGCACGCACACACACACACACACACACACACACACACAAAGCCACATACATATTCATACAACTAAGACTGGAAGGGCCGTTCCGACCACCACCCCCACCACAACCCATCACCATCACCACCCCCACCACCCCATCGTTTCTCACCCAGCATGTGACACCTCAGCTGGCCTCCTCCACATCCCCTCTGAGCTGGGCGAACCCCATGAATATTCCTCCGCCTGGAGTGCCATTCGCACCCCCCCCACACACTCGGCTTCACCGACAAATGCCTCCATGATTATGGGAATTAGTCTTTGATGGAGGAACATGGAATTCAGTGTTAATTTTATGGTTTTCAGAGACGATGGACTGTTCGCATACAGTAAGTGGCTCTTGGACATATTAATATTTTTAAATAATACATTTAAAAAAAAAAAAACTGAACAGCACTGGATAACACTGCTACTTTCATGGACAAACCTCTTTGTTATTGGAAAGCTGAAGTTTCAGCTTCCACATCTATAGTAGCCTGGTAAACCAGCCCCTCTTACTTCATTTCATTTTGTACAGAGGATCTGGCAGTACTGTATTGAAAAAGGTTTTCTTTCTGGAGGTGTGGACTCTGCGGACGTTTAAAACAAGCGGCTCTACCTTAACCCAATCACTAACGTCTGGTCGTGACATAAGCACTTAGCAGCTGTGGTGTAGTGGTAAGGGAGTTGGTCTTGGGAAGGGAGAGTTGCAAGTTTGAATCCCACCCTAACCATGACTGAAATGCCCTTGAGCAAAGCATCTGACCCTGCACTGCTCCAGAGACTGTAACTGAAACACTGTAAAATAACTGTAAGTTGCTCTGGGTAAGAGCATCACCTAAGTGTAATGTAATAATTATTAGCCTGCCTGTGCACTACAATTCAAATGTAGTGCACAAATTCAACATCATCACTCACAAACACTCCCTGTGTTCGCTGATTGGTAGGTAAAATTGCGCTTGAGACAGCAAAGTCAATGGAAGCACTGTCAGACCCTCTGTACAAAATGAAATTAAGTACGAAGGGCTGTTTTACCAGGCTACACCCATAGCACCGATTTGGCAATAAAACATATGAGCTTAAAAAAGTGATAACATGCTCCTCTACCCATGTGGTCTATGTAATAACCTTCCGAATGTGTGCTGGCAAAACCACCCAAGCCTTGCAACATAGAATAAGCAAACATAAAAGTATCATTAAGCACAATGATAGCGATTATCCTGTAGTGGTACCTTTTAATGACCACAGACATCATATTAACACTCTCCAAGCGTGCGGTGTAGAACAAGTCACAAAAGAGGCGTGGGCGGGAGGGTGCGGTATTTGAGAAACCACTATTACAACGTGAGGCGTTTTGCATATATACTTTACAAAGGGGTTAAATGAAGAGCTTCTGAATGTCATGCTTTGATTTTTTTTTTTAATTCTTTTTTCTTCTTTTTTGTGATGTATGTATATACTCTCTATGTTATACTATGAAATATTGTATGCTAAACATGAGGGAGAAAACATGTTTGTATTATATCTATGTAGGACTATAACAAAATGTTTGCATCTCCCATTCAAATGCAATCAATGTTATTACAAATGGCACCCTGCCATACTCATGTGGACTGATTAGTTATGTCACTCTATTGGCTGGCTCCTGTAAAATCATATATATATATATATATATATAAATAGATAAATAGATATATAGACAGACAGACAGATAGATAGACAGATAGACAGATATATGGATATATAGACAGATATATAGATATATAGGCAGACAGGCAGGCACGCAGGCAGGCAGGCAGGCAGGCAGACAGACAGACAGACAGACAGACAGACAGACAGACAGACAGACAGACAGACAGACAGACAGACAGACAGACAGACAGACAGACAGACAGATAGATAGATAGATAGATAGATAGATAGATAGATAGATAGATAGATAGATAGATAGATAGATAGATATAGCATGTGGTTTTGAAGACGTTGTAAGTCTGGTCTGACTGACCCAAACGTCAGCTTTTCAGTAATAAAAAGGTTTGTCCGTGAAAGTAGCAGTGTTGCACTTCTCAGTGCATTTTAAAAGCTACACCCAGATCAAAATAGCTGCACCTGCAGTATAGTCCACCAAGGTGTGCAGGCCCCTTCAAGCCTTTGTGAAACTTTTTTTTTTTGAAAATTGCTGATCTTTAAGTAGGAAGCTGTGAATTTGTCTGTGTCTGAGAGTGTGTGTGTGTGTGTGTGTGTGTGTGTGTGTGTGTGTGTGTGTGTGTGTGTGTGTGTGTGTGTGTGTGTGTGTCTGTGTGTGTCTGTGTGTGTGTATCTGTTTGTGTATCCTCACATCTTCTACGTTGATTGGTATATGTTCAGTCAGTTCCCCTTTCATCGTGCTATGTTTTGTTGGGAAAGTCAATGTGTGTGTGTGTGTGTGTGTGCGCATTTGTGTGTGAGCATGTATAAAGCTGTGGGAAAATGTTAGAGTAAGTATGGGCACATGCAGGCAGACACACACACACACACACACATCCTATTATTAGTTATAAGAAGAAGTGAATCAGAGCATATCTCACGTTACTGCAAACTAGGCTTCCGTGACTGATGAGGGAGAGCGAACAAGAGGAAGTAAAAAAAACAAGACAGGTTGAGAGAATGTAAGAAAAAAAAAACAGAAAGAGAGAAAAACTGAGCCAGAGCAGAAAAAAAGAAAGAGTGGGGGTATAGTGAAAAAAGGAGGGCAAGTGAGTGAGAAAATGCTTATAAAGTCTCCAGACTGGAGTCTGGAGATAATGACATGTCCACACGTAATCCAGCGAGCCGTACAACTCAGCCCACCAAAGCCTGCAATGCCTACATGACTGCCTGAGCCTAAGATGGCTGTAATGGGGCCCAATTTCACCCAATCTAGCCACAGTAACCCAGGGAAGCTGGGCCTTTCACATTTGTATTCATGAACATAATTAACTGTGTGGCTGAACAAGTGGATCAGCACTGCCACCTACTGGACATGTGCAGCTCTGCTGCTAGGCAAAACCTGTGACCGTGACTATGCAAACACACACACACACACACACACACACACACACACACACACACTCACACTCAGGAAGGGGTACTTGGAAAGACGGACAGACCGTAGAACTCAATAAAGCATGAAACAGACGCCTTTCACTATTCAAGATTTTATTATTAGATAATCATTTAGCAATCAACCGAGACGCATTTATCTTGTAACAACCCAGAGGATGACATGACAGAGTGCACTGTAAGTCTAACAAAATGGTGAACTGAGACACACAAAGCCAAACACACTGTCCTATGGCACCTGTTCTTTTCCTATACGTGACAGCAACAAATGCTGTGAAATCAGCACCCCCTTGTGGACAACTGTGGATGTACAGTCCAAGGCTATTAGCCACTGGTGCTGTTGCACTATGCAGTCACAGCAGTGGGGTTACTGTGTACACATGTCGACAGGTCCAGTGTCTCATTACCTGCACCGGCACCTTGAAGTATACAGCTTGAAGTTACTGAGGCGAATCCTGCTTCTGCTGGCTCAGCTAGAGTAAACATGTGGCCCCTGAGGAGTTCCCGTGCTGCACATACACGTACCAGTTCGGTGGAGGTGAATACTGCACTCATTTGTTGCCATAGGCACTGAGCTCTTTGTCCAGGATGTGAGTGAATCTGTGGTTGAGGAAGAGGAGCTGCCCGTGGGGAAGGTACCGGTGAAGCATGGCGTCAATGCGGTCACGTTTTAATAGGATCTGAGAGAAAGAGCGAAAGAGAGAGAGAGAGAGAGAGAGAGAGAGAGAGAGAGAGAGAGAGAGAGAGAGAGAGAGAGAGGAAAGAAAGAAAGGAAGGAAGAGACAGGAGGTGGAAAAAATAGAGAAAGAGAAAGAAAGAGAGGGGGAGCAAGCAAGAAAGAAAGGAAGAGGCGGAAGAAGGGAAAAGAAGAGAGAAAGAGAGAGAGAGAGGGAGAGGAAAATAGAGCAAAAAGGGCCAGTTTTTGAGTAAGCTGTGGCTAAAAATATTACACCTAAATGGCAGGATGCTGCTGACGCCACTGCCTGCTCTCACAAACCCTGACACTGACAAAGAACCCAATGATTAGTGTTCATTTCAGTATCAAGAGTTGTCCATCAACGGATACATGTTTTCATGAAAAGTTACACTTAAAAGGTGTCACTGCATTGTTTTTTCATTAACTTTGTGGTGGTCTGTAGTATTAATGAATGCCCTGTGAGACGATTTTAGTGGAAAAAACAGCTTTTGTGCTCCTGTTTCAGGTTGCTCTAGTTTGGTGGAGGAGATGGACATGTGGGGAGAATGACAGGTTCTTGGCTATGCTAGTCACAGGCTACAATCATTGAAAGCCCATTTGGTCATAGCACACCAAATAGAAGATTTAAAAGTTCAAAACAAACACACCTACTTACCTATAGTTTGCGAGGTGAAAGTGTGCTGCAATGAGACTCCTCCAGTACTCACAACTATGGCATGGCTTTTTCTAATTAACAAACTTACATCACTTTGTTTGCCTTTTCCTTATTCGCTCGTTTTTCCCCCTACTTTCTTCCATTGACTGATGGAGGCAATCGGGGTAGAACAACATTTTTACGTGCAGCATGCATACATTTCCTTTGGGATAAATAAAGTTACTCTACTCTACACAACTCGGAGTGACCTATCCTATTTCAAAAAGAGCAAGTACTAAAGGTTTCTCATGGAATGGCACCTTTAAAGCAAACACAAGTCTGAGGATAACGATGTTGTTTGTGATTATGATCATTAGTGTGATGATTAGTAAGATCATAATAATAGGGATGACTATGGCACTAACAGTAATGCTGGAGATGCTATGGTAATGGTAGTAACTATGATGATGATGATGGTAATGATTAATATGACCATGATAATAGGCATAATTACTGCATTAATAATAATGATGACGATGCCTGTGGTGATGGTGGTGGAGATGATGATGATGATGTATGATCATAACAATAAGGATGATTACAGTCCTAATTATAATGATGAAGATGCCTATGGTAGTGATGACAATAATAATTTTGAGAATGATGATGATGATGATGATGATGGATTACCTCACTACCGTGTCCTAGCAGCCGTAACTCCTCCATGCAGTGGCGGGCGAGGTTCCGCAGGGTTCCTTCAGCCAGTAGCAGGTTCTCGTGCATCTCGCACACCAGAGTGAAGGCCAGGTTCTGCACCCCCAGCCACAGAAGCGTATGTTCAGCAGGGAATGGCTGCCCAGCGCCGAGACGCAGCATGCCAAAGTCAGCCTCACCCAGCGCCACTGCCTCCTCTCCCAGCACGCACTCTACGCAGGGGCTGCCCGCCGCGTCACGATGCAAAGATATCGCCGTCCGTACACGCCTGAGGGGGTGCAAGGTGCAAGCAAAGGTGGGAAAGTTATAACATAGACCGGAGGTTTCTAATGGACCACCTTCAACAAAGAGGTCGACAGTCATTCGCAAACACTGATTAATATTTCTTACATATTCATATTACAGTGGCTCTGTCCAGTTCAGGCTTGTGGCAGAAGTGTCAAACAGGGATGCCCATAGTAGGGGGTTATTACAAGTAAATGGTTTACAAACAACCCTACTTAACTCAAAGTGAGAGGTAAATCTAACTTAACACCAGTTAAGAGCCCTGTGCCTGACAAAAACAATGCAAGTTTCATGCAGGTTTGTAACGATTTGAAACAGGACATACAGGTTAAGGCCTAACATGCTGTCAAATTGTTTAGAAACTGCTCAGGCAGCACACATATGGTAAGCAGCACAATGTTCACAATGTTATTGCAGGTGCGCATGGGACTCTTGTTGTTACCGAGCCAAAGCTAGAAGTCTCTCCTTCTGAAGGAGGCGTCTTCTCTCGGGGTCAGTTTCCGAGTTGTCCTCCGGTCCAAACACACGGGAGTAGAGCACGCGAGAGCCGCCAGCAGAGAGTGCGTTCACCGAACACACGGTGTGAATAAGGAAACAGCACACCATGGCCCCTATAAAAACCATAAAGACACAAACATTATTTTGTGTTCCTACAGTCCAGCAAAAACCACACGTAAGCAGCAGCAACAAATCTTTGTGCATGTCATTAGCAACGTACTTGAGGTGTATGGTCGATGATTAGCCTACTAGATATACTTATGTGCAAAAGGAGCGAGTAACCCCAATTCTCTGAGTTGTTACATAATTTCGTAGGTTAGGTATTTCATGAAAAGGAAAACGATGGCAACTTACCGCTTTCTTAGAGGACTGTCAGGCACTTCCGTGTTTATTCACGTGACAGCAAGACAAGCACTTCGGAGGTTAATGCATCTTCCAAAATGCACGATAGGTGGCAGTGTTTCCCAAAAAATGTACATAGCTGAATTTTTTTGATAACCATGACGAACAATGTTAATACATTTCAGACACGCAAATTGAGCACTGATTTATTAATGTGGTGTAGCAACATTTGCTCTCCTTTCATGGACAGCTTCCAGAGTTGTTAACAATTTGGTCAACGGTCAATTTGCTGCAGACAAAAAGGGTCTAGCCTGAGAATCACTCACTTAAAAAAACACTTGGGGCCTATCTGTGGGGGTTGTGTTGGCAGCTGTGAATTGGTGGCATCATAGATCTGTCTCTGCCTTCCTGAAGCCCTGTTTCAGCTTGCCATTATAATGGCACTGGCATAGCTGTAACTGGCCAACCAAAGAGACACTGGACAGTCACTACAGTGGCATGCTAATGGATGACTCAGAATGAGTCTTACTGTTGGCTTTGGCCAAGTTCCGCAGGCGCAGCATGAGGCACCATGCCTTGCTATGCGATTCTAGGCTTGTGCTGTGGACAGTTTATATAGTTTTGTACTTCATTTGTTCTTTCTCTGCAAAGGGAGCTCCAGCTGTAACTGCACTGCAACTTCACAGGTAGCCTGGTATGTGGTAATAATTACAGATACAGACTGATCACACATGGTCACATAGATAATACTCCCATCTCTTGCTCTCACTCTCTCCCACACACATGTACACACACACACACACACACACACACACACACACACACACACACACACACACACACACACACACACACACACACACACACACACACACACACACACACACACACACACACAGAAACACACACACATTTACACACACATGCACTCACCCAGAGACACCTGAACGGGCGTTAGCTAGTTGGAGAGGTTTTTTCTTTTTCTCTTACACAATTATATTCTTTGTCTTTCACAAGCATCCTGGTCCTTGAGAAGTTGTTGCATGTCTGAATAGTTTTAGGCCAGTAACTAATCCCTGTACTTGGCAGTGTGTGAACCAATCAGCTCCACTGCAAAACTGTGTGTGTGTGTGTGTGTGTGTGTGTGTGTGTGTGTGTGTGTGTGTGTGTGCGTGTGTGCATAGACATCCTATACATATGTATAGTATATGTATAGGGTGTCTATGTGTGTGTGTGTGTGTGTGTGTGTGTGTGTGTGTGTGTGTGTGACTCCCACCCTTCCTGTTGACGAGGTGTGTGCTAACCAAGAGGGGAAGAGCTCATTCTCATTTCCCTTACTGAGAATAATCTAAACAAGACAAAGAAAGAAACAAGTGTCAAAAAGAAACACAGAGAACAAAGGATCTGAGTAGGAGTATCCAAAGGTCTCACATAAACTGAAAAATATTACTTCACCAAGACTTTTGAATTGATTTGGTCTGATTCATGCAAGTGTAATGAATGGAAGTCAAGCAAGTTTTCAATAGCTGAAGAACCAATGGTACCTCCACAGACTTCCCAAAGAAGAACTGAATTTAAATTTTTGTTTTTAATCATCTTGCCAGTTTGCAGGATGTCCATATCATGTTGTACTTATCTATAACCAGATTTTTTTGAATGCATAGTATATTTCATGTAAGTGTGTACAGTGTGTAATTCACAGAAAATACTCTGAATTACGGTCAGTTATGACAAGTTATGAGACTTATCAAACTGTCTGTCACCTCATCCTCAGCGTTGGTGTCCTGCATGCAGATCTGTGCTTCCAGAGTAAAAGATTAGGCGATGAGGTAGATTTCTCTCATCAGATCAGTAAAACACTTGCATTCAGCATGGACCCCTTAATAATGCATGTCTGCAGGGTTTCTGACCATAGTGCAGATGCACTCATTTAACTGAGCTGAGATGACGAGATGTGCTGAGATGCTTCTTCATCTGACAAAAGCATCATGTTACATTTGCACACTCACTTTCAAAGAAACACACACACACACACACACACACACACACACACACACACACACACACACACACACACACACACACACACACACACACACACACTTTGCTGCTCTGGTATTCTTACACAGAGATAGAGAGAGCAGCAATGCATTCAAACACACAGGCACTCAGTCATACAATAGGGCAGCTGTTAGTTCACAGCTGCTGGTCATGCTTATTTAACACAGCAGGGCAGCGGAGCCCCCTAACCCTACACACACACACACACACACACACACACACACACACACACACACACACACACACACACACACACAGATGCTGCCAATAACCAACATGTCCACCAAGAGCAACATGTCTTCCCTGCAGGAGGATTTCAAAGATAGCTCAGACAAAAAAAGTAAAGTGTGTGTGTGTGTGTGTTGAGAGAGAGAGAGAGAGAGAGAGAGAGAGAGAGAGGGAAATTGTGAGAGAGATTGTTAAAGAATAGCAAAAGACAGAAAATGACTATTTCGGTTTTCTAAAAGGGAAACAAGCAGAATAAGACTGTAATTTTGTTTTTCAGAGTAAATCAAATTAACTTCAAGACCTAATTATCTCATTACAGCTGTAAATGAGCAAATAACGGCATGAATGGATTTCTAATTAAGCAATTCAATAAGGCACATTGCATCTGCACTGAGAGGGCTTGCTTGACAGGGTGTCTGAATGCGTGCCATGTTTTTCTGTCATGATCCCAGCAGCTGAAAGACAAAACAGGATGTGGTTATCGTCATAGCGATGGGCGCTCCCTTTCAGCCAATGGCACTCTGGCCCCTAAGTTTGAACAGAGAAAACCCCTGACAATGCAGACTACACACAGAAAGCAGCTGAACACAAAGGCACGGAAACAAGGCTGTATAATAGGGAGCTCTGTAACTCAGCAGCCTCTGTACACTGTAAAGCTCGGAATGGATTCTGGGCCCGTAAACTGCTAGACAGAATGACAGAAAGTTTCTCCCCAGCAAGCAACGGCACTCTTCTCATCAGTAAACACATACACACACACAGAACCACAGCAGGAGCCTGTGGCAAACATCAGGAGTGCAGCAAAAGACACAACTCTGTGAGCTGCAAGCCTCTCAAATGAAGTCTCCCTTCCCTCTCCCACCCCTCTCCGCTTTGCTAAACACACTTGGTTTCCCCTTTGCTGCAGGATTTGAAAACTTGGCACAAGGCCAGACGGCTTCCCTCAAAAACTATTCACGTGCAGAGGGCACGTGGGCCTCCCTTCCTCTTGCCTGCTATTGGCCGCTCCTCAGTTTCCACACTCATCCTTAATCCTGTTTGCCTTGTGTCCTTACTTTACGCTAGAGTTAGCCTCAAATGCTGCAAGTAACATTGTGAATCAAGTCACACTGCCTCACTGCACTGCCGCATAAATGCATGGAAACACTAGCACTCACAGTCTCACACTCTCACACACTGCATAAAAAGCTGGTGATACACACACACACACACACACAGAAGTTCACTTTCCCTCCCACACACGCAAAAATAAACAAGCCACACACAGTCCAAGGTCTTGCTGGGGCACGTCACGGGAGTGGCTTGGAGAAGAGGCCCTCCCCTGTCAAGCAGTTCAGGAATGTGTGTGAGAGAGTGTGTGTGTGTGTGTGTGTGTGTGTGTGTGTGTGTGTGTGTGTGTTTGCACGTGCATAAACGACTCCAGGCCCATAGCTTGGCGGGAGGATTTGAAAATGGAGTGAAAACAAGCACTGTCTGCCAGAGGCTGTGTTTGTGTGTGTGTGTGTGTGTGCGCGCACATTTCTAAAACTGGCGTTTCCCCTCCTGAAAAAGGTTTTGATACAAGGGCACAGAAAGCCTGGCTTTAACAAAGCTAGAAAAGGAACGACAAAAACAAGACTCCAGTCAAAAATTCAGTCTGGCTGTTTATTCCCCCCCACACACACATACACATACATACACACTGCATCTCCTCCAGCTTAGCAAAATCTCCCCGTCACACATACACACCTCATCAAACACACATGAGCACATCTGTATACATCCACATCCAAAATGTACAGCGATATTCACAATGGAATTACAAAACCTAAAAAATAAACACAGTCTAGAAGAGGTTTCTGGTGGAAGGGGACCATAAAAAAAAGTCATAAAGTCACACGTCAAAGACAAACAAACAGGGCATAAAATGACAAACATTTCAGGCTGTCCTGCAGCATTCCGAATAGGCCAACGCATGTCTCTAGGTGGAATACTTTTCGGTCAGTCATCCAAAAACAAAACAAAACAAAAAGAAAAAGAAACAAATCTCCCATCCAGACAGACATCTTCCCTCCACCCCCTCAAAATATTCAAGTTTCTCGGTAACGCGTAAGACACGAGTTAGTAAGACGAGTTCACAACACAACTCCCAGTCAGTGCAAAAGCAGGAGGAGGGGGAGGGAAGGCTGGTGGAGGTTAGTGGTTAGCTGATTTTGTGTGTGTGTGCGTGTGTGTGCGTGTGTGTGTGTGTGTGTGCGTGCGCATGCTTGCTTGTGTATGTCTGTGTGTGTGTGTGTGTGTGTTCACATGGCGTCAACCTTCTTGGAGTAAAATATGAGCATTAATAATTTATATGATAAATATTTCAGGGAGAAATAGGCCCTGCTAAATAAATAATTCTAACAGATACTAGCAATAATCAGAACCACCTACACACTAGATCTCCAATGACGCAAGTGAGCGCACACACACACACACACACACACACATAAACTGGAGAGAATACTCAACACAACTTTTAAAAGACCACAGCTTAGGGCCAACACACATACACAAAAATAAAATCATTATTACATCTCACAGTGGCAGTAGAGAATACCAAAGTAGCCAAAAAAACAGGGGAAAACATTTCAAAAGGAAAAAAAAAAAACTTCAAATTGAAATCAGCACTTTAAACTTCATTCAAAACATTAAAACCATACAAGTGCTATTTTTGTGTTTTTTAAGGGAAAATTATACCTGAGCTTCACCATTTCTGAACAGAGAGCATGTACAAACTGGTATGTGCGTATTGCACGTGTGTGTGTGTGTGTGTGTGTGGGTGGGTGGGCGTGTGCGTGTTGGAGTACAGTACGAGTGTGTGTGTGATTAAAACAGGACGCGCACAGGGTGTGCGCTGAAGTAGACTGTTGTTAAAATGGCAGTGACCTGGTTGCGAGGAGTGTTATGGTATATATGCGTTGTGTGGTCAGAGCTTTTTCAGACGGCTGTAAAGATCTCGTTTGCTGCGCTCCCCTGCCCACGTGCGACTCCTGAGCCGGAACTTTCTGAGGTCCTCCTTGAAGTCTTCGTGGTGCATGGGCCGGTAAGCCTGAGGTTCACACTCCATCTGCGCAAGCCAAACGACAGAGCGAGAGAGGTGTCACTCACACAAGTAGTACTCAAGTTGGACAATAGGGCGAAACATAAATCCTAGCACATAGACATTATTGCAATGTATATTTTTTAGGTATACAAAAGTCAACACATGAGCAAATAAATGGGAAACACACTGCCATAGCAAATACACTGCAACCGAAAGGTGGGAACTTAAATTTAAAAAATGGTACAGAATGCATTACATTACACTTAGCTGACGCCCTTATCCAGAGCGACTTACAGATATTTACAGGGTTTCCGTTACAGTCCCTGGAGCAGTGTGTGTGGGGTTAGATGCCTTGCTCAAGGGCATCTCAACCATGGGTAGGGTGGGATTCGAACCAGCAACCTTCCGATTGCAAGACCAACTCCCTAACCACTAGACCACAGCTCCCCCATGCCATGGCTAAGAACATGTATTGTACAAAGCTGCAATTGTTGAAGTACATTCTCACACACACATACCTGGTGGAGGGGAAAGAACTCCTTGTAGCCTCCCTTGAGGATGTAGAGCTCGGGGTAGTGGAGGTTGGGGTACTCGTTGACGGCACGGTCGCGCTCGCGCACGTAGCGCGCCATGCGGGGCCCGCGTTCCGAAGAGAACTCGCAGTGGAACACCACCACCACGCGCTTCCCCGGGCACACCGGCATGATGGGCGTCTTCATTAGGAAGTCCTCAATTTGCTCCTCCTGGTGCAGGTTCAACGCACCCTGGGACAAAATACACAGCAGAGTAAAAGGTTAACACTGTTAACCCACAAACACACACAATGAATAACCTACAATACCACTGAACAGCCCACATACACACTAAAAACAGCCATTATGCAACAAGCTGCAATGCCAAACAGGACAAGTGCTTTTTGTCTGAAAACACAAAATACCTTGATGTGACCCCCTTCGAACTCGTACGGGTACCGACAGTCGATGACAATCAGGCGCTCCACCAGGTCATTGAATTGCCCATTAAGCGCCGCTACCATCTGCAACACGACACACAAACACACCACACGTGAGCACACACACACACACACACACACACACACACATAATGGCAGAATGGGCTCGGGTCAAGCATCACGGGAAGTGTCGCTGGGTCACGCATGGTGAGCGCGTGGTCTGAATAGGGAAAGAGAGGAAACACAAACTCCACTCACCATGTCCGGCGTGATGTATTTCAGGTCCTGATGCTTCCCATCTACAGTGGGCAGAGCGAAGGGCTACACAGCAAGAAAAAAAACAAAAAACATCCAAAATCAGTGACCTCTCCAAATCAGCTTTCAACTCTAACACAGTAAACTCTTCTTAAAACACACGCTATATGCAATGTGACAGTAACAAGGGTAAATGCATCACCAGTTTTTAAAGTCTACATGCAGTCCTACTAATTCTACTATTAGGTGCACTTTATCTCCCCCTTAAATATTATGTCCTACTTGTATCATGTGCCTATATGCATGTTATTGTCTATATTAGGTGCCTACATGTATTTTGTTGTCTCTATTGTACAGTAGGAGTCAACATATTCCCATTTGTCCATTGTATTTTATTTATTGTATTGTATGCTTTTACTAGTACTTGTCTGGATGTTGAATGTATAGATGCTAACATCTACCAGAGTCAGATTCCTTGTATACGCAAGTGTACTAGGCCAATAAAACTGATTCTGAAGGAGATGAGTGGAGTGGAGCACGTGGCTCACCTTGGTGAAGTCTCCAATCACATTGTTGGTGTCGCTGTCCAGCAGCTTCTCAATCTCAGTCTGACAGAATGACTTTGACCTTTGAACCGGAGCGCATGCCTGGAAAAGCAGGAGAGCCAGAGTTACAAACGCAGGAGTCTGGAGAGGGGAGTGACCGCGTACTGTATGTGCAAACAGTAATGTATTCTAGTCTACAGTTGACAACTGAATAATTGCAAAAAAAAAAAAAACAAAAAAAAAAAAAAAAAAAAAAAACGACATCTATTGCAAAACGATTCCATGAAATACGGAACATCTGAGGCAACCTAAAAACTTAATTTCAGCTTGGGCAATTAATTTACCTGTTAAAATTATCAATAAAATTGTGTAGTTATCATGACTGCATAATTGTGTTTGTGCGTGATATCACACGTACCGTCGGTTGGGGCTTGTCCTGCTCTTCGTCGGCGAAGTGCGTGCCCGCCAAACTCCGCCTCCTCTTCACCCTGATTGGCGTGTTGTCGTCCAGACGTTCCTGCCGCTTGAGCTGGGAGCGCCCCTGGGGGTTGGGCATGGACGGAGAGCGGAAGAGTCCCCGCGGCCGACAGCGAATCAACGGCTGTGACAGAGCAGAGAGGGGCGGGGCATGAAGAGTTTACTGCTGACCGCTGGACCAATGAGGTCAGTAAAGGGGTAGTGGGGTGCTGGTGGGATTGGAGGGGGAGGGGGGTGCTTACAGAATTCCAAGACTTGAAGCTAAGACTAAGATTTGACAAAGGCCACAGGTTGAAAGGTTGCCTGTTAACAATTGTTGGCATAAAGCAAAAGAGAGTTGCAATTCCTTCTCTTTTACTGGATTATTTCTCCCATTACCAGCACCTCAATAAAGTCAGACTTGGTGGGCACCAGCCTCCTTCTACAGAGTGCCAACCTACCATGCTGATGTCCTCTGTGGGTTGTCTGCTGGTCACCAAGGGTGCCGTGAGGAGACTGGCCATGCCTGCAGGAACGTCTGACTCATTCTGCAAAAGAGAGCAAACTGAGAATGACCTCAACTGTCCACGTCCCTGTTCTCCTGGGAAAACACCTGTTGGCTTATTTGTAAACAAGCACACACACACACAGGAAATTAAAACCAACAACTGGTTGATTGATCGCGAAAGCTACTGCAAACACAACCATATGCGCTAACACAGACACACACACACTCACCTCCATGTCATCCAGGACGTCGAGGAAGCCGTCGTCATCGTCGTCATGGAGACTGCTGGTGAGCGACGAGCGGCGCAGGAAGAGCGGGCTGCTGTCGTCCAGCGATGTAAAGTGATTCGAGGGAGGGGAGAGCTGCAGTGGGAATGAAATAATAATTTACTTCAGTAGTGCATTCAGTGAAGTCAGTCGGGAAAGTGCTACACTGAAGACTGTAAAGGTAGTTTCTTTGTTTGTGAATTTAATTTACTGCCATATTAGTTCCTGCGACTATTTTATTGTCAAAGCAGGCATAATAAATCAAAACATTAGAAAAATAAAGTAACCAAATAACTTACAAGTATTTTTTTTAAAGATCTATACTAGTTCGAAATTCTAAAACTTTTTCAAAGCAGGACCCTACTAAAAACATTACAGTACTTTGTAACAAACATGGTCTTTTGGTTCTCAAGGGGTGAGGGACTGTCTGGATCACTGATAAGGCTGAGTGAGTAGGGTTATCTGACATTACCATAAGTGCAGGAGCAGAGTTGGGACGCTGAGCAAAAGCATCTTTGTTGGGGCTGGATCTGAGTCGAGAGCGAGACGCAGGGAGAGAGGGTTTCTTAAACACAGAGCTGTCCTGTAAAGGGGGGAAATACACACACTATTAAAAGTGAGCACACACACAAAATCTCAATGCACTAACAGCCAATAATATCCTGTGCCATTTTTTTCTTCTTGTCTGTAAACTTTATGACCCCCTCGAAATTGTTTCGCCCCAAGGGGTTTTAACCTTAAAAAGAATTCAAAAAATTAACGTGCATGTAAAAATCACCAACACAAACCTGAAGGTTTTCTTTATTAGCAGTGGAGTGAGTCTGACCAAAGAAACGAAGCTCTGAATCCTTATTCTGGAAAGTAGGACTCAATCCCAGGAACCGAGTCTAGAGACAATAACAGTTTATCAACAAATTAGAAATATTGTCAAGTCCACCAACTGTGTGTGGTACATACATTTTTTACAGCATGGAGAGAATAATGGCTGGTTAACTTACCGGAAGGGAATGGATTCTTCTAATGGGTGCCTTTCTGCTAAAACCATAAAAAGACGAGGGGAAGACAATTATTTATCAGAGAGATGGTAAACAAAGTGATTCCCAATGGGGCAATGACAGCAGACAGCAATTAAGAGTTTTCCCTATGGAGCAGTCTTACAGCGTTGCTCCAGTCCCAATTAACCACAGCTTTAAAAAAATAAAAAAATAAAAATTCAATTCAAGAGAGAAACAGCAGGAAAACGCAAATACTCACTCGTTGCCTTGCTCCTCCACCCTCTGCATGGCATTCTCGAACCTACAGCGGGGGAAACAGAGACAGCTCTGTTAAAGGGAGAACTTCAAGGGGGAAGACCGTTTAACCATTAAATTCCATTAAGGCACAGAGGCATTGAGTTCCTGTGTGGCTACATTAGGGAGAGGGTTGTTGGAAACCTCCTGCACTGCCCACCTGTATGCTAAGCAGCTACTTGAGAGAGGATGAGTGGGTGAGTGTGTGTGTGTGTTTATCGGCCTGAAACAGGGGGCAGTGTGTGCATCAGCTAATCCACCATATGCCTATGCAACGCTAACCCCCACGGTCCATGTCTTTTGTTGCCGTCTTGGAGACTGGGGAGAATGCGTGTTGGGGGGTGTAGGGTAGGGTGAATGAGATTGTGAAGGGGGAGGAGGCGAGGAGTGTGTCTCATTCAGAAGGAAATGGGACAAATGGGGAGAGGGGTACAGGCAAACCAGTAACCCCCACCCCCCACCCCAGAGCTCCACGGCAGACAATGTACTCTTAGAAAGCGTATGGAAAGCGTGCCGGGCCATGCGCCCTACCCCCTCCCTCCACTGAGACGTGCAGCGGGACACACGCACAGAAACAGCTGGACAAGCAGCCAAGAGGAACATGCCAATCACACTGTCACACCACAGGTGGACAAACGCACTGCCCAGCAGTTTAACAGTTGCTCTGCGACTCTGAGGCCTTGAGCACAAATCCACATGCTCCAAGTGGATAAGCCTGCACAGTCACTATTGCACTGCTCTGTGATGAAAGAGGACATGCAGACACCCCTCTGTCCTCAACTCCCCCATGCCCCCTCCCCATATTAACCCTCAAACACCCCAAAGCCCCCTAGAAGAAAGTGAGATACACTAGTTCATAGGGTGAATGATTTTTAATTAGACTGTTACTCTGTGCTGGCTTGGCTTGGGGATTATCGTTATAATCTTTACCGTTGTGTGATCCACTGACAGTTTGTCTGTATTTGTACAATTTACACACATGATCATGCACGCACGCGCGCACACACACATATTAACTTACGTCTGATCAACATCAACTGAATCAATTGGCCCAGGAGAATCCATCCCAAGACCTAGAGAGGAAAGATGCAAAAGGAAAAGAAATAAGTAAAAAATATGAATATGTCAGACTTGTATGCACCCAAAGGCAGGTGTGATCTCCTGTGCAACATTATGACTAACAGGGCAGAATTCATCCAAACTGAAACCCTTAGTAAAGTTACTCACCAGCATCGGAGGAGGCGTCTGAGGCATAGGAAGGTATCTTTAAAAGCGGGACATTCGTCTTCCGTTTGGGGGTATCACATTGACTGAAAGAAAACAAGCAGTAGTTGGGTGAATGAGTAGGACACGCCACATCACGGGCAAACCTTACAGAAAACTGTAGTCACATCATCAACGGGTCAGATATGAAGTGTCAGCCCCACACTGACATTTAAAGTCATGTGGAAAATATAACTGGTCTGGCTGACAAAAATGCCTTCCATCTTTATCATTGGGTTATCCAAATAATCTAACGTTGTCCATGCACACAGTTCGGCTAAACTATGAACCGCAGGACCCGCGGCCAGCTGAATGAATGCCACAACACAAGTTTGTCATTCAATAACATTAAATAGCTCAATGATAAGATAACACTGTCTTGACAAACAGTTCACGGCATAGTTAAAAGTATGACTAAGTTATATGTAACTACAGCTAGAACTGCTAACTTGTGTCAGCTAAAGAATTAGCCAGCTATAATTTAAGTTAGCCTGATAATAACCAGCACAGCTAATTCGAACAAAGAGTTATGTTCGCGGTATTTACCTTCCGAGGACTGCAAGGTTGGTCATGTTTAAAGCCAGATTAGTCACAGGAGAAAGGACAGTGGGTGAAGCAAAAAGAGTCTTGATGCAGGGGGAAGCCTTGCCACTCAACTCCGGCAGAGAGAGCTTGGCAAGCCTGGGGTTCCTGTCGGGCCTGTAGCCCTGATGGAAGTTGACAGGACTAAACTCGGTGTCTTGAGGCATCTCCATGTTTAAACTTAAAAAGCGATGTCCTAGGTACTGAAAATACTAGAGTTCCAAGAAAACTGGAATTCACAAGTGGTGAGTGTCCGTGCCTCGACACTGTTCTCTGTCAAGAAAGCATAGATTAGCCAGCTAGCTGGTGTTAGCAAGCAAAAGAAGCTGGAGTTCTTTCTTAGGATTCGATAGCTGAGGAAAAAGTTGTAGAGGGAAGCATGGTGAGCATGGTCAGAATTTCCGCTTGTATAAAAGAGTAAAAAGATCTAGCTAAACATTTTCCTTGGCATTGCTTGTCAGAGAGCTGCAGGCATCGCACTCTCCCTGACCCCTCAGACACCACTGAGATAAAATGAAGCAAAATTGTATCCTTTATTTATGTTCAAAATGAAGGTGCCACGAGCGGTAACCACTCTGGCCAATCAGAGAGGCTGTTAGGGCCAGTCTGTCCAATCAGCTGCTTTTCCTTTGTATCTCCATTCACTTTTTAAGGCGTGGAAAGGGCGGGCATAGATGTGACATGCAGGATACGTATCCAATAAACGAGTTGATGGCGGCAGCTGACACAAGGGTGTCCAATAAAACGCCTTTTCTTGAATTTGGGGCGGGATTAGGAAATTGATGTAAAATTTGTTGGCAACTTTTCCCGCGGAAGATTTCAAGCTGTAGTTCGTCGACGCCCACGAAAACAACGTAGCCAATGATTTCCCTGAACAGTGTCTGGACTGTACCATTCAAACAATGAGTAAATGGCTTACTACAGAAACTGGCATCCTGCATTTATAGAAGTGTAATTTTAAACAACAATTTGTGACAATTGTATGCCCACAAAATAGAGTGTAGAGATCATAGAGGCTCTCTCTATTGCCTTTATCCTATATATTTAGATAGTTCTTAAAATCACTAAAGAAATGTTTTACTTTGAAGAGTTGAAGATAACAGTTCTAAAAAAGTTGAATTAGACTGAATTAGACTGTTTTATGTAGCCTATATATATAATTTCAACTCATTTTGTCACCCTACACAAACTGACTCCTATAAACTAGCTGATACATTAAAAAGTCCTGCTACAGACAGTTGTTGACCTTTAAAGAGGTTGATATACAAGCTGTTTCCTTTCACAAACCCCTCCATTTATGGTTGTCATATCAATACAGGAGGCCTATGCCAATGAGGACTATGAAAGTTAATTTAGAAGGTCAGTGTGACAGTGTATGGATTTTTTTGTGTAAAAGTGCATGTGGGCAAGAGCTGTCTTCCTTTTAAGATTTTGTGAGAAATGTAATGCCACACATATACCATAACATCTTTGTAGTGAAGCCTGCAAGATCACGATTTATCCACAGCTGAAACCAATGTGCATGTGTTGAAGTGTGTTTTTTTTGAGACAAGATGAACCCCACCACAGAGGCACAAATCAAACTTCACAACCCCCACAGCAGTGTGACATAGAACCTCCCGCTGCTTCTCTGCAACCAGCTCAAATCCATGGTTACCGACCAGGCTACATCCTCAGGGGTGGCCTACTTGCACAAAGACACCAGAAATAGGTTACTTATAAGAAGTAATATACTTTACGCTATACATTTTACTATACCATCTCCATCCTATGTTTTTTAGGTAATGTCTAATCATATTATGTTTTCTTGGTGTATTTGGGTTTCTATCTATGTAATTTAAGCTCCTATCACAGTGCAATGCTTATACTATGGCTTTTGTTGGTTTACTAAGTAGCCTACTGTCCAACAAAAATCAAAACCCACAGTCATCCAGGCCATTTGAGCCTTATCCTGTACAGTCTGTTATGACACAAATGTATCGTGTAGACCTGTTTTAGACTATGGTGGAGAATTAAGCATTTATGTTACAGTCATGTTTAATTTGTCCTGATCAGAACAATGAAAAGCACCTCAGGTTCTTACCTTCATATTATCTGCCAAAAAAATGTAGTTTGTCCCTACATTGTCAACATTGTGTCAAAGGTTTTCAGAGTTTTTTTGACAAGAATTGTGTCAAGTCCAGGTTAAAACAAAGTTTAAACATTCTGCTGTTGAACGATATGTTACAACTGTATCATTTACAGTGTTTAGATCACAGGTTACAGTAGCGGAAAATAAGGCCAAATACGCCAATTTCTGTGAAAAAGTGCTCAAGTATTATTCTTTTCAAACGAAATAGAAAATACTTATACTGTTTTCATATAGACATACTGTTTTCAAAAGTCATGTAAATTATGCAAGTACCACATTACAAAAAATACTTCAACTCTTGTATGTGGTTAACTGTTAAACTGCCACATGTTTAGGTGAAAACACGTAAAATTCCACTGTTTTCCATATGGGTGGACACTTTAAAGTAATCTGGGGAGCATGGTAAAAGACAAAATGGCAGTTTGAGAGCCTAGCACATCTCTCCAATGCTTAGGAGAAAAAGATAAAACCAAAACAAGGGGAAAAAAACAGGAAAACAAAGTGAAAGAAGACATGTGTGATGTGTTTCATCAGTAAAATCCAGTGACAAAAATCAATGTCAAAGAGATATCGTTAATCTAGAGACTTCTGTGATAAAATCAATATTCACAGCTATTACTGATTGCACTGGCCTGTGGGCCACACATGTTTTCACACTGAATGGATGAAAGTGGGTGGAATGTGTTACTGACTTGATTGATTTAAACATAGACCACAGGAAAAACATAAACCACATCCCAAAGTTAATAATTACATTTAATGTGCTCAAGTCTCACTCTGAGCAACATCCTGGTGCCATCACAATGAAAGTGAAACTACTAATATTTCGGACATTTTCTTCGTCAGAGTTAAAGCCTATCAGCCTTGTTACATGAGATAAATGTAGCTGCTGTAAAGATATGCTGGGTTGTTCGAGTTAATTGGGTTTGCAGGAAGGAGAGGTTGCTGTTCTACTCCCCCGACCTGACCCCCATTTCTCAGAGCACGCAGCAGACCAACACCCCACACCGGAGACTGCCATTTGACTGCTTTTCCCACAGGCAAGAACTCTCTCTCTCTCACACACACACATACAGGCATAGTGACGACTTACGTGAGAACCATCAACGTACACTCACATGCCCCCATCTATTTTCTGGTGTGACTGGACTCTTTCTCTCCCTCTCCCCCTCTGCCTCCCTCTCTCTCTCTCTCTCTGAGGCATAGCAGCAGATAGCATCTGAAGGTGTGAGCAAGAAGGACATTCCGCTGGGGCCATTTACAACTGAATATAAACAACCTGAGGAAAATGCTTTGAATGGATAGTTAAGAGCCACATTGGAGAGAAAACCTGCCATTTAGCAGGTTCCCGTGGGCCCTGCTAAGCTTTCCACTTAAAAGTGAAAAGCAGTTCCCATTTATAAACTTTGCTTGCCTCCCTCTTCATATGTTGACTGACTGACCGATGCAATTTAAGCCCCTTCAGAACAGACTGAATTTAGTTTAACTAAGTTGTGGTCTTGGTCTGTACTTTTTAATATAAATTGTAAGTCAAAAAAAAAATGTTTAGCCCATAGCCCACGTCATAGCCCATCGCATCAGAAAAACTCCACATCATGTTATATTAACAGGCTGCCCCCACGTTGTTTGTCTGTGCTGTGTAAGAAGACTGTTTTTCTTTTTTTCACTGTAAGATCTACCGGATTATGATTATACTACCTAAATGTTTTTTTTAAAAGTTTCACATGTCTACAAGATGTTTAGAATTGCTTATCACACTAGCAAATTTACATAGTGTGAAATGTGGTGATATATGAGAATCAAAAGCACATAGGACTATTTAAATTGTTCCAAGTATGCAGCTGCCCAAAATCGCCCAGATCTCATGCTAAAGCTAGCAGTTATATGGATACAGTACAGACATCAGGCACTCTGGCATTTATTTATTCCAGTACAGCCCATTGGCTTAGTCATAGTAGATTCTCAGATTATAATAATTAAAGGTTAGTAGGAGTAGGTGATGTTATTGTCCCTGTGGGGCAAGTTGGGTTTGCAGCACAATTGTAATTACAGGCACGTGTTACAGGGCCTCAAATACATGACACAGACAGCAGACAGGTTGGGTGTAAAAATGCCTTAGACACACTGCATATTTTCTTACAGGCAGAGGATTCATGGACATTTGATGATGCGTATCCTGCATGGTGGTCCAGAGGACAGTGGTGGTTAGCATCAAGTGCTTGTGGATGTGCGCTGACCCGTTATGAGTGTCTATGAGGTTTGATGAAGTAGCATGGCTGCCCTCCCCCCCAAACATCTTCCCCCCTGCTTTTTAATTTAAAATGCGTGGGACAAAAGAGGGCCGTCTGGATGAAGTAACTCACTGTCTGCTCCACGCCCCGACCCCCCCTCCCACACACACACACACACACACACACACACACACAACACCCCCCTTTATGGGTCCGTGTACACAAGACAGCTGCGTGGGCCCATTGGAAGATTAAGGGGACAACGTCCAATGGCCAATATGCAGTAGTTTGATGGTAATGTTGGTAGTTGAATAAGCCAATCCGGCTTAAGAATTAACTGCAGTGAAACTTTGTTAAAACTGAGCTTAGTGTATATGAAGATACTCCCTCACACTCAGTGACACACGCACACAAACCTGCCTTCACATGCAGTCTATAGGCAGACTCCTTGACACAAACTCCCTTACACACACACACACACACATACACACACTCAAAGCACGCTTCTTCGATATATGGGCCCCCTCAATTTACAGGGACTAATTGCGGGTGAGGGGGCCCTTCACCTGCCATTCCCATCACCAACTGACACACACGCGCACACACACACACACACACACATTCGCACACACACTTTACTGTAGGCAGTCATGACAACCCCCCTCACACCCGCCAACCCCACCCCCACGCCTTACACAAGCCTTTCATTAACAGATCTGCCTCACACCTCTTTGGCCTTTGTGATGTGGTCAGTGAATGGTGTCATTAACTCTGTTATTAACATTTTCTATCTATAAATGAATGCACAGATGAGAAAATATTATATACAGTGACATAATAACACAATGACATAAGTCTGGAAATGTCTTATTGTCAACACATTACACATATATTGTGTGAATGTAGATGTACTGTAATAATTACAGTGTAATTATATTTTGATGAGAGAGTGTACATGGAGTATGCTGATACTAGACTTATTAATGACACATATTATTGTGTAAATGATGTCAGTGATGTTTTTGCAAAGTGCTACAAGACAAAAGTGTTTCTGCCATATTGTGTATGCTACAGTACATGTGCTGTATTCATGGTCAAGTCAACCATTGCTGTCTCCCAAGGGAGATTTTTTTCTTGGACACACATAGTCTTTCTGTGTACATTCAGATATAAATGTAACTACTAATACCTCTAGGAGGTTTTCTGTGTTTGAAAGTTGAGCTGGGCTGGCCTCTGTGTGCTGCATAGATGTTATGGGCCGTGTGCATGGACAATGAGAAACTGCATGACTCACGATAAAAAATCACCTTAAGAAATCCTTCCTAACGGCCAGTCTGTTGGTGCAAGCCTAGTCTTGCATAGACATACACACTGGCTCACCCAGACACACACGCTCATGCACACACACACACACACTTTTTTTCTGTACTAACTGAAGTAAACACTGAGCACCTGTCGCTTGCATTTAAAGGAGAGTAGACTGTGGTAATAAATCCCACACATGTCTCTCTCGCTGTCCCTCTGCTTCTCTCTCTTTCTTTCTCTCTCTTTCTCTCTCTCACTCTGTTTCTCTAGCCTCTCCCTGTGTATGTCTACATTAAAATGACTAAACTCACGTTGACTGATTGTCCACTACAAAAACAACTCCTCAACTTCAACTGCTCAACACTTTAGACCATTAGCATTTGAACATTTGTGTTTGTATACGCACGCGAGCGTGTGTTGTGTGTGTGTGTGTGTGTGGGAGGAACGGAGCAATTGTGTCTGCACATGTAGGTGTGTTTGTACCTATAAACCAGTATGTCTTGAGCTTCTAGCCCTCCGTTCCCAAAGGAGGAATTTGCACACTTAAGTCCCTTGCAGAGACACACCTGTGAAGCACCCCACAATTAAGGTAAACACACACACACACACACACACACACACACACACACACACACACACACACACAGGCACAAACACCTGGATTCATCACCATTTTTTCACAAAAGGTTATGCAAACCACAGGAACAACAAATCCTACAGAATTTGCTTGTAGTATTTTTTTCCCTCTTTTCTCCTTCCGTTGTTTGTAAAACCTCCACTTTTTCAGGAAACTGATTCAGGTTCATCAGCTCTAATTCATTTCTTGTCAATTCAGGTAGGCACAATCAAATTCTTTTCTTTTTCCTTTCTTTCTTTTGTTTGTTGAATGGATTGCATGGTCTGATTGCATGGTCAAGTATAAGAAACCTCTTAGTGTGGCAATGCATGCTTTGACATCTATTTCCTCATAGGTGCCACATTACCACATACATGAGATAAACCTCTTTTACCACACTGCCTCAGCTCTCAATAGGCCTGCCAATGGTTCAGCTTAGGCTTCTGAGACAGCAGCATCACGCCGCACAGAAGGTGGCCTTTTGTGGGCACAGACAGGAAGGGTGTGTGTGTGTGTGTGTGAGTGTGTGTGTGTGTATGTGTGGGGGTTTGTGTAGGGCAGAGATAACAGCACACAACTGCTAAAACCCTGAACCCCTGAAAGCTCCAGGGCATTTGCTGTGCACCCCCTCTTTCCTGTGCATGTGTGTGTGTGTGTTTGTGTGTGTGTGTGTGTGTGTGTGTGTGTGTGTGTGTGTGTGTGTGTGTGTGTGTGTGTGTGTGTGTGTGTGTGTGTGTGTGTGTGGGTTTAGTTGAGGGCATGTTTATGTTTGCTTCTCATAGTGTCATTTTTAACACAGTCAGCGCTCAGAGCTGATGGTTGTTTCTGCTAACGGGAGTGGAAGAATACTGAGTCCCCAGATAAGACAGCCAATTCACCTCCTAATTATCTAGGTATAGATAAACACCTTAAACCAACTACATTGAATGTTTTCACCATTTATGGCCTTTTGCTGCCTCAGACATTTTGGAAATTTGGAGGATCAGTGAAAAATATCCAGATCTCTGGAAAACGTTTGGGAGTTTATGACATAGTGTTTCTTCACATGGGATGCCTAAATGAACTGTTTACTGCGCGTGAGCAAGAACCAGAAAGTCCCTAGCAAATGTATTTAGACTTAATTAAGTGATTAATTATCTCACTAGATTTGCAATGGGCTTGAATTGTTATTTTCTTGCCTGTCCAAGTGATTGGGTATAGCAAGTTGTGATGTGAGGTCAGATAGCATGGGCTACTCTGTCTCCGGGCGGAAAATCCCAATTGATGTTTAAAGCCCTTTTTCCCGAGCCGGAGGTTGGAACTCCCAACTTTCCCAATGTACCTGAACACAGCTTTTCTCTCAATTGATGATTCACAGTGTGTGTGTGTGTGTGTGTGTGTGTGTGTGTGTGTGTGTGTGTGTGTGTGTGTGTGTGTGTGTGTGTGTGTGTGTGTGCATGTGTGCGTGTGTGTGTGAAGTCGATAGATCCTTTGTCAACTGATGACCCACTGATGTCCCTAGTCATGGATTAAAAGATGATGGAATAGATAAGACTTGCTGTAGTATCCCAAAAGCCAGGACACAGCTGAAATAACATTTGATCTTCCACGCAGTGTGGCCTCAATTCAACTCTTATTAAACCGAGCAATCTAGAAACGTAGACATCATGGGTGTGTATGAAAGATTGTGTGCATTTGTGTTTCAATGTTGGTGTGTTTCAGTGTGTGTGTGTGTGTTTTTGTGTGTGTGTGTGTGTGTGTGTGTGTGCGCACCTGTCTACATCTCTGTACACATATGTGTATTCACACACACACACACACACACACACACACACACACACACACACACACACACACACACACACACACACACACACACACACACACACAAATGTGTGGGTATGCACAAAGCCACACACAAACTTTTGCCACTTGCACAGATTCCTGCACAGACTGAGGCAGTGGTCAGTGCTGCCCAGAGAGAGCAAAGGTCAGGGGAGGCCAGAGAGGAGGCAGGGAGGGAGGCATGGATGGACAGAGAAACTGAGGAAGAGAAAGAGGGAGAGAGAAAGGGACACGGAGACAGAGTGAGCGGACGACTGAACATCTGCCAGGCTGAGAGCTTAGGGGCCCATGGGCAGATGGAGCCGAGCCTGAATAGGAATTCTGGAGGGAAAGAGGGAACAAAAGAGGAGGGGGTGATGGAGTGAAAGAGGGGGAGGAGAGTGTGCGGAGGGAGGGAGGGAGGGAGGGAGGGAGGGAGAGAGGGAGCGGGGGGTGTAGGGTGTACTGACCAACAGGTCCAAACAAAGAGCCAAGACAGAGAGGAGACGCTGATCCATGGGGGAGAGAGAGTTAAGGGGGGGGGGGGGGGGAGTGAGAGATAGAGAGACAGACAGAGAGAGAAAGAGAGAGGAGGAGAGAGAGAGCGGGGGAAGGAGGAGAGTAATGGGAGAGGAGGAGGAGGTAGTGCTGAGGGAGGAAGTGGCACTTAAGACTAAATCAAAGGACCAGAACAGCTGCTGCGTACCGCTTCAGAGAAGGAGAGTGAGAATAAAAAAAAATAAAAAATAAAGTGGATGTGTGTGTCTGTGTGTGTGTGTGTGTGTGTATGCAAATGTGAATCTGTGTGTTTTCAGGTGTGCTTGTGTGCATAAGAATGTCCATATGTCAACGTTATGTGAATCTGTGTGCTTGTGTGTGTGTGTGTGTGTGTGTGTGTGTGTGTGTGTGTGTGTGTGTGTGTGTGTGTGTGTGTGTATGTCTGTGTGTGTGTGTGTGTGTGTATGTGTGTGTGTGTGTGTGTGTGTGTGTGTGTGTGTGTGTGTGTGTGTGTGTGTGTGTTTGTGTGTGCGTAAAGGTGCACTCATATAACATGAGACTGGTTAGTATGAGGAAAGGTAAAGTCATCCATCTTTACCGTAAAGTGCGTCTGACAAGGCTCTCCCTGGCTTGTGGTTTCTGACG
>CM050205.1:13357500-13402500 GCA_027475355.1 Coilia nasus
TGACAAAAAAAATCATCCGCCATGACATTGTTAAGCTAAACTTAACTAATTGCCCAAGTGCTTTATGGTGTGACTTTACATGGTGTGAGTGGTCAGTGAATAAGTGAAGTCCCTGTCTTTTAGTGTTGTGTAACTACCTACATGTTGGAAACTACCTACTTCAACATCAGAAATATGCATACTTGTCATTTTTAGCATCTGCTTAAAGCCTTTGTCACAGTGTCACAGGCTGCTTGACTGACTGGAGCTCTCTGGCCAATTCTCTGTTATTACAGGCATACAAAAGTCTAAAATGAAAGCACTTCAGGTCAAACTGACAGAGGCACCATAGAAAAGTAAAGAAATAATTAAAGAATGATAGAATACAACCCCACCCCACTCAATAGTGTCCTCAAAGGACCCCCACCAATGCAGAGTCGTTAAAATCATGCTGACCCCAACCATCACCATCACCATCCCATCCCAGCAGAGCAGCACAGACAAGGGCGCCCCCTAGTGGCGGTATCACCAGGAGTATTGCCATAGTGAACACCTCTGTGGATTTTAGTATGTGTGTGTGCACATTGTACATATCTGTCTTGTCTTTGCTGTGTTGAAACAGTTGCGTGTATCACCAATTGTTCCCGCTGAAACGTTGTTTCATCTCACTGTGCACTATGTATATGGCTGAAACAACAGTTAATAGTTAGCTGTTAATAATACAACAAATGATGGTCTCCAACTCAACGGTATACTTTTTTCCTCTTGTGAACACCTGCTGGTTATGTAATCTGAACAATCTTGGCAGGTTTCATTCTGTGAAAGACTGTGAACATCACTACTTTATTTCTGCACAGTTTTCTGTGAAAGAATACCTTTTTTTAAAGCATGAATCCATGTCCTGCAAGCTGATAAAAAATAGTGTGGATAGATAAAAAACAAAAGTGTACAGTTTTTTAGGAAAGTGTGTTGCTTTCGGAGGAAATCCCAAAGTGTACAGTGCAAACTTTTTCTGCAGTCTTAAGAGTTTAATAGTAACAGTAAATGTTTAAAGTCTTATGAAACTTCGATAGGCTTTTGTTTATTAATACTGCACTGATTAGAACCCAAAGGGCTCTTGGGTTGGTGGGTATATAGGGTCTGATTAGTGTGACATTTTGTGTACCTACTTTGTTTCTTGTACATGCACTTCTATTTCTAAATGTATTTAGCCAATATTGTTTGGATGGATGTCCTGACATTGCAAATATTTCTGGAAAGACCAGTCTTTCCATTGCTGTACTTGATCCACTTCAGTTTGCATACAAGTCAAATAGATCTACTGATGACGCCATTGCCCTTGCCCTTAATACTGCTCTTACACATCTAGAACACAATAACACCTATGTAAGGATGCTCTTCATTGACTACAGCTCTGCCTTCAACACCATTATTCCATCCAGGCTAGTGATGAAGCTGCAAGACCTTAACCTCAACCCTTCCCTCTGTCGCTGGATTCTGAACTTCCTCACTGACAGACCACAAGCTGTACGGCTGGGCCAGATCACTTCCTCCACCCTATGCCTCAGCACCGGCGCTCCGCAAGGATGTGTGCTCAGCCCTCTTCTCTACTCCCTTTTACACATGACTGCATAGCCATCCACTGTTCTAATTCCATCATTAAATTTGCCGATGACACCACGGTCGTGGGCTGCATCACAAATGGAGATGAGTCTGCCTATAGAACTGAGGTAGCTGCATTGTCATCTTGGTGTGAGTGCAACAATTTGCTTCTAAACGTGACCAAAACGAAGGAGGTGATTGTTGACTTCAGGAGGACACAACAACAAGCACATCAGCCAATCTACATCAACAATACAGAGGTGGAGAGAGTTAGCAGTTTCAGGTTCCTTGGAGTTAACATCAGTGAGGATCTAAGCTGGTCTGAACATATCAAGAACATCACGAAGACTGCAAGACAGCGGCTCTTTTTTCTGAGGCGGCTGCATAAATATGGCATAAACAGTGGAATAACCACCAATTTCTACCGCTGTACCATTGAGAGTATTTTGACTGGTAACATCACAGCCTGGTATGGAAACAGCAACGCCCAGGACAGGAGAGCCCTCCAGCGTGTAGTCAGGTCTGCTCAACGAGTCATACAAACTGAACTACCCAGTATACACTGTCTCTACAATCAACGCTGTATAAGGAAGGCAAAACGCATTATTTCTGACCCCTATCACCCCAGACATGCACTTTTCACCCTACTACCTTCTGGCAGAAGATACAGGAGTATACAGACCCATACCACAAGACTAAGAGACAGTTTCTATCCACAAGCCATAAGGCTGCTTAACCTCCCTGAATAGAGCCTTTTTTACTCCTTTTTTCCCTCCCCTTCAGCTACTAATTTTTTCTTTTTCTTTTTTCTTTTTTTCTGAGCAAAAATTTTTTTCATTGCTCATAAATGGAAATTTATGAAGCACATGACAATAAAGTCCTTGTATCCTTGTATCCTTGTATCTTTGGGGAACATTTTATAGCACAACAGCGCCCTCTTCAATTGACTGTTGATAGTACAAAAACACTATGCCTAGTTTCCACAGAATGGCTCTTGGAGGTGGACCACACGCCACTTTGACATTTCATTGAACAAACATGTGCCAGTAGTTTCATTTGATTTTGGACAACCATAATAGCATTTCTTCATGTCAAAAGTATTTTGTGATTAGTCAGAATGGCAAATAAATATCCACAGATTTATTAGTACAAATTGTATTACAAGATATCTTCAACTTTGGCTGTATTATTTAAAACAGAATGTAGGATATCATAACAATCCTGAAAAAGCATGAGTGGCCATTCAGACCTAGTTATAGGGGATATATCATATATAAAGATATCCATAACTTACTTCTTCAAAACAAACGTTTAGATATACACAGTGCCAGTCCTCTATTCACAATTGGCATTTATGATGTATGATATTTACAATAATTCATAACCGTGTGTGTGTGGGTCCAAGGTGACTGAGCGGGCTGTGTGTTAGCTGTGCTGATTGGTTGTTGGTATTTGCTTTAGACTGAATACTACAAACCACATTGGGTCATGTGATTAGTCACTATGCCATAGAAAAAAAAATATATTTTTAAGCAGACAAAATATGTTTTCAAAACAGACAACGTTCACCCTGAAAGCAGTTGCCAGTGTAACTAACATTTTAGAGGCTAGTATGTTCAAGAAAATTGATATCTTCAGACTAGCATGCTAACTTATACACTTCCTGTATGCAAGAGCTGTATTGCTACTAGCTTATTCGATTACGTAGCCTACTTATGGAGACAAGGCAGCTAAGAGGAGCTGGTGAGAAGGTGTTTTCATGAACTTTCCAGAAGATGTGGAGCTCCAGCTGCCAATCCTCTGCCCTGTGGAATATCCATCGGTGTGGTGCAAATCACCATTAATCTCCCATAAGCACGTTCATTTCCATGTTAAATAAGGGGTATCTCTAGCATCTGGCAATTTAACCAAGTTTGACTTAGGAAAATGGAGGTAGTTAATATGTGTACATGACAGAGCAGAATGCACCCTGTATAGTTGTCATAGTATAGTTGGTCTCATAGAATGCACTAGAATTCAATAGGCTTAAGCATACCTATAGTGTGTGCAGAGGGTGGGTAACTTTGACAAATGTTTGAATGTTTTTATTTACTGACTTTGGACTGTTATTTATTTATTATTTTATTGTATTTTTTGATGACATTTATGCAGTCTGATGTGCATTTTGTTGAGGCACAGAAAAAAAAATTAATTCCTGTCATGGCTGTCCCTCATTCTGATGTGGAATATTTGAATGCAGTGGCACAGCAGGGTATCTTTTTAAGCAATTAATGGCACAATTTATCATGAATCAAAGGTGGCTTGACTTTGTTTTTCCTATTTGTATAATTTATTTTGTCCCACTGTTATGGCAATTTTAAACATTTTGCCCCTGCTTTACTTTTTCCTGCATTGTTGTCCTTTTATGTTTGACTATGCGTGTACTTTCATTTCTTAATGCACGTACTTAATATTTGTATGTTTTTTCTGTTTTTAATTCAAATTGAACAGCATTGTATCTGGCTTTTCAGCCATTCTTGTTTAATGGCCTGTGTTGTAGTATGTTGGACAAGACTGTCCATATTTTCATCCTAAACTTGAACATACCCATTAAGAAATTTACCTTTAGTATTTTATCTGCTTGAAGCTTGATCTGTCGTCACAACAAATAACCATCAATCACCTCATATGTGTCCTTAAACACATGCAGCTGAGGAGTTTTAGCTGTACACATAGGTGTAGCCACAGGTGGGCTGGGTGGGGGGCTGTGCCTATCCACTTGTCAATCCGACCCACCCAATCAGAAGGCTTTATAAGTTTGATTGACTGTTTTCGTAATAAAAATAACCTATGTGTTTTGGGCTAGGCCTACCTGATATTTTTCTGTCCCTACTCAACTTATGATCTCTGGCTACATCCCTGTCTCTACAGTGAAAGCTGCCTCACTGCTTCCTCTGAAAGCTTTTTTAGCAAAGGGTACACTGGTAGTCCCTTTGAAGCAAAAAAAAAAAAAAAAAAAGACGTGCCCCACAATTCATTGCACCATGAAACAACAACCAATCAACTTAACATTAATAACACCCATCTATTGATGAGTGTAACTGCACGTGAACTGTTCGGATGCAGCACAGAATACATTTAATATTAAAAGGAAAAAAAAGAATACTGATTTGTTGATAAGAACATTTCATTAGGTTATGGCATAGACACAGCAATGAATACGCCCATGCACTCAGTCAGTATACATACATATCTGCATTTAAACACACACACACACACACACACACACACACACACACACACACACACACACACACACACACACACACACACACACACACACACACACACACACACACACACACACACACACAAGCTGTAGTATCAGTTATTCTTACCGCAACTACACCATGGAGATATGTATACCATGTTGACCATCTGTATATTATATATATTATATGTGTTTTTTATTAACCTTTCATGCTTTTGCATGCTGTTCTTTGTTCTTACTTTTGTAAAGCACACTGAACTGCCTCGGTGTATGAAATGTGCTTTACAAACAAACTTGCCTTGGTTGCCGGTGACCAGTAAGAAAAATGTTTTTCACTCATATGTCATTCCAATAAGTCCCAACTTACCAATTACCTAACAGACATTATTTTTTAGAACTGAGCCTAAAGAGACGGTCACAGCAAAGTAAAAACTAATATAATTTATTGAAAAAGGTTGAAGACGTTTCTTCAGTTTAAAGTTTCACAAAAATAAAAATAAAAAGAATGTCTTCAGTGCATTTTTCTCTTCAACAAAAACTGTGCAAGAAGGCTGGAGAACTTTGCCTGCATGCTCTGAAATGGCAACAAATAAGACAATATAATAGAACTAAAAAACACTAAAAACATTCTGCTGAATTGCAAAGTTGAAAATGCGCTGTCACATCTAGCCAACCTTTGCTAAATAATGTCTATACCATGCAGCATTTTCATACACTGAGCTTTCAGTAAGCTAAAGCAATTTTTTTATTGTTTGTGTGTTATAGATACATAAATAGACAGACCAATGGTGTCTACAGTACTGATGACATTCCAAGAAAGAAAAAAGAAAAAGTATGTTACCTGATTTTGGACTTTGACATGCTGGATGATGTTTTCAAGCACGTTTTTATACTTCAGATACTAGACATAGACAAATTACCAGACAATTAGGGGAGTCTGTTCTTTGTGTTGACAAGTGGCCAATGTTCACAAAAGTATTACTGCTAAAAATTGTTCTACAATGAGTAGAAAATGTTACAGGCTCATTACCTTGCTGGCAGTTTTAGACCTTCTGACATTTTCCTTTGACAGGAGGAAAACTCGCCTCTGTAAAAAAAAAAAAAAAAAAAAACATTTATATTCTTCAGATGCAATAAATATTAACAAATTAGGCTCTTTCAGATATTTCTTCACACAAAGTTGACAGACACACTATTGGCCTACCTCAGCAAGACGAACTGTGCTCTGAAACTGATCTCGCTCTTGCTCTAGTTTCCGCTTTCGCATTTGCATTTCACTGAGCTGAGAAAAAAAACAACCTTGGTTAAAAAACTAAAGAAATTTTAAAAGGTGACCGAGAAGTTAAGTCAAGCATACTTTTTGTTGTTTCTCACTGATTCTTGCCAAAAGTTTCTCTTTTTCTTTCATCTGTAATTAGAATGATTAAAATTCAGATTAGTATTTACAAGTTCACAAATAGGTAAACCTATGTCAATGGTACTAAGGCATCCAAATGATTGGCAAAGCTGATTTATGAGATTGTTTAAAATGACTACATGAATTTGAGCTTTACACATCTACAATGTCATTGTGGGTGCAAAAAGATATGGCTAATTGGTTATATAATGTAGCACTGTATAAAGTAGGGGTATATATACGGACCAGTTTTGTGTAGTATGGCTGTAAAATGTTGCGCATTTCCTCTAAGCTCTTCTCCGAAGTTGCAACACTTAGGCAGAATTCCTCTGCCGTCTTTGTGCTGGACACATCACTGTCAACAGGAAGAACTAACATTATTTCCTCTTCAGGTTACAAATGCCAATTTCTACATTCTGCTTGTCCTGAGCCTGATACACTATGTGGTATGATCGAGTCTTTGTCTTTTTGGAAAAAGACAACTTCTGCATTTGTGAAGAAGAGGAAGAGGAAGAACAAGAACAACGACAACAATAACAACAACAGTAAAACCAAGAAGAAGAAGGTGTTGTTGGTGATGATGATGGTGATGATGATGGTTGTGGTTATGATGATGGCTGTGGTGGTTGTACTGCTCCCCTAGCTCACCTGCAAGTGTCCTCTTCATTATCCTCTTCATCTTCACTGCCAATGGTGAAGACCACTGGACAAAGGTGAATGTGAGTGGTCAGCAGCACACTTATGTGTATTGTTACTGTGACAGTTTTAATGCCACTGCAGTTTCTATTCAATTACAGCCTCTAATACAGAAACATTAACTGCTTTCTCAGCACCAGTATCTTTTAAACTAAATAAAACTACTGAAAACTGAAAACTAAACTTTAATACAACTGAATACAAAAAAACAGACGTTTAAGGAACAAACAGCCTAAGGCACACAGGCACACACAGCCTAAGAGCTATTTGGGTTTCAAAAATATTCTTACCAGGCTCGAAGGTTTCACACCAGCCAGTGGAGAACATGATGCCCCTAAAGGGTGTGCAGAATGTTTACTGGGACGATCAAAGAAAAGGCAATGCCAATTAACTAAAGTCTATTTATACTTTGCTAATCTGTAGGACTATTCCAGTACCTATTAAGACCAAGTGATGCTTCCACTTCACTTAAAACGTACACTAAAGGTTGCAGGCCTTTTGGGACTATTATAATTTTGATATAAGTTAAACATACACTCTTTTCCAACAGCGTACTGTTGATCTTAAGTAATCTGTCAAAGAAACTAGTTTGTTAATATCAATTTATCAAAAATGTTTACTAAGGAACAGCTGAGTTTACTGGGGTACGTGCCCCAGTAAAAAAGGCCTCGTGACGCCCGTCTGAAATTCCATGGCCCAAGGATTCGGCTAAATTTGCCTTTACGACACGGTATATTCGAAAAATTTTCAACCAATTAAGCCAGAAAACTCACGGTGACCTTACCTTTAGGAAGTTTCTTGCGTTTCAACGCTTTTTGATACAAAGCTTTGATTCAAATCATTTTGAGAACAATATTTCGCTGTGAGATTTGCCGTCCGATGAAAATAGTTTTTTGTTGTTAAATGTTTCACTTCTGTTGCCATGTGTATGGAATGAATTCCCTGCCAGAACGTCTGTACTCGTAGAAATATCTTGTGCTCATGAAAAGAATTTGTGTACACATGGAAATATTTTGTGCTTGTGAAAAGAATTTGTGTACACGTGGAAATATTTTGTGCTTGTAAAAACAATGTGTCCTTGTGTGAAAAACTGTCATGTCTCTATAACAAAGTTTTGTGCTTGTAAAAAATAAATGTGTCTCTGCGTGAAAATCTGTTTTGTCTCTGTAACAACGTTTTGTGCTTGTAATAAAAATTTGTGCTTGTAAATAGATTTTTTGTACATGTAAAAATACTTTGTATTTGAGAAAAAAAACAAATCTCCCACAGGCACAAATCCTATTCACAAGCACAGATTCTTTTTACGAACACAAAACGAGTCTGTGAAATCTCTGCCAAAACTTCTCAGCCAATCACCAAACGTCTTACTCACCGGCCAATCAAGTTGCCGCCTTTACTTAGAGCAATGAGCGGGAGCAATGGTACGTGAATTCTCTATGTAGCCATGCATGTACAACAAAGTAGCCAGGTTAACGGCGAACTTGCTGCAGTTGTCTGGTGTTTTTAATCGGGAGTTTTAAGACAAGTTCTAAATTACATTATGAACAGGCGTGCTTGAAGTGGGCCGCGGTGTTCTGGCACCTCTTTTCATTTCAGGGGACGTGAATATGAAGGCACTACTATGCAGCGCCGAAAATGTATTTTACAATCCATTTGAGTCCCAACCCTATTGCAGGGCAAAAGTCTATCCTTATTATATACTTAATATGGTGATCTGGTGCTTACTGATTATTATATTTTGGTTAAATGAGGCTCAAAAACGTAATGTCAGTAGTCTGGTCTCCTCGTCAGCATTTGCTAGCGTGACAGCGGGGAGTGTAGTCCTACTTGCCTTTTCCTGACGCATGTTGCGTAGGGTAATAATCAATGATAAACCTTAGACAGGGCTGTTTTGAGAATGCAGTGCCTTCATATTCACATCCCCTGAAATGAAAAGAGGTGCCAGAACACCGCGGCCCACTTCAAGCACGCCTGTTCATAATGTAATTTAGAACTTGTCTTAAAACACCCGATTAAAAACAGGCAGATGCTATTTGCACCCGGGTGTTCCTAGACAAAAACACTATTTACACCCGGGTGTTCATAGTCAGTAATGCTATTTACACCCAGGTTTTCCTAGACAAAAAAAAGCTATTTACACCTGAGTCATCATGGTCAGTAATGCTATATACCCAAGGCTTTATAATAAATAATGCCATTTGCACCCCCATCTCAATAATGTTATTAACACCCAGTGAGTAAACAGTGTACCGTTGGCAGCCACACCAGAGTGTTCAAAAGTGCTATTCACAACCATACATAGACTAATGTGTAGCCCAACTGAAGTCAGCTTGAATTGAATATTGACATACATAGCAACTGGTGGGTGAACAGGGTCCCCAAAATCACACTCGCTAGTAAAAAACCTTGTTAACTTATCAGTGCCTCGGTTTCACTGAAGAAGCCTTTGTAATACTACTGGTAAAGTATGGACTTTTTTGGAGTTTTATTGTTCTTAAAGATTTTTGAGGGCCCCGTTCACTCAGTACTTGCAGTGATTTCCGCAAAATTCTGAAATTGGCCAACTTCGAAATGCTGCAGTCTAGCCCAGAATCACTCCTCACCATACACACTGGCATGCCATGTACATGTATATCTACTGTTACATCTACTGTTTTCCTTTAACCAATTCACTATGCTACAACTTTTTGTATGGTACTAATGTTGTCCACAGTACATGGCATTCATAAGCAATGATGTGTAATTACCTTAAAAACGGCATCTGTATAAACAGTATAAAGCATGCTCTGAAGTAAAACTTAAAGACCACAAAGTGTTTGAACAAACTTTTACTAGACAAACATACTGCAGCATTAACAGAAACACAGGTTACATGTAAGTAACCCCCCCACCCCATAGAAACACTGTCCCCTGAACGTGCACACACACGCACAGACAGGCACACACACGCATGCATGCATGCACACACACATACACTAGCCTATCCTTTGGGCTTCAATCAGTCTCTTCCGAATATATTGACGGAGTCTTGACATGTGCTCCTGGCTGACCATTGCAGGGTCAGCGTCCTCCAGCAAGGCCTCAGCATTCTGGATGGAAACATAGAAAATTATGAAAAAGAAAAGTTTAATTGAGAACCACACTGTGTATAACTACCCCAACAGAGAAGTCAGACATTTTAAAAACAATACTTACCATCAGCACAAACAAGCCACAGCTTGCACCATCATGCTGTTTCGACCCCGTCATTGGTTGCAATGTCCAGCCCTCAATGCACTCCCCTGATGGAACACCTCTTTCTTTCATGAATTTTCTGAAGAATAAAAAGTCAATCAATAGTGCAACAACTTTGCATAAGGCTATACTGATATTACAGTCAGGCTCACAATTTTCACAGCTAATATTCTGCCCTCTGCACCTTTCCATATTTCAACTTGGACAGCCTTGTTTGGCACAACCATGTTACACCTTGTTTCGAACATCAAACCATAAAAATATTCAGTGATTAAACCTCTAAAACTCTATTCAACTACCTGTAGTTAGTTATGCCAATAAATAATGACATACATGTGGTTTATCCAAACATCAAAGGATTTTGATAGGCCTCTTCTTCTTACATACATCTCTTATTGAGCAATCTCAGATAAATGTGTGTAGGTTGATGGACCAAAATGGACATGACAAGAGTCAGGTTACATCCATTAGGATATATTGACAATTCAGTCTCATTTGTTTCACCTTTTTTCAGATGTGGATGGGCTGTTTACCACAGACTGTCTCTGAAGAACCACTTTCTTCATCTTTCATCTGAAACACAATGTTTAACCATTTTCAGTTCATTATACAGAGGAGACTGTACAACAGTCCAACAGTTGGACTAAGTAAAACAATGTGTTGCTTTGTAATGAGAATATAAACACATTTCACATTACATGACTGGTATCTTGTGCAGTGCACACCCTTCACCTAGGTGTTTCTGTCACTCGCTCACTCTGAGATCTTGTTCCATACATAAATTGAACGTTCTGTTTCACTTCCCTTTATCAAGACATACTCAATCAGCGCACAATCGCACTTTGTTTTGTTTCAATGCCATTTCAATGCGTCTACGACGTTATTGACGTGTGATAGTGCGGCTGAGACACGTGGAACGCCATATTGCAGCATTGACAAGTAGCAAACCACCAGAATTTAGGAGGTGCCTTAACAATGTTTGCGACCCACTAAAACCCCGTCCAAGATACAAACAACAGTATAAATCCAGACCACATCAATTATAAAAGCTTTCCCTAAACAATCTGTTGTATGTTCTTTTCTCCATTGACAGTAGGTCGATTAGCTAACTGATTTGCTGTTAGTGTTAGCTAACTTTGCGAGCTGTGGCCACTGGTCAGTTAAATGTTAGTTTACAGATTTAACACACCTTTTTGCAAATTTTAGTTATTGCTTACAAGGGACCAAATGCTTACATTTGGACCACAATTATAATGTTAGGCTACGATTGTTTTACCTGAGGTGAGCTGAACTATATTAACTGCTGGGACGAGCTAAACATGCCCATATTGCTGTGCTTACGTTAATTACACAAATATTCGCGGTGGGACTGGGGATGCAAATATATCTTGTAGCAACGACATTACATTACCTTTTGTGAAATTATTTCTCTTGTCCCATTTCGTTCCGTTTGATTTTGTCCCGTTCGTTGGTCCCATTAGCTACAGAACAGGCGAAGTAGTTTGTCCCGTGCCGTGGTCTGGTCTCCGGTAGAATTCTCCCATCCAGCTTCCCGCACTTTTCACATGATGTGGCCAGATACATCATCAGATGGGTGTAAATAGAAGAAACGTGTCCATTTCGTAATTTACACCCAGGGTGCAAATAGACACTCCGCTAAAAACACCAGACAACTGCAGCAAGTTCGCCGTTAACCTGGCTACTTTGTTGTACATGCATGGCTACATAGAGAATTCACGTACCATTGCTCCCGCTCATTGCTCTAAGTAAAGGCGGCAACTTGATTGGCCGGTGAGTAAGACGTTTGGTGATTGGCTGAGAAGTTTTGGCAGAGATTTCACAGACTCGTTTTGTGTTCGTAAAAAGAATCTGTGCTTGTGAATAGGATTTGTGCCTGTGGGAGATTTGGTTTTTTTCTCAAATACAAAGTATTTTTACATGTACAAAAAATCTATTTACAAGCACAAATTTTTATTACAAGCACAAAACGTTGTTACAGAGACAAAACAGATTTTCACGCAGAGACACATTTATTTTTTACAAGCACAAAACTTTGTTATAGAGACATGACAGTTTTTCACACAAGGACACATTGTTTTTACAAGCACAAAATATTTCCACGTGTACACAAATTCTTTTCATGAGCACAAGATATTTCTACGAGTACAGACGTTCTGGCAGGGAATTCATTCCATACATGTGGTTACCACAGAACGCGATCATCACCGTCATAATAACCAAATTATGGCTTTGGTACTGGAATTCCCCTTGAAAACGTCGACGAGACGAACGATTGGTCAGTTCCGACCCAATAAGGTCTCTGCTTGACATAGCCGAAACCTCGTTGGTAGACAAGTCTTCAAGGGATTTAAAGCAGTTCTTCTGAGCGGTAAACTTTTATTTTTACGGTTATATTTAGCCCAGTTTGCGGCATATATTACGAGATGAAAGTGGCAATACTTACATTCTACAGACACATAGCCGAGGCCTATGTTGGCCAATTTTCCCTGTCATTTTCTAAACTTTCCACTAGAGGTCAGCAAACACCAGCAACTCAGTAACTGTGGACTGGAAACCTTTTTTGTGCCCGAACTTCAGAAAGAACAGGGGTGCTGCTGCCTGAAGACACTTTGGGCCATATGAAAGAATATCATTTTGGAATTAATAATGCCAAATTAATAATACGAAAATGGTTTTGCCATTATTATTATTATTATTATTATTATTATTATTATTATTATTATTATTACTTAATAAACTTTAATTTCACAGCATGGGATCAATAAAGTACATCTATCTATCTATCTATCTATCTATCTATCTATCTATCTATCTATCTATCTATCTATCTATCTATCTATCTGTCTGTCTGTCTGTCTGTCTGTCTGTCTGTCTGTCTGTCTGTCTGTCTGTCTGTCTGTCTGTCTGTCTGCCCCTCTCTTTTGCCTTACATGTGATGCGTACATTACATGCGATGCGTTATCTGCGTATATAGTTTCTCTCCTTCTCTCCTCCTGTTTCTAAGTTTTAAATATTTTACATATAATTACAATCTGTGGTAGTTTCCTGTAGGTTCCTCAAAAGGCGTCTTGTCAACACCAGGCCATGTGAATCATCCGTGAGTGCTACCTGTTGCACTGAGCAAATGAGGCAATAATACAGCTGGTGGGATTACATTTTATAGACTACAGTTTGAAGAGAGCATTTTACTAGGAACACACACCCACAAAACAACATATAGAATTGTTGTGACTACACAGGCCAAAATCCCAGATATGTGGACAATGTCACATCTGGCAGTAAATGATGCAACTGTCAGCCTGTGTGGTCTAAAGATATTAGCTTCAATTGCACGCACACACACACACACACACACACACACACACACACACACACACACACATACACACACACACCCACACACACACACACACACACACACACACACACACACACACACACACACACACACACACACTTCATTCAAAATGACCCCTCTCTAAACCAAAGAAGAGCAGTCATTGTTTTCAAGAATGGCGTAGGGTCCATCAAGGCCTGCCGGTCACTTTCACACGTCTCTGTACAACCCCTCAAAACACACAGCCTCCATGGCAACGGTCCTTTGATCTCAGCTGATTGGGTGATTAGCAGGATGCTGTATTAGCAGGCTTGCATCTGTATTATCAGGCTAGGCCTGGATGGCTGTACTCATGCAGTTATAACTGAACGCAAAGACTGGGAAACACATTATAATAATTTCACAATTCGTACTGATTACTGATTAAGATTTAAAATTAAAATAAAAATAAAGCAAGAAAGAAGCCAAAGGGAAACGGATGACTGTTCTGAATCCGCTATACAACAAGAAGTTTATGCATATACAGTTGGATAAATCCAAGACAGAACATCTATGATCTACTTTTATGTAATTAAGTGTAATTATCACAGCATCATGTTAACTGGAAACAAGTGAAGAGAACAAAACGCAGAGAGGATGAGAGATGAGGGAGATGAGAGAGAGGAAAATGATTAAAAGTATTAAAACAAGTTCAGACATGGAGTACTGCCACATATAACTGTAAATTGGGGTCCAGTGTTTACATACATGGCATTTCATTGCACAACCTATGTGGCAACCTTTATGTACAGTGTTTTCAGACCATGTCCATGGTGATAATGCACTTTAAAAACCAATGAATTGAATTGAATTGGATTAAATCGAATTGGATTAAATTGAATTGAATTGAATTGAATTGAATTGAATTGAATTGAATTGAATTGAATTGAATTGGATAGAATTGGATTGGATTGGATTGGATTGAATTTAATTGAATTTAACTGAATAATACTTTAGAGTATCAGATGCCTGAGAATTAAAAGCTGGAAGACTTTGATGCCATGCTTGCATCTAACATAGGCAGTCCATGGCTATCCTACAAGGGGTTAAAGGGCCAAGGTAGTAAATACAACTTTTGGGATGAAAATCAATAATAAATAAATAATAATGCAAACTACCAAAAAAACAACTACAAATTCAATATGACAGACACTGTATCTCTTTCGAATAACCAGGGTTTACTGGTGTTTACTGCTGACTTAAAAAAAACAGTCACCTCTTTGTGACAATCATCTGTCTTTAGTCTATTTGTATGGGTATTAGATGAGGACTTTGATTTGAAATACACACACACTCATACACCATGGCCATTTTTTTACAAACTCTTCAGACACGTTTGTCTGTTCCCAGACAACATTATGTCTGAAATAGTAAACAATGCCTCACCAGAATATTTATTCTCCAGTGTACTCCATATAGGTAAGCAGGGTTCTCTCAGGGTATCCCAAGACAACATGATATATTTGTGTTTCATTTATTATAGATTATTATTTTATTATAGATTTGTATTCATAAATTGCTAGATTGTTATTTTATGTACTTTATTCATATGCAGTGACCTATGCTTCCATTATGTTGAAACCAAACCTAAATTTCCAAATGTTGGGTCCGGTCTCTTGTAGACACAGTGCAATTCTGTATAATATCATCTGACAGCTATGGATGGCAGTTAGTTGTGTGCTATGCTTCTAAGCCTTGCTGTCTCCCCATGTTTTCACATGAGTGTCATGTTCTATTGCTAGGTAACTGACAAAACAAGGGCATCAAAGTGAACTAAAAAGAAAAAGCCCATATTTAAGTCTTCTGTCCATCAGTGACCATGATTGAAGCACAAGTTTTTTCTATTCTGCTTATAACACGTTTGTGACTTATTCTTTTAAACTGACACTGACACTGACACTGACTCTCTCTCTCTCTCTCTCTCTCTCTCTCTCTCTCTCTCTCTCTCTCTCTCTCTCTCTCTCTCTCTCTCATTATCCCAGTCTCTTGTCTCTTTTCCTCCTGTCCCTTTCTTCCTCCATCCTCCTCCTCCTCTTTCTCTTTCTCTTTCTCTCTCTGCTAAAATGACAGGAAGTGTAAACACAGTTTAGGTGTTATCCTCCAGCCCACCAATTCTCACCTCCATTAAAGGGTGTCTCCACGCATAACCCCCTTAAATGCCGCTCTAAAACACCCCAGTTAATGGCCCCGCCAGCACTAAAATGCCCCCCGCCACAGGACCACCTGAGAGAGAGAGAGAGAGTACTTGGAGATGGATCTTCGCACACTCACACATTCCATTATTGCTTTATTGGGTTGCAACTAACCTTGATATTCTTGACATTCGCTTTCATGGCCAGAGGTGAAGGTTGACCATAGAAACACTCTTGCATTTATTGCAAAGTGCTTAGACTGAGACATTTCAGATAGAAAAATCAGTCAAGTTATCCACAAATAGATGACTGACTCCATCAATCTTGAGTCCAATAAAAAGAATATAAAATTCATCCAAAAGAACAAAGGGAGATTCATCTAAAGCATATAGTTAATTGAGCATATTGTCTAAACAATTGAGTATTTGTTTCTTTTTATTATTTTTATTATTTAACCAGGCTCCTGCACATTCAGATGTTAATGTGGTTAATGTAATTCAGTTTTCCATGGTACTGCCTTTAAGTGTATTCTACCGTACCTTAATCCTCGTATGGTGTTGTATTTCAGTCTGTGGTACTATGTCTAAGTCTGTAGTACTATATCAAAGTCCTGCAGTGCTGTAACTGAGCACAGTTAATTCCTTGAGCCAGAAAATTTCCAAGGCTTGTGGGAGTTCACCTCTCAAGCAGAGGCGATTCTACAGTTTGTTAGGGCCCCAAGCAAAAAAAAAAATCTTTATAAAGTTTATATTAAAAACTATATTGTCATTACTGCAGTTTAAGGTTTGTCAGGCCTCTGGGGCCCTGTAGTGGCTTGGGGAGCCCCAAGAAGCTACTCATGTTGCCTTTTGACAGGCTACGCCTCTGCATTAATGACCCATAACCCATCAAGTTCACCTCCATCAGCCCCATCATGTCTTTGGCAGAGCTGATGGAGAGGCACCCAAGGTAGCCTACAACGGTCAGAGGAGGAGGCTGGGCGATGGCAAACACTGTTGCGCTGAAGGCCTCTCATCTGCATGCGCTGCTAGGCTAGGTGGAGCTGACGGCCGCCCACGGGGAGCCACACAAAGGGGATGCTGGGTAATGAAACCCTGCTCACACATACGAGTGGACCGCGTGAACGACCGTGCATTTGCAGATTAGCTCTCTCGCTCTTTCTTTTTCTCGCTTTCTCTCTCTCTCTCTCTCTCTCTCTCTCTCTCTCTCTGTCTCTGTCTCTCTCTCTCTCACACACACACACACACACACACAAAAGAAATGACTTGAAATATGTGTAATTCTTTTTGGTCATATTCATGATGCCAATAAAATATCAAGGTTGCCATATCTGTATGATGTAAATGGTTACATATAATATGAGCATTTGCTATTTTTTGCCTTTATTTTTCTTTCTCTCCCTCTCATTCTTATTGCGCCTGTGTGTGTGTGCGTGTGTGTGCGTGTGTGTGCGTGTGTGTGTGTGTGTGTGTGTGTGTGAGAGAGAGAGAGGGAACTGCCCCATGATTAATGACAGTCATTACATATGCACACACTAAGTACACCTCAGCATTGGCCAAGAGGAGTCGTTGGGTCACCAGACGGACCTAATACACACTCACACAGTGGCCTGGAGATGGGATGGCGCTTGTGGGATGGGATGGTGTGTGTGTGTGTGTGTGTGTGTGTGTGTGTGTGTGTGTGTGTGTGTGTGTGTGTGTGCGCATGTGTGTGTGTGTGTCTGTATAAAAATGTACAGGACAGCCTGTTGATATTCTTATGACGACCAATTGATACATCTCATATTGGTAACGTAATAATAACACAGAACCAATTCAACACTGTCTTGACTTCTATAGGCCCATATTTGTTTAATCATTAATTAGGATTCCTGATCATGCTGTAATTACAGAATTAAGATGTGCATTTCCACAACCTTATATACAGATATGGAATACCTCTGCAAGAGGGTGCTTAATATTAATGTTGCATGTATTATTGCGTGCAAGCATTTTACAATGACAGAATACAGACAAGAATACATATAATGTGTCTTCATTATGACAGCAAAACACAAACACACAGAGCCCTTTGACTTCATTGCACTGTAGTACTTCTTATCTGGTATCTTGTGTATAATATCTCAGAGGTTTGCCTGCATTGTGCATGGTGACCTATTAAAGCATATACAATTGGGCAAGGTGGGGTTATATTTAGTGCGCTGAACTTAAATGGATTACGGCATTTACACTGTATGCATTTCCCAGTATGTAGTATATGCCTTATATGGAATGTATGCATTGGAAAGTGTCTCTAAAAATGATGTTACCTTCTCCACATGCAGATATTCTGTTGTTGTTCTTCCTCCCACGGCAACGGGTTACCAGGAAGTGATGCCCCATATTGTTCTGAAACACAGACCAGCAAGAGCAAACTGATTTACAATGCCAAATTCAACTGTCAGAAAATAACAGTGATAGGACACTGAGTTTATACAAAGGCTCTTGGGAATGTCCATATGCTGGATTTTTATTTTCTAACAAAAAAACACATACTCCCCTAAAAAATACATGTATTGAATTGTTTCATCTGATTTTCTATCTGTCCATTCCTCCAATTTTCGAATGAAGCAATTTTCAAAGCAAAAATACTTTTAGAAGCTATGACCAAGTCCATCCGATGTTTATTCAAATGTGTTTATAAGTGGAGATGAAAATGTGAGTGGTATAAGCACAGCTGACAAGACATCCTAACTATTCCCTTTAGTGTGATTAAATTATTCACTAGTGTTTACCCTCCCTGACGTACACAATCTGAAATATATTTTCCCTGCTAGATGTCTGAGTCAAATCTAATTTATTTGCAGAGCAGACATAACTAATAAACCAATACCAAGAATTTAACTGATAAAAATGACTGGCCATAGTTTCACTTCTTATCTTATCTTGTGTAACTTTCACATGTCAATGTCTCAGAACATTGGCAAACTGGATTTTAACAGGTATAAGCTGCACATCAACATACAGTATATTTTCGCAACTTGTTGTTAAGCTACAACATACTACAACCCATGCTCATTAGTTATCATGTCATGTCAACCATGTCTTATTTATTTGCCTTCACTTTATATTTACATTCATTCTCGATTTGTTTGTCTCTCCCCAAAACTAAGCCGGCTCTTCATGACAGGGAAAGCAGTGCTGTGTTTGTGGGGATGTGTATTGTGCCCAGACGGGCTATACCTGACCCTACCTGGCCGTCCACTAAACACCTTTTCATAGTCAGAGCAACAGTGAGGGCCCAACGGCGATGGTCGTTGCTACCTGCTACCCGAATGAATGCCTGCGGCAACCGGCAGAATTGAAAGCCTGAGAAAGAGAAGGGCCATCTTGTGGGATAATGCCCTATAGCTCATAAAGTCATTAGAGGAAAAAGGTGTGAAAAGGTGTGAGAGAGTGTGTGTTTGCGCTGAATGTGAGAGCCAGGTGTGAGAGAAAGAGCGCCCTCGTAATCATAATGATCTCATTGTCTTATCTGCTCTTTGTTCGCGCAATTACCTGACGATGGCAAAGCGGGCTACCTGATGCAGACTGAGTTCTTGCAGAGGGCAAAACAGGTTATACAGTAGCATGTGACACATACAGCTGGCTTTATGGATGAATATAATATGGTCTCCAGTATTAATAATGATAGTCATTATGTTCTGTCATTAAGACCCACAGACCCACAGTCAGTATTGTATGTGAGTGTGTGTGTGCGTGTGTGTTTGTGTCTTTGTGATCCACTCTCTTACTCTGTGTTTTGCTGTGTATTTCTTCTGTGTTCTCTATCTGTGTGTGTGTGTGTGTGTGTGTGTGTGTGTGTGTGTGTGTGTGTGTGTGTGTGTGTGTGTGTGTGTGTGTGTGTGTGTGTGTGTGTGTGCTGGGGTGAGTTTCAGGTCCCATTGGGCAGGGAGGAACAGCTACTGTGGCTCGGTATGACTATGAAAAGGGCCATCAGGTCAATGAGCCTCTCAGTGGATTCCCCGTCTGGCTCCAATATACAAACCCACACAGGGGCCTTGACTTTGAACTGCTCTCCAACAAGCCTACTCTTACAAAAAATAAAATAAAACACTGAATGGACAAAGTGTTGCACCCCAGATATGTAAAGTAGTCCTCCCAAAGTAGTGCTGATGTTCTCTGTGGTGTTAGTATACAAAGACTTTAAAACGTAGGTTAATAATGTCACATTAAGTCTTCTTTATAGAAAGTTCAAATTAAAGGGATGTGAAAAATCAGTATTGTTCATTTCTGGCGAGGTGAGACAGGAACGTCGTCTCACTTTTGTTAGCTTTGGCCATGCTTCTGTCAGCGTTAGCATGCCCTTGAACAGTAAGTAAACATCTCCCTTGGGGCCAGATGTGCGGAGGAGACGGGGAGGAACAAGACAGATGCGGTAATATGTAAAGACGTCCTCTCACGGCGTGGTTCCAGTTGTGAGAAACACGCGAGCAAACACAGAGTCTGGTGTGGGTGGTCGCCTTGGCGGCGCGCTCAAGGCCGTGGGCGCGCAGTGTTTGTCCTCTTCATTAGGCGCTATAGTGTCAGATACCGGGAGCGTAATTAGAAGGGGTTATGTCAAAGGGAAACGCTGTCCTCATATGTTTGAACGCGTTTTAGCAGCCCCTGCATGAGTCTCCACGGCTTCGGCAATGAGCGTGGAAAGTTTGCAGAGCTGGCCATAATCTGCAAGCATGAAAGACAGAGACGTTTTGCAGAGGGGAGAGAATCGCCCTTTTCAAAGAGCCCCACGTTTCATCTTGAGCGTTTCAAGTCTGTAACTGAGAGTTAATAATGCGGTGCTTTCTTTACATAACAGATATACTGGTGTACGAAACAAATAGGGGTCGCAAGCATCAGAGAATCTCAACCAGCAGCTGGTGAACACGCTCACTTTTGACCATAAAAACAGTCGATTAGACACCAGGGTTCAATAAATTAGTTTTTCCTTACGGTGTAGCTATTCCAGAATAGAAAAACGGTGTGGAAATGCTTTGCTGAAACTTTAGGTGTAAACTCCAAGTGTAACAACAATAACTACAACTTGCTTTATTTTGATGATGATGATAATGATGATGATAACTTTGGGACAGCAAGAAAGCAATAAAGAGATGCTTGTCAGGAGGCTAATGGCAGGTTAAAAATGTTTTGTATTTAATGCTATAGACTCATCCGTTCTGTCATGAATATTGGTCCCACTGGAATTACACTTGAGCCAGTTAGTCTTCTCAACAGCCCGATTAGTCTCCAAACACCCCAAGCGAGAACTATAACGCCCAGGTGCACCGTTTCTCCTCAGCAATTTACGGCCTCGACACCCGAACTGCAAAAACACACACCTCATATACACCTCATGAAAAAAAGTGCCGTTCACACCAATTTCTCTCGCAGGGGAGGAGATGGTGATCAGTATGTTTATTTTAATGCTGTAGGATACTACAGATACGGGCTCAACCAAATGTGGGGACATTTATAAATACAACCAAATAAGTTTATTTTCGCATTTGATTTTCACATTTACATGATTAAAACGATCAACTAATTATCACTTTGCTTTGCATGGGTTTAGGGCATGATAAGGCCAGTGGCTTTAGGATGCTTCTGAAATCAGCACTAAAACTGAGATGTCTTTATCGGAACAGAGGCAACTATTCCTACTGTGGGATTGAAGGTAGTGCTTTTTTCGTCTCTGTCTGTGCTTGTGAAGCTATTTGTTCCGCTGTGCCGTGCATCTAAGCGGCGGCCTTTGATTTCTGAATCTCGGAATAAGATGATTTGCAGACATCAATGCGTTCTCAGTGGTCATGATTACAACTGGGGAGTAGATCCACACAGGAATTTGTAGTAAATCCCGGCCCCCTGCCCCCAAACCCCGAACCCCCGCTCAGCGACCGAGCTTCCTCTTGGTTCTTGTCATGGAAAGGGCTATTAGGATGTTTGACAATCCCAGCCTGTTACAACTCCATCAGTTAATTGGATACCTTGTAGCGTCGCTGGTTTCTCTCATCTGCTACTTTGAAAGACAAAAGCGCAGCGGGGGCCTGTTCACACCTCTGCACGCAGGCGGGCATAAAAGCCGTCCGGCCTGACCACAGAAGCACCACTCATCCCACTGCCCTCGAAGAGAGAAACATCTTCTGAGCTTCACGCACGGACCTACAACTTTCTTTTTTCAACTTTTTTACTTTCATTCAGCAACCATGCAAGTTCCTGCCAGACCTCTTGGATCCGTCTGCGGTTATTCTGTGCGTCCTGGTGGACATCTTTATGCAGACTATGGAAGCACTCCGTGTAGTGTGTCGCCTTCGAAACCGAGCACAGGGAAATCCTTCACCATCGATGCACTGCTCTCCAAACCAGACGCAATCGCAAGGGAAAAGACGGGCCTCAGTGAGACAGTGAAGTATCCCTCAACAGTGGGTGCTGTCTACCCGGTTCACGGACAGATGCAGTCGTCACTACCGCACTACATCTATAGCCCGAGCATGGTTCACACTCAGCCCGGATACCCTGTCTATTACTGCCCTCCGTACGGCTACCAAACAACCTGCCGTGGACCCCTTTACGCACAAGGTAAACAGAAATGACTTGACTGTCTTGAATGCCTTTATTTGGCGCAACACTTTACGCTCTTACTAGTTTGTGAATTTAGCCTAATCTTCATATTTTCCCTCTCTCCCACAGAAGCGGCCATGACGAAAGCTGGTGTACACATGTTCAAACACAAGGCGGGCAAGTCCAAGCGTATGCGCACCAGCTTCACGAACGAGCAGCTCTCCCGGCTGGAGAAGGAGTTTGCCCGGCAACAGTACATGGTCGGGTCTGAACGCTTCCTCCTGGCCACTTCTCTACAACTTACTGAAGCTCAGGTAAGCCTACAAACCAGAAAATAATGACTTTCTTACACCACGCTATACAGTCAATACTCATAATAAGAAACAATTGATCTAATTGATTAATGTACTTCTTTATCTGCAGGTCAAAGTCTGGTTCCAGAATCGTCGCATCAAATGGCGCAAACAGAGCCTGGAGCAACAGCAGGCAAAACTGGCCAAGCTCGGACTTGCTGCTCCGCCAAAGAGTCCCGGATCCCAGGGGCGAGAGGACGAAGGGGACGAGGATGAGGATTTCAGCAACGAATCAGACATCGACATTGAGGGCTCTATCAGCGACTAATGAACTGACAATATGGTCAAAAAGGAGCCTATGAACTTTTGTAAATAATCCTGCGACTCTTACAATGCGGGACCTCCTTTATCTATTTGTAAAAAGTATTTAATAGATATAGATCTTTATTTAAGTGTCCACTTTACAGTGTCTTTTTATATGGAAATGATTTCCATTTTGTTATGAGATTGTATATTTGACATTGCAAAATATACTTTATTTTTAAAATACTTCTGTTTCTTGGTCTTAACTGTATCTCAGTTGGTACGCCTGGGATGAAATCAGAACTGGTCAGCTATGAACAGCATTTTGGTTAAATTTAAAAATGACAGAACTTGGGAATTAGGCATTGTGGATATTTCTTATAAAACATATTAGGTTTGAGTAAGACATGAATTGTGACCAGCCCAGTTCGGAAAAAAAAGGTTCAGTCATTTGCACACCACAAAGATTGCATCCTGAGTTGGAAACTGAATAGTACACTAAAAATACTCAAACATTCCTGCTAAAGATACATTTACTAGATGCAGGGTGGATGTTTGGGAGGAATTTCCAGAGAAGGACTGGGAAGGTCTTCCAAGAATCTGTCTCCTCTCTCTACAGATCTCCACATTTTTATCTCTTGAAAATAAGTAGCCAAAAACTATCCAGCAACCTCAGTTACATTAAGCCAAAACATACTAATATGATCTTTCATGCCAATAGATGTTTAAAGTGTGCAATATAAAACCCGTATTATAACAGAAGTTACTGTAACACCTTCACATAGCAAGACCTGTTGGCATAGATCAACTAATGCTACTTTGTTTTAAGCCTGTGTACATTTGTGAATACTGTTTTCCTGTTCTGATAATGTGGTCCCTAACAGGCTGTATGCAGTCATTAGTGAGGTAATCTGCAGGTTGAGGGGGGCTGATAGGATTTAATAGTGGGAAGTGAATGAGGTTAGGGTCATGGCAGCAGATGGCAAAGGAGCAGATAGAGATGAGAGGATGAGAGGGAGAAAGGTAGACAGATTGGTCCGTTTACTGAGGTGTGGGGAGGGGGGTGTAGCCAGAGTGTGATAAGAAAAAGAGAGAGAGAGAGAAATGAGAGAGACAGAGAGGGAGAGAGAGAGAGATACATAAAACATAAAAGCTAGGTCAGCTATATTCAAAACAGAACAGTTGCCTTGCCAGGACTCGATGCATGTGAATATAAAAAAGAGTAACTTGAAAACATTTTGTGTAGTCTCTGTTTTATGCATACGTTGTAACTCAAAATTGACAAATTGATACTACATATTCCGTTATTTCTTACTAGGATAGGGGTACAAGAATTTCCAACAGTAGTGGAGGATACATATCTGAGAGAAACGTTGCATCTGCATTTAAATGTCATTCCATTGCGTTTAAAAACGTTTTATTTTAAATCAGTTTGTCCACATATAGACGACCACACTATCAAGAGCAGTAAATAGAAAATGAAGTACAGGAGTTAATTATCAGGGGTTGCTTATCCATTTTTAACAACACTGTAAAGATGCAAACTGACTAGATAAATACTACATGTGCTATCACAGATGTGATCACCTAATCATATATTTACTAGCATGGGCAGTAGCTGGGCAAATGGGAGAGTCCATATATACTGACACAGGTATCCATGTGGTTCAAGCCTAGGCATGTGTGGAAGTTACTGACACAGAGTGAAAGACAGCTGAATTGAAGTATTCATTGGAGCTTAAAGCAATACTAAGTAGCTTTCGTCTTCAGCTGCCCTACAGGTTGGAAGCAGAATTGTCTGTCATAGAGAACTACGGGCACCGTGCTTCACTAAATCTCACTGGGAAGGGTTTGGTCATCCTCTCGTTCGGTCAACTGCTTATTTGTACCTTCGAGTATATTCCATTTGCCATTGGTGCTAGGTTTCCCAGTAGTTTTAAGAGTGCTGAAGCCACCCATATCTCAGACAGCCATCCAAATATCTCTGAGAAACACACAGTAACTCAATCTATCTATCTATCTATCTATCTATCTATCTATCTATCTATCTATCTATCTATCTATCTATCTATCTATCTATCTATCTATCTATCTATCTATCTATCTATCTATCTATCTATCTATCTATCTATCTATCTATCTATCTATCTATCTATCTATCTATCTCAAACATGGTGGACTCTGACTTCATGTCCTGTAGTTACACATTCTTCATGGGCCATATAAAACTGTATGCTAAGTTTCCAAACTAAATTCAGTTAAAGGCACTTTCTTTACTGCTGACACACTGTGGTAGAAAAAAGAGACAACAACACATAATGTGACCCACTCCTGAAGAAGAAACAATGTAATGGGTAAACATGCAGCACATACGCAGATGCAGAATCGTCCCAGAAAGACGGAGGCATTAAAACGAATGTGCCCATGTTCATACATCCGGCGCTTAGAGGATTAGGGGGAAATTAAAGCCTGTTAAAGATGTACGCCACAAGATGGGAGACAAATCAATCTCGTTCCCACAGAAGAGAGGGCATGGCACTTGAAAGACAGTGCTTTAGTTCATTCATTCACACTCTCTCTCTCTCTCTCTCTCGCTTTCTCTCTGTCTCTCTCTATCTCTCTGACTCTCTCTCTCTCTCTCTTTCTCACACACACACACACACACACACACACACACACACACACACACACACACACACACACACACACACACACACACACTCCACTCAAAGTCACTCTCCAACTGTGTGTGTGTTTAACAGGCTAAGAGGTAAAACAGGACAGACTTAAAGAGGGGGATTAGGAAATGAAAGAGTCTCTTTCTCCCCTGCAGATCTCCGTTCCCTTGATTCTCGCACTCCCTCCCCTCCTCTCCTCTCCTCTCCTCTACCTTCCTCAACTCTTTCTTCCTGTCTCCTTCCCTCCTCCTCCTCCCTCTCTTTCCTCTGTCTCTCTTCTATCTCTCCTCTACTTTCTTCTCTCTCACTTCTTTAAATTCAAATTCAAGGGCTGTTTTATTAGCATGATAGTGGAAGTACAGTGTTGCTGAAGCCAATATTCATACCCAATAACACAATAACCTAATAAATACAAATAACATAAGATATATCTCTTCTTGAATCTTCCTCTCTCCCACACTCTCTCTTTCTCTCTCTCATTCTCTCTGTCTCTCTCTCACATGCCTTCACTTTCTGTCTGTCTCTCTCCTCTTCCACAGTAGTGTTTGTTTGTGTCCCTGTGCTTCCCCCGGTCTGATCAGGTGTAATCTCCCCGCAGTGGCTGTCCTGGGCTGGCTGGGGTGGATGGGCTGTTTCAGGACCCCCAGCAGGGGTGAAGGAATCTCTCTGTCCCAATTAGCTCTCCTCCACCCCCCTGGATCCTCACAGGGCCATACCCCATGGTGGCACCTCTTGTCCCACACTGTCACACACTAACAGAATTAGCAGGCATGCTGATGGTGGGTGACATGGTGTTTTCCTCCTATGGTATTGCGGGTCCTTACGTTTTCATACTGAAATCCCTGTATGTGTACTGTTTGATTTTGTTTTAGGGACTTACTGTAACACACACACACACACACACACACACACACACACACACACACACACACACACACACACACACACACACACAATGTTTTCACAAAACATGTAGGGAGCATTCATGCAAAAAATAGTGTGAAGGTGTATAGGCCAGCTGTCTTTGTTGTAGTGCCAATGGCCTCCTGAGCGAAGATCTGCACCTCACGCTCCGATATTGGCCTCTCTGAAACAGAAAGCTTAGGGGGGGATTTCAATGCTCTAGCTGCCCACCGGTCATGCTAGCAAGTCTTTATTGGATTGGCACAGAGAATTAGCTGAAAGAAACACTGTGATGACTGTGTTAGTGTTTCCAATCCTAACCTCTGTGTTCATCCAGGGAGATTAGCGGTCCATACTAATTAACCTTTGCCATGCTGAAAGCAAGCTGCCACACTAACCGGCTTTAGCAGGGCACTGGCAGACAGCACCACCATGCCTAAAAGGCTCTGTCTCCACCTTAAATAAGAGCAGCAGAGAGAGAGAGAGAGAGAGAGAGGAGAGAGAGAGAGAGAGAGAGAGAGAGAGTGAGAGAGAGAGAGAGTTTATGGGTAGGAAAGAGACGTTTTTGTTCAAGTTAGGGTGAACTCAGGTATATTGGGCCATTTTTTGGCACATTTTTGAAAGAACCATAAAATTACCATTTAACACCAAATAAAACCTCCAAAACAGATCAGATTTTCTTCAGTCAGGTGTCCTCTGTTGCACTATAATGGACAATTTATTATAACAGAATTCATTGTTTTTGAAGTGTTCTTTATATTTTAGAGGTGTTTAATTTTTGGAAGCTCCTTTCTGGGCTGTGATCAGGTAAAATAGGTTACATGTTCAGATAAAAAGGACTGGTGAATAGATGCAATGCAAGACTCCTTAAAAGGTGAAAGAAATTTATTTTTATGTGAATTGTTTTTAGATACAAGAACATATTAACCATTCTATGCTTTTTTTTATGTGAGCTCTTTCTTAGCATGATCTGGGAGGCATGGTCTCCGACCACATGCAAGTTTTGCTAGCCACCTTTCCAGTTAACTGTGTTGCATTACCCTCGGTAAATTTCATGCCCTTGCTATTTCTGCGGACTGATATTATGTCCCTGTTAATTTATTTGTATTACTATTTTAAAGGGGCAATGCACATTAATCCAATTTTCCATTTGAATTAAAAAAAAATGTGCCACAGTTAGCAAAGTAGCTGGCTAATTTTCTTTTGTAGCCCCTTGGCAGATCAGCCTCCTTTTCTTGTAGCCCCTTGGCAGGTCTTGCCTGTTTCCTGTGCAATAGACCAAATAAAAAACTTCGATACTTCAATATCTTTAGCTGATGGCCCAATTTAGCTGAGTTCACCCTATTAAAAAGAATACAAAGAGCTCTTGAAGAAACCTAAGTGTGTATCAGACTATAATGGTGAGCTTAATGAAGGCAGCCTATTGATTAGTCTAGAGATGAATAAGATACAATTACGCAAACATTTAGCTATTCCTTGACTGAAATGTGCACAAATAAATACACAGGGATTATAGAATTGTTCACAGGTCCTACAATTTACGATGCTTTTATATTTTTTACAGGAAGATAGGTATATCATCATACATCATTATACAAATATAAGTGTACATACATAATATACGGACTGAAAAAAAGATTGTAGATAGGTAAGTAATATGATAACATCAAAACATCTACATATCAAGAGAGGGCACATACAGGTTTGTGCTGAAGCGTTTTAAGGACAGTAGGACAGGTCAGTACAAATGTGCCCCCTTTTGAATTTTATTTGGGGAGCTGGTCACTTCAAGTCAATCTAATAGTCATTAGCCTCCATCACCGGCGTTTGAAGTGGATGCCGTGTTTTGTGTGCGCGCTGGAGGTTTAATACGCTACACACAATGACATCTGACACAGAGCAAGATGGCTGAAAGAATGGACTAGCTGCGGTCCAGTTTTAAATGAGCACTTAATGGCAGACCGTCCCACCGACATACTCAATAAGGCCCTTTCTACTGACAGGAAATGGTGTCGTTCCTGTTTTCCACGCTATTCAGAACTAAAACAGGCTGCTCCGCACGAGGCAAGTGCCATTTTCAAGAAGAGTGGTGTGAGGGGAGAACAATGCGCGCGGCGGGCCATCGTCTATCCCTTGAGTCAACACGGAACACGAATGACCTTGAAAAGAGAGAGAGAGAGAGAGAGAGAGAGAGAGAGAGAGAGAGAGAGACTGGGCTATGACTACATAAAAGCTAGATCAGCTATATGTATATGTATATGTAACTACAGCAGAACGGAACAGTTGCCTTGTCAGGACTCTGCATGTGAATATGAAAAAGAGTAACTTAAAAACAGTTTGTATCATCTGTTTTATGCATACCCTGTACCTCAAAACAAATTGATACTACATATTCCGCTATTTCTTACTAGGATAGGGGTACAATAATTATCCTACATATCTGAGAGAAACGTTGCATCAGCATTTAAATGTCATTCCACTGCATTTAAAAAAGTTTTATTTTAAATCAGTTTGGCCAAATATAAACGACCACACTATCAAGAGCAGTAAATAGAAAATGAAGTACTGAGAGTGCACAAGGCAGAGTAAGCTTGCAATACAGGTGGTTCGGGTGGATCATTTCGCACGCAGGTGGTTTCGACGCGCACTAGAGTGCTACTTTTCCCAGCTCCTGCTCGAGTGAAGATCCACAGCTTTTTAGGAGTACAGATTAGCTGAGCACACACAGCCTAATGCGAAACAAAACGCTCAATTAGTTTATTAATGAACGGAGGTGCGAGTCTCAGCCAAGCGGTGAGTGCGCCAAAGTTGCCTCTTTTCACCATGACGACCCGAGGAGTTTCTAGCAAGCCTCCGGGTTCTCTGTTTGCTGACATCGACAGCTTCAATTATATCATGGGGTGTGAACGCGCCTTCAATTGTCCATTCATCGGAACATTAGGGGCAGTTTCTCACGGCGGCCTTTGGTAAAATCGCAGTCTAAATTAGGCAGACATTTAGTTGTTTTGAAACATTTCAAACGAGCAGAACACTTTATGCTAGTGCAATATGGACTATTGATTTTATTTCATTTCATTTTGCCTAAATTAGGAAACAATTCCATGCATTTCCACGAGCGCTCCTCCATTCAAGCAGTGGGCTTTGATTGGTTCTGGTTCTGCTTTAGTGGGCTTTGACTGGAAGTTGGCGGTTTTGTAACCCACCAAAATTACCCCTGTTGTACCACAATCATAATTTCTGCCAAAATAAATAATACAATTTAAAGTACCCGCACGGCTCTCGTGCCCTGGCGCCATCAGGTGGTCAACTTTCAAAGGCGAGGGAAAAAAAACAAATAGAAATTGCGTTCACTATATTGGCACATCTATGGCCTCAAAGCTCAACAAAGTTAACATATTTGGCCGTGGTTTCTTCCGAAAAAAAAGGGGTGTGGAGGGGCATTTGTAATAATGACCTATACTAGATCTTTACTTTGAAGAATTTGATTCCTAAGCTTCATGCGAAAGCACCTTGCTGATCCGAAACAATAACCTAGCCTACATAAAAATGTCGTTGATCTGAAAATCCATAATTACTTGGACGTTTTTTTGTGTTTCTTTTTGTTATCCTATTTTATTTGTGTCTAATCTCAGCGTGTATGTATCTGGTAGACGTTGTACCTGTCAGCTCAGTGACATGCTGCACACCATTGTGTTATCCGCCGCCAGGCTGTAGGCTTGTCCAAGGCTTCAACAAATGCTCAGTCGTCAGGAAAATCTGCAGTTCCGTGTATGACCACAAGAGTGCAACAAATTAAAAACTTACGCATTCCTTTTCCTGTTTTCGGCAGTAATACTGTTATCCTGATACTAATACTGTTAATAATACTATTATCCTGATTATTCCAGAGAAATCCATAAGACATTTATATAACGTGGATGAATGTCATTAACCTTTTTAGGAATACTCTGGTCTTTATTAAAATCCCCATGGCCAAATTTATACCCTCACTCTTATTCACTAATTACAGAATTGATTGGATCATAGTGTTTCAGCATGATTTTTTTCATCCTTTTACATTTTTTTTCTAGGCCTATACATTACACATTTTGATCTAAAAGGAGATGGCTTATGCATGTGTGTGATTTTAATTAGTCCAAATGGCACTAAGTGATGACAGCATTGCTAAGGTGAGGATTCTCACACCAAGCTGGATCTCTTCCCCCCTCGATTACCCAGCAACACTTATAGGTGCGCTGCATACTGCAAGGTTTTTAAAAGCTTTGCCTTTTTCTACAAATGCACAGAATGTGGCACAAATACTCTCACAGAAATCAAATCACATTAACAGGCTCTCCAAATAGGGTTGTTTTTAGCTGTATTATATTTAAAGAGGCATAACAGTGATATATGAAATTAATATGTTATTATAATTATAGAGAGAGGGACAGACAGACAGGCAGACAGACATACATACATACATACATACATACATACATACATACATACATACATACATACATACATACATACATACATACATACATACATACATACATTCATAGATACATAGATAAACATATACATAAGTGAGATAACTAGTACATTTATAATAGCAGTATAGCACCTTATTTTGCACTTCATCCATTCTGTTTCAGCATAACTCCAATCTCTAATCTGGTTCTCTGTGCGTGGGTGCAGGGATGGGAGTTGAAGTGGAACGGAGGAGGCATATGAGCAGTAGACGAGGTCAGGCCAAGGATTAGAGCGCACGGAAATATGCCGTTTAAAGTCTGAGCGCTCTTTAATCATCAGCTGTATGGAGACATTTAGTTACTAAATAGCTCACTAGTCTTGATGTGCGGTGTAATTATGAATTCCTCCCACTCACTGGGCTCCTAGGAAGGGAGTTAGAACTTCTTAAAAGATGCTCAAGCATATGGCACAAGCTTTTCATAGTTTTTTTTTTTAAATTCTATTTATTATGTTATTGGTCTTGTTACTGCCAAGAAGATTACAGATTTTTTACATTTAGGAAATGTGTAGGTAGGTATTACATATAATGAACCACACACACACACACACATTCAGACACACTCACACATATTCAGACACACTCACACACACACACACACCCCACACACACATACACACACACAGACACACACACACATTTAGTCATGCACACACACACTTAGTCATACACACACTTCTTCCTCTTCCACTTCTTCCATAACTTTCTCACTACCACCCTCTTTTACCATCCACCCTTTTTTGCTCTCTCTCTCTCTCTCTCTGTGTGTGTGTGTGTGTGTGTGACTAAATGTGTATGTGTGTGTGTGTGTCTCAGCATGGTAGATTTTAATTCTGTTTTGGCACAGATGGTTGGTTCCTCCATTAGTATTCATTATAGGCTGCATGAGCTCCTAATTGCAGGAGGAGAGAGGGGAGTGACAGACAGGGAAGGAGGGAAAAACAGAAGGAGGAGAAGTGTGGGGTCTGCATGAGGTGGAACTAGAAGTTTCTACGAGGAATATCTCCGAGTTTGTGAGAATGTGCTTGTGGGTGTGTGTGTATGTGTGTGGCTGCTCCTCCTGTGTGTGTGTGTGTGTGTGTGTGTGTGTGTGTGTGTGTGTGTGTGTGTGTGTGTGTGGCTGCTCCTCCTGTGTGTGTGTGTGTGTGTGTGTGTGTGTGGCTGCTCCTCCTGTGTGTGTGTGTGTGTGTGGCTGCTCCTCCTGTGTGTGTGTGTGTGTGTGTGTGTGTGTGTGTGTGTGTGTGTGTGTGTGTGTGTGTGTCTGTGTGTTTCTGTGTGTGTGTGTGTGTGCACCTGTGTGTGTGCACTTGTGGGTCTGTGTGTGTGTGTGTGTGGGCCTGTGTTTGTGCGTGCATGCATGTGTGTCTGTCTTTCTTTCTCCTTTGTGTGTGTGTGTGTGCATTTGTGAGAATGTATATGGGTGTGTGTATGTGTGTGCACGTGTGAGAATGTATATGGGTGTGTGTATGTGTGTGCACGTGTGAGAATGTATATGGGTGTCTGCATGCGTATGGCTGTGTTTATGTGCGTACAGCATGTATCGGGATCTTTGTAAATATGAGAGGATAAGCATATCTTATTCTTACAGTACACACCCACACAGCAGTGTATGTTAAAGTACAGCCAAAAAGCTCATCTTAAGAGCAGCTTAATCATTAGGAGAACAGCACAACCTCACTTCTAGCCAGACCAGGAGACAGCTATCTCCTGCCCCCATCAGTTCACATTCTCCCTTTCTCTCCCTCTCTCTCTCTCTCTCTCTCTCTCTGGTAACACTGTGTGTGTAAACTTCTCTCTCGCTCTCTCGCTCTCTCTCTCTCTCTGGTAACCCTCTATGTGTGTAAACTTCTCTCTCTCTCTCTCTCTCTCTCTGGTAACCCTCTGTGTGTGTAAACTTCTCTCTCTATCTCTCTCTATCTATCTATCTCTCTCTGTGTTAACCCTGTGTGTGTGTGTGTGTGTGTGTGTGTGTGTGTGTGTGTGTGTGTGTGTGTGTGTGTGTGTGTGTGTGTGTGTGTGTGTGTGTGTGTGTGTGTAAACCTCTCTCTCTCTCTCTTTGTGTGTGTGTGTGTGTTTTATGTTCTAGTTGTGTATTCTCTTCTGAGAGAGATGATGCCCTCATGTAGTCAGCTCCATAGAGGCCCAATATTCATTAACAATTGGAGAAATAACGTCTGATGTGAGATTCCTAGGACACCGTGACTCAACCCACACACTGAAGATTTCCTGCTTGACCTCTAGCCTAAATCTGCATCTGGAAATGCAGCTTCTCTCTACTGAGTGAAGCCATCCTCCGTTTTCCTCCGCGGACTTCTGCTTCTCAACCAGAAACCACATATGACACAAGTCTAAAAGCGACAGAAGGAAGAATATTATAGCGCAACAAACATATGCTTCAAAGGCGCAAAGTTGAAACTGAGAGAGTGTTTATACTGACTAATTCAATGAGTCATGTCTATTAGAGGGTTCAGTTATGAATCACTCTTGCTCTGAACAGAAAACCTGTTCACCAGGTTTAATTGCTTAAATACTTGTTATTATTACTATGGCAGTTGACCTATGTAATTATGACAATTTTCGATACATTAAGCAGTGTCTCATCATCTCATCATACTTTACTCAAATAAGTTACTCAAATCATACTTTACTCAAATACTCAATAACTTCTCTCATAATGCAACAACAGCAAAAACAACAACAAAAAATAATACTTATAGCAACAACAACTACTGGGCTTTCTACTACTATTACTACTACTACTACTAATAATAATAATAATACTAATAATACCAATGCTACTACTACTACTACTACTACTACTACTACTACTAATAATAATAATAATAATAGATTTTTGAGTATCTTTTCCCCATTACAGACTGTAGATCAGATCATGTAGCCTATATGAAGTTGTTAAAGGAATCCAAGCTGACTTAAAACGTGTTTCTGAGTCAATCAGTTCATTAATTACTTAATAATTAATAATAATTAGTTCCCTTTAAATGGGCGCTGAGTAAGTCTTTATGGACTTGTGGCCTTAAATACCCAGTGTACATGATGTCCGCACACTCAATCTCTCTGCGTAATGATTTTCTAATGCGCTCACAAGGTTAACGAGCAAATCACCGAGCTAAACGTTAACTCTAAATGCACACTATGACCATATTAAATAACCCCGAGGGAGAAAAGGGTAACTTTCAGTGACAGCAGAGGTTAAGCAACGATTTACAAAGACAAAAAATATTCCTCGGCCTATTTAATGGCACCCGTATCTCCACAGCACGCTTGCTCCCGTACTAGCATTTCGTCATGAAATCTGCTGAAGTATTTTCCAACACAGGGCCTTTGCGTGATACCTCGCCCCTCTGGGTATTCAGCAAGGCAGGAACAGGTGCAAGTAGCCTACACTGGTCTGGCGGGAAGATGTTATCACTGTCCACCTCTCAGACCGAATCTCCACTGGGAGTTAATACCTCACCGACCGGAACGAACTTACAGGTTTCTTATTAAATCCGCCCAGCTCCAGTTATACACTAAACTATGACTCTATAACCTGTTGGGATTCAAATGGCTGCTCCTTCCAGGTGTAGCAAAACTACTTTTACCTCTGAGTATCCGTGACACGTTTTAATATGTAGCCTATGTTGTTACGCTGTTATTATAGAAACAGCAATAGGGTGTTGGCAGTTGTAGGTGGCTATGGCACGATAAGTGGCTTAAAGTAAAATGTTGCCAACTGCATTTCCGAGAAAATGCATACATATAAGGGGATATATAAATATTAGATAACAATTTCGCTGTATAAGTAAATTATTTGTAGCCTACATTTACTTCAATCCGTATAGCTTATACACACCTGTCTCTTGTGCATTGTCGGTATTTCTGTAAAACTCCTTTTGTGTAAAAGAAATCCAAGGGGAAGCATTCCCGAAAAAATAACAACGTAACCTACTCTTCCAGGACTGATAAATGATAATCCTTTCATTTTTTATTCCTCAGCCATAAGATAGTGTTCCTGCTTTGAGAGTCCAATAGCCTGTACACGGTGAGGACCTCAAACTGGCCGTCTCAGCAAATCAGGCATCCCTCTTTGATATTGGAGTAGACTGAGCAATTTTAAGCGATTTAATCGATTGCTATAACTCATGCCATCAACTGATTACGCTGTGCACCATCAAAGGTTATTTGTTTATTTGCGGTGCGGTCGTTGGCCTTATTCAAATTTGACAGGTTTGGTGAGGTGTGCAGAGGTCTATTCCCCCCTGTACACTGCGGGGCCTCTGGTGTTTATGACTGCAGGTAACTCAATACATGTAGAGTCGGCTTCAATCAGAATCCAGATAATGGAATTTGTCGACAGGCAGACAAGCAGTAATCCAGTTATGCCAGAGTCCATAATTAAACTAATTATGCTCATTATTGCGTTCAAATGAATGTAAACCCCGCCCACTAGCATATCTAAAAGCCAGGTGTAGCTTAACAGCTCTGACTGACAGGTAAGTCCGTCCAATCAGAGCGCGTTTGCTGTGACATGAGCTGGGGTCTTCCTGGACCTTGCGACTCTTAGCGCACTTTTCACTTCACTGGAATGGCTTCTGCACACATGAGTTGCTTAGACTTGTAGGGGTTCCAAGTCGTCCTGCAAAAAACACTTCCATGCCAACGAATCCCGTGGTTTAAATTATAACCCGTGAGGCAAGGCATCTATGTAAAGACATCTTGATTAAGTGAAGGTGTGCGTCTTCTGCTGGACTTCTCGTGGACCTGCAAGGACTTTTGAGGATGTTTTCCACAGCTGGGAAGCGTTGTTTTACGATTGAGTCGTTAGTAGCAAAGGAAAGCCCGATGACTGCCGAAGAACCCATCCGGCCGACAGCACTCAGCTACACCTCCACACCGACCGACGGCTTCATGAGTGGCTATCAACCCCCAGCAAGCAGATCTCTCTACCCCAATCCGGAGCTGGTGTTCCCAGAGACCGTCAGCCACCCATCTCTCGCCGTTCATCCGCACCAGCTCGGCAGCGCACACCTACAGCACCCGCACTTCTTTAGTACACAGCACCGTGAGCCGCTCAACTTCTACCCGTGGGTCTTACGTAACAGATTCTTCGGCCACAGATTCCAAGGTAAACAGCTATGCATAATCCATGTAGATATGTAGTAACATAAGATGCGTTATAATATGTCAGATATATCTGTCCTTAATGTTTTGTCCAGGAAGTGTATGCATAACCCATGTAGATATGTAGTAACATTAAATGCGTTATAATATGTCAGATATATCTGTCCATCATGTTTTGTCCAGGAAGTGTATGCATAACCCATGTAGATATGTAGTAACATTAAATGCGTTATAATCTGTCAGATATATCTGTCCTTCATGTTTTGTCCAGGAAGTGTACAATGACATTTTCATGTTGTGTTTAAGTGTGCATGCAGCGTCAACAGGCAATTTATTGTTGTTACTATTGTAATTTAATAACAACAACAATAATAATAATAATAATAATAATAATAATAATAATAAGAAGAAGAAGAAGAAGAAGAAGAAGAAGAAGAATATTATCATTATTATTACTATTATTATTGTTGTTGTAGTTGTTTTTGTTGTTATATGCAGTATCAAAACAATGACACCAATAATAATATTATTAACATGAATGTCAATTTGAATATTGTTGTTACAATTATTAAGACTATCAATTATATTGCTAATAATTTAATTCTTTAAGCATTTCTGAACTGCTCTTCGTTTTCCGGTCATGCAATAGTTGTGCTATAAGCTATATATCTTAAAAATTGTCTTTGTTCCGAGAAGAGTATTTTATCTAAAATTCTGTGGCAGCGCTCTCCGTTAGACGCCGGTGGCTACACTTCCGAGGTGGTGGCACTGACTCGACTAGATAGCGGGAATTGTTTTGTGTTGGGAGCTGTAATGAAAATGTACGATTAGCTGTCGCCTCAGGCTCCAGCGCCACTCTCTCCCTCACAGACCCCTGGGCTAAACTAGCTAGTGCGCTGGCCATCTAAGATATAAAAATAAAGCCAGAGGTAGTAGTAGTACACCTTGTAGTGGTAGTAGTAGTAGTAGTAGTGGAATAATAGCAATAAATACGAAAAAAAATATATTCAGTTTTCAGGTTTTCTTAGCTGAAGGGATTCGTTCTGTCTTCAGTTATTGCCTAATGTTGTGATAAGTCTTCTTTTGTTCCCTAATATCAGTTGACCTAAAGGCAGATTAATGCTAAATGCGGGGTAGCCTACAGTCTGACATAAAAAAAATCCCTCACAGGATAGAAATACAAATATTATGCTGTAATTATTGTATTATTACAGACTTCACTAAGTCTCATGATAATAGACAATCTTTAGGTTACTCTAAGTTAGCAGGCCTGATGATTTTTTTCCACATAGGCCTTGCCAAATCTGTGGTTTAAAAACTCACCTACATAAAGGCTTTTAGCATTCTTACAATCTAACTGACTCCCCTAAATAAGAAGGTAATATGAAGGTTTCCATTCACATTTGGCTACTTATTTTTAGCCTTTACCCTTGCTATCATAAAGCCGATTGCTGATGCAAACTGCCCTTTGGTCGTATTCACTAAAAGCATTGCTATTATCATTATTATTTTAACACAGATATTATTTCTATTTATATAATGCAGACTATGGACCTTTAGGCTAGTCCTTCTCACCCTACTTGAACACGTCAAAATGCCAGTTGACATATAGCACTTTGATTTTTGTATAGCACTAGACTTTGTGTCGTCAACGCCCTGTTTGTGCCATGAGACAGAAATTGATATGTCGGCTATAAGTCAGGCCTCGACCCTCATTCTCGCCTCAACATAGGCTAAACAAAAATGTAACATTGTGTGTGCGGCTGACTAAGGCTACTGTAGTATTTTCCAAGAACATTCATGCCATGTGGTATTGTATCCCACGCCTGGTCACACAGGGGTGCATTTATGTACAATAATAAAATTGTTTTAATACAACAAGAATAGTGGGCTTACCAACAGATGAATGATGGCTACACGTAGCGTGTAAACTAGGTTATCTTGCTTAGTGAAGCTTTGCTTCAGTGTAGGTTACATGGTGAGTGAAATTTCAGCTCTGACCAAATAACCAAGTCGTTTAACTACCGTCTAAAGACCTGATACATTATAAGACAATAGCATTTAGATATCAGACGTATTATTCACAGAGAATATTGTGAAACAAAAAAAATGCTATGGTGATGGTGTGCTTAGGACTCACATAGGTTCTAGGCCTGCGACTGCTTCCTGCGTATCCAATGCAGCGGGAGGCTAATGAGCGAGCGGTATTACCATAGGGGCACCTGATCTCGTGCTGCGTCTGTTTCCACTTCACTGCGTTGAAATACCATGCGCGCATTCCCGAAGCTGGACACTCTTTATCCTAATTGTTTGTTTTTTCCTTTCTTCTTTTCAGGAAACGACGTTTCCCAAGACGCCCTTCTCCTACATGGGCCGTTTGCTCGGAAGCCCAAACGCATTCGAACGGCATTCTCTCCGTCACAGCTCCTGCGCCTCGAGCGAGCTTTCGAGAAGAATCACTACGTGGTTGGAGCAGAGAGAAAGCAGCTGGCCAACAGTTTGAGCTTGTCAGAAACACAGGTACACTTACGAGCCCTCCCATAAACACACTTAATGCACATGTTGCATTGCCCACTGTTAATGACCGTACTGTCTCAAGCAACATAAACGCGTCATAATATACTAATTTCTAGGAGGCTTTGGGGCTACTTTATGGTCAGGTTTTGTTGTTGTTTTACAGTACAGTAGGATTTTACCCTGCAAGTTGAACAAATGAACACATGAATGAAGTCGGAGAAACTTTAGGATTGAACATCTGCGCATTTTATTTTTCAATACAACCTCTTGTTGTAATTTGGCCTGCATGCTCATAAGATGGTTCTTCAAATCAATAAAACAATTTCATATAATTAATATTTTAAGCAGTCATATCAGAAATATAAGGTCATATACTTTTGGAGGGCCCTAAAGGAGTTCATTTAACGACAAATAATGAAAAGACATGTAGTCGGTTATTAATACGCCATTAATAACAAAATAATGTAAAAAGTTGTTAATGGCATGTAACCCTGGAATTGCTGTCGTGTATTGTCGAATATTATTACACATCCGATCCAAACTAGCCTTGCAGTAGGCATATATTTTTGAAAGCATCGTGTAAAAGAGTGGGAATTAGTCTTTGACAAGTTGTGGGAAAACATGTGTGTTCTAAAATAATTTCATTAGGCTTTTCAGAATGCTTTTTTTTATCACAGGCTCTGGAATTAAAAAGAAGTTGGGTCAGGCCTAAGTTAAAAACTACATTTCATGTTTAATCCACCATAACAAACGTTTTCACCCATAAATTAATTGATGTTAATGCATGCCTTTATATATCCTTGAAGTAAACTCGCCATGTCCCGCCATCAGTTGACTGAGCTGCAGTTTTTTTTTTTTTTTTCTTGACGAAAACAAATATGTATGACAATTTAATGGCATATTTAGGAAAATTTAAATGTAGGCTCGGGAAGTTTTATACTCAAAAAGCTGTATTCTTTTTTTAAAGCTTATTGATATTTTATTAAGTTCTTGCACAGTGTGTGTACTCCTGTTGCCAGGATACCCTATTTAAAAAATGGATTTTTGCGCGTTGTATAAGCTACAAACAAATTATATTTAGCTGCTATGCACTGTCGCTTAGTTGATATGCGTTTCCTGTCAGTCAAAAAAAAAATTCTACTCGTCATCTCTCTGAACAAATAATTTAGGTAGAGAGATATTTCGCTTGCAACGTACACGCACACTAACACAAACCTACAACACTGATTTACCACAACTAAATTAGTTTCTGGCAACTAGCGAGAGAAAAGACAACATTTGCTGCTCGCTCGGCCACTTAAGTGGATAACCCCGGGATGAACTGCAGAAGGCAGTCAAGTGCGGAATAGAGTGATGGCTTTCAGTCCATGGGCCAGTAGACTGGATTGCGAATTTGTAATGAAATAAAGAAAAAAAAATCCGGGTAGTAAGCTTTTCTGTTTGAACGCGTTGACAGATTACTACTACTGGGCAATGCCAACTGGATTTATAACATACTGGATTTATACATATTACCATGTGTGTATTATGGCATTTTAATTTATGTGGTTGCACGCATGGAATCTACTAATGCCGGTGCAATTAACAGCCACATTTGGAAACATAAAGCATCGTAATGGCGCGAGGATTTCTCATTATGTTGCGAATTGCGCAGTAGTGGTTAATGCGTAGAAAATAAACATACATGGGGGAAATATTGTGCAAATTTGCGCTGCAATTTTGTGGTTCAGAACGGATATGAAGGCTTGAATATCACTTTCTTAGCATAAAAAATGCTTTGTCTCTGGTATTTTTTATGGTAATGTCTAAAGTGTAAAAATAGCGCAATATTTATGATAAACTTTTGCACCCACCAGGGCTAAGAATTTGATAAGTTTGCTATGTGAAAGATTAATTGCACAACTATGTAAGTATTAAAATGAAACAAAATAAATGAAGCGAGCTACATTCAAGTCAGAAATGTATTTGAAGTCATTTGAATATATAGAAATAGAAGCTAGGAAACTGAAAAGAATGATAGAATAAAGGAATTATATGAGTGACTAAAAGTTAGTCTTCATTTTTTAGAATAGAATAGAATTGAATAGAATAGAATAGAATAGAATAGATTTGAATAAAACTTTAGGAATCATTTCTGGGGGTCCCTTCAGAGACATTGGGACCTTCAGCTATTAGACAATGATCTGATTGCAGGGTGACAGAATGAAACAGTGATTAAAGAATGACTAAAAGCATGTATTTTTTAAACATTTTTCTGAAGTCAAAAGGTCTGGTTCCAGGGTGCTGGTAAAGTTTCCCATCAGGCCCCTACAGTAGTGCTGACTCTGCCATGGTTCCCCCTCAGGTGAAGGTGTGGTTCCAGAACCGCCGCACGAAGTACAAGCGGCAGAAGCTGGAGGAGGAGGGCCCCGAGAGCGGCCAGAGGAAGAAGGGCAACCACCACATCAACCGCTGGCGCCTCGCCACCAAGCAGACGCCCAGCGAGGACATAGACGTCATGTCCGAGTCCTAAACCCTAAACCCTAAACCCTAAACCCTAAACCCTCACCCCACCCCAACACAAGACCAACCCTGGGCCCTATTTATTTATGAAAAAAAAGATTACTGATCACATGTAATGTTTCGTGTGGACTGCAGGACTGAATGTGTGTGGAGAACCAAGACTGATTCTGCTCCAGGCTCGCTTGGAGCCTTTTTAACCCTGTATTTACAACCGGGAGATCAATGGCACTGAAAACGGCGTACACACATGCGCGCGCACACACACACACACACACACACACACACATACACCTAAATGTGAACATTTTCTCTTTTTCTCTCTCTCGCTTTGGCGTTTTTGTTTTTGTTTTGGTACTTTCAACACATCTGTCTGCATTCTGCTATTCTACTACTATTTTTTCTCACTAGATCCACAAATGTTGAAAAACTGTCTCAATCAGTTCACTAAGCTGATAAAAAAGGCATCAAGCACTGCCCACTCTGGTCTGTCTCCATCACATCTCTTTTTAGAGGTCATATTTTGGGGCTATGTGCCCTTCGTTGAACAGGACACTAGAGAGGTGACAGGACGTAGATGGGAGAGACAGATGGGCTTTGGCTCTGTGAAATGGCTCAGGGCAGGGCAGACTTAAACCTGCTTCCTGTGGCCACTTACATCCAAATGGAGTACTGGTGTCGTTTGCCACACAGCACCATACCACCACCACCCACCCACCCACTCGCTCACTCATTTACTCACACACACACACATACGCATAAACACACACACACACACACACACACACACACACACACACACACACACACACACACACACACACACACACACAAACCTCATCCTGCCCATACACTCATTCCTTTACTGTCCTGTCCACCCTCTGCTGGGTGTGTGAGTGGATCAATGTTAAAAAAAATGATGTTCAGTGTGTGTGTGTGTGTGTGTGAAATGATGAGCACCCTCTCTCAAGTCTCTACCGATGAGCTGTGTGTTCATACTGATGGTCAGACTCCTTGGTGTTTATAGACTGACTACAGACAGCTGGACCAAGGTCAGAGTTGAAAGGTCAGCCTGTGCGTAATCCAGGTCTTTGTGTGCTTGACCTCCCTGCTTGGCACACAGGAGTCTGAGTGGAGAGTGTCCCATGGGTACTGTGCAGACTCTTTTTGTCCGTGTGTGTGTGTATGTGTGTGTGTATATATGTGTATGTGTGTGTGTGTATGTGTGTGTATGGCACATGTTCACACTTGCATGTGTGAGAAGAAGAGAGAATACTAGCATATGCTGTTGTGTGTGTGTGTGTGTGTGTGTGTGTGTGTGTGGTAGGTGTTTTACTGTATCAGCCTGCATAAAAAGACAGGGTTAGCATGAATGTGTGTGGATTCATGAGTGTGTGTGTGTGTATGTGTGTGTGTGTGTGTGTGTGTGCATTAGCCATCCCTGGTTCTCATGCAGTAAAATATTTGCCAACAAATATCAAATGAATTTTCCAGAACAAAAATTGTAAAAACAAATAAAGATGTTTTAGAGAGAAGAGTGCAGAAGTCTCCATTTGTTTATGGTTGTTGTGAAAGGGCAGAGTCAAAAGCGTGGAGCCCATGCCAGCTTAATGTGAGAATTGTGCCACTTCCTGAGTCAGATGAAGTGAACTATTTTTCTAATGGAGGCTTTTTAACACCCACACCCTCAAACACACCTGCGCACACAGACACACACACACACACGTCTTTCCTAATGGTATCTTGTCAAAGGAACTCGTAAGGAATCTGCGTTAAATGACCCACCAAATGAACTCCAAATGTGAAGAGTTAACCACGACTACTGTTTGACATGCGTTTTCTTTCAGTCACATGGACACACAGACACACACACACTGCACAATGAGCATGTCAGGCAGAAGAAGAAGCTGAGGTTTGTTTTGAATATACTGGACACTCTATCCTCAGTGCAGGTGTGGAAGTACACACACACACACACACACTGTTTTGGAGCATCATTGCCGTCACTCCACCTGAGCACTGCCATCTTCAACTAATGTAACAAGACAGGGAGAGGCACAACAGAGACTGAAATCTGAAATGCACTTCTGCATTGTGTGTGTGAGTGTGTGTGCGTGTGTGTGTGTCAATATAAAAGTGTGGTTGCTCAGTTGTGTGTATGTAGACATGTGTTGTATGTGTTTTTCTGCATGCACATATGCACAAAGGTGTGTGTGTATGTGTGTGTGTGTGTGTACATGCTGGCAGAATGCCTAACGAGTTCCACACCTTCACAGCGCTCCACTTAACAAACAATTACTCAGAATACCCCTCTATTCCCAGCTGCCACAATACACCAGGGCGGGGGAGGGGGGTGTTGGGGGGGGGGGGGGGGTGACAGAGAGTGGAAAAAAGGGAAATGCACTGGGATTCCATGCCAGTGGGGAACTGCAGTCACAGGAAATTGAGTATTGTATTTATTTATTTCCTAAATAATACACAGATAGAAATATCTAGCTTTAAAGGTCTCATTGCATCGTTTTTTTTTTCCCATTAATTTTTTGTGGTGATCTCTAGTATTAATGAATGCCCTGTGAGGCGGTTTTAGTGAAAAATAAAATGCTTTAGTGCTCCCGTTACAGGCTGTTCTAGTTTGGTGGAGGAGATGGAGTGGGGAGAATTACAGGTTCTCGGCTATGCTAGTCACAGGTTACAATCATTCAAAGCCCATTCGGTCATAGCACACCAAATAGATGATTTAAATGTTCTAAACAAACACATCTACTTACCTATATTTTGCTAAGTGAATGTGTGCTGCAAAGAGACTCCTCCGAATCACAACTGTGGCGTGGCTTTTTCTATTTAACAAACTTACGTCACTTTGTTTGCCTTTTCCTTATTCACTCGTTTTTTCGCCTACTTACTTTCATTGACTAATGGAGGCAATCAGAGTAGAAGAACATTTTCACGTGCAGCATACATATGCAACTCAGAGTGACCTGTCACATTTCAAAAAGAGTAAGTACGAAATGGTTTCCTGCAGAATGAGACCTTTAATCTAGCAATCTAGCAGTGTCTACATCGCTCCCCTCAAACCTGCACCAGTTCGTCCTTCCTCCCTCTCACAAGCAGAACACTGTAAGTTATCACCAGCCTAGCCTGAAAGATGTGGAGTACATCTCACAGCCCATTTGTGAAAAAGGTGTGGCTGCATTAACAACAACATCCATTTAACCGTGTGTGTGTGTGTGTGTGTGTGTGTGTGTGTGTGTGTGTGTGTGTGTGTAGTGGGCATTTTGCTGTGTGTGTTTGTGCATGTGTATGTGGGTATGTGTGCGTGTATCCATTAGGCATTTCACTGAACATGTTTTATTGTGTTTAAGTATGTGTACCAATGTGCGTATATGTTCGAGTGTGTGTATTAGTGCGGCGTGTGGTGTAGTCCTGAACTTTGCTGAACGTGTGGCTTCATGTCTTGTTCCACACCACTGCAGATGACCGTGACACGTTGCCATGCCAACGGGCCAAACAAACAGCTGGGCGGGAAAGTGATGCTGATTATGATAAGAGGCATTTACAGAAACACACTATACTTTGGAAACATTCCCAAAAAGTTAGTGTTAAATTGTGAATGAGTACAAAAATAATTCCATTATGAAAAGTATTATTTTATATTTGCCTGATAAGTCTTAAGAATCCAAGATTAGCATACAAACAATAGTTTTATATCTGGGCCCAGTGTGTAAATCTGATAGTTATTGTAATAACCACACCAGAAAAAGAGGCAGTAAGATTACAAGCAAGATTAAGATAATACAAAAAGTTATTGCCATTTATTTGGTGATTAATAAAAAAATACATTATGGAAACACTGACATGTTTGTCTCCAGGCAAGAGGAATCCTTTATGTCACATGTAAGACTGTAAAAA
>CM050205.1:13410000-13425000 GCA_027475355.1 Coilia nasus
ACTAGTTCATACTGACATTTTACTAGCAATCTATTTCAATGCTTGGCTCGGTTTTACTCGGTCTATTATTGTACTTCATTGTTAGCAGACTGGCATATACACCCAAGGCTTCAACAGTTATAGAGTCTTGCTCTCATTACACAGACTGTGATGGAGTGACAATCACTAGAGTTGTGGGTGTGCTCTGACTGCCATCCCAACGAGCCTGGCTCTTTGGCATTGTGGTCAGAGCACCTGTTTGGTACCCTGTAGACCAGACCAGACCCGGGTTCGAAGTCGGGCGGGGAGACTTTCGCCTCCTCTACGTTACACAGACACACACACATGCACACAGAAAGAAATAAAGGATGCATTTAGACTTACAAATACAATTAGGCTACCATTGGCTTTAAATAGCATATAAAGGTTTGTGTTGTCCTTTCTCATACAAGTTACATTTTGCAAAAAAGGTGCATCTGGATTAATTTGTGCAGCTTGTGCCTTTTATGGTGAAAAAACAGAAACCTTCTTTGATTTGCTGAACTAACTCAAACATCTTAACAAGAAAATAACTAGCATACCTGTCTGTTTCTTTTTGGATGAAGCAGTGGTTTTAATTATTCCTCAAACACAAGTGATAAGATATGGGACTTAGAGCTGGCTTTCAGGTAGGTATGACACCAGATGCCATTTGCTAGCATCCTCGATCAACTCACAGGCTGCCCTGGCTGTGCTGCCCGTTAAAGCAATACTAAGTAGTTTCTTCAACCTTAAAATAATGTTTCCAAAATCATTTCAGTGGTTCATCAACTTGTAAGGGTGAAAGGCACTTCTGAATTCGCCTTGTCACCCTCCGTGGTCTATAAGCACACTAAGTGAGTTTGGAGGAGCGGACCATCCTTCTGTAGTTCCCTATGAGAGACGATTCCACGTCCAACATGTAGAGCGACCGAAGACGAAAACTAAACTACTTAGCATTGCTTTAAAAAAATACAACACATCAAAACAGCTGGTAAACAGGCAGCAGGATGGCACTGCAGCGGTGTCAACAAGGGCTGCCATGACACAGAGGGAAGGGCTCCGCTCCACGCCCCGCCACGCCACGCCACGCTGTGCTTCACGCCCTGGGGCCAGAAGAAGGGCAACAGGGGGCTGAGCTCCATAACAAGAGGAAGGAGACCCCAGTGTGCTCATCCCTCTGTGCGTTACTTCCCCTCACCTTGTTTAGGCTACATCCTACTTCACACAAACATGACGGCAAACACAAGTAGCGCATACGTAGTAGACAAGTGTGTGGCCGTTTACTTTACAGTGATGTCCACCATGCGAACCAAGGCTACTCCTTATATGTGTGTGTGTGTGTGTGTCTGTCTATGTGTCTCTTGGATGTCACAATCGGGTTGACACAGTTACGCAGATGGCAAGAAGCTGTTAAAATATCATTTGAGTGACATATAGGAGCTTGATTGGGGCTATTACTCTGAAATTACCCTCCTTCACAAAAGAAAATCATTGGCAAGGAAAACAGTCCAAACAGTTCAAACATCAACGCTTCTACGGGGTTCAATTAGCTGTCTTTAATAACCGTTTATACCTAAATGCTAAAAGAAAAAAAACAAGAACGAGCAAACAAATAGTAAACAGCTCTGGAGTCCTGACACACTGCCTCTTCAGGGCTAATTATCCAATTAGCTTGCAGCGGTCGTGCCCTAACAAGGAGCCTTAACGAGGAGCCAATTACCATCTCATCAGAAGGGGGGGGGGGACCTGTTGATTTAATTAAATGGAGGGCCAGGGGTTATTTAATTACAGCCCCCTCCACATCTTAGGAGAATCTTCTGGATCCCCCTGAGCCCAGCTCAACCCGCCAACGCTGAAGTAACGTTTCGCTGGCACTCACGCGGAAACCAAAACAAAATATTAGCAGGGGAACGCGTCGGAAATAGTCAAACAAACAGATCGCGTGCGAACAAATGCGCAGAGACATGCACACACACAAACAATCCTATTATGTCCCTTTTTACAGAGGACCAGGAGTTAATGAGTGTTCACTTAGTCGATTTATTAATGCTAATAATGCAATACTTTACTGAGTGGCTCCTTCTTTATATGCATAGCCTGTGGGGGTTTTTGTTCTGTCAACATGTAACAACAGGGAAGCCTGAATTTGTACCGAGTCCAAATTAATCACTCGTTCACTCTACAATGCACTATGAAGGCAACAAAACAATGCAACTCACAACCTATAGAGTTCACTAAATAGAGAACGAGTGAATATTTGGGACACGGACTCAGTGTGAGAGGGACCTACCGACTGCTGGAAAGGGGATGAACCTCTGGACAAGCAGGCGAGTGGCAGCACTAAACCGCTCTGCTTTCTGCACAAGCACACTTAGTCCCACCTGTAAACACAGACACACACACACACACACACACACACACACACACACACACACACACACACACACACACACACACACACACACACACACACACACACACACACAAATCTAAATCATCATCACATTATATATAAATTTGAATTATTTACACCACGGTATTCCACGATTATTTTACTATGGACAAACACCTACTTCTGGTTCAGAATGATTTGCAGTAGATACTTGGCAACCATAACAGACAGTGACCTCCAAAAAAATATGGGGCTGATGGTTGGACAGATGGATGGATAGATTCTCAGTTAATTGGTTATTATCACATTTTCCTCAAGCAATTAATTATTTAAACCCTATCCCACTCTGTAGGCACAAAATTCACTAACACCTATGGTTTGCCTTGACTCGGAACTATATGCATATGTTAACATGATGTTCACTGAAGTGATATGTTTAGATGTAAATTGTGTTGATATCTCTCATCTTGCACTCCTATTCTCCCTGGCATTAAACAATTACACACATCTGTAGGCACACACACACACACACACACACACACACACACACACACACACACACACACACACACACACACACACACCTGCCTTGAACTGGGTTCTTCCACTGGACTTGAGTTCTGTCTCTCTCTATTTCTCTCTCTCTCTCTCTCTCTATCTCTCTCTCTCTTTCTCTCTCACTCTCTCTCTCTCTCTCTCTCTCTCTCGTCAGAGGAACTCTTTTAATTAGTACGCCCCTATCGCCACTCCCCTCAGACTCTGAGCCGTTTGTAGCTGTCGTCGCCGTGGTTTCGGTTGTCATGCCGTTGGGCATCAAAGCGACACCCAGCAGGGCAGATAATTGGCTCTACCGGCCACAAGGGCAGGAGCCACAGTGGGACGCAGGATCTTGACTGGTCTTGTGTGAGAGACTTTGTGTGTGTGTGTGTGTGCAGGCAGGTGTGTGTGTCTGTGTGTGTGTGCAACTCTGTAAACGTTTATTTGAAAAATATTAATAACGTTGTGCTTACGTGAATTACGTTTGTTTACGTGAAATGCATTTGTGACACAAAGAGTAACTGAGTATGAGCCTGAATGGGAGTACATTTTTTCACTGTGTCTGTGTGAGTCTCAATTATATTTAATTGCTTATTATTATGCTGCATCATGGACTTATAATTAGTTAACTAGTCCCAGAGACCCCTGAAGCTAAGGGCATTTACTGGTCTCATTTTCTTTTTCAAAAAATTAATTAAAATTCAGTCAAACTTCTCCATTAACACACATGTCAGATACTGAGTTTACAGTTAAAAGAAGTCAATGTGTGTGTGTGTGTGTGTGTGTGTGTGTGTGTGTGTGTGTGTGTGTGTGTGTGTGTGTGTGTGTGTGTGTGTGTGTGTGTGTGTGTGTGTGTGTGTTCGTGTGTGTGTGTGTGTGTGTGTGTGTGTGTGTGTGTGTGTGTGTGTGTGTGTGTGTACTCACAGCAATAGAAACTGCACTTGTCACTGCACCCAGGTAGCCTTGAAAAAACTTTGATCCTGACGTTGGCTAGAAGAAGGACATATTTATTCATTAAAAATATAAACATGACATAAATATTTCCCATATGTACCAAACAACTCAAAGTACACCACAACTGAATAATGTTAACTCAGGATTTCAGGTTTAGAGAAGATGGATCGCACCCATTTTGCACCACAAACATTTTGGCTTGATGGCCTTTGTCAGCATGCACGCTTTTTGGAATTTTTTTAAATATTACACTTAGCTGACACTCTTATGCAGAGCGACTTACAGTTATTTACAGGGTTTTAGTTACAGTCCCTGGAGCAGTGTGGGGTTAGATGCCTTGCTCAAGGGCATTTCAGCCATGGGTAGGGCGGGTTTCAAACTTGCAACCCTCCGATCCCAAGACCAACTCCCTAACCACTAGACCCCATCTGCACACACTGAAAAATAAAAAGTAAAACTGTGGGGGTGCTGTGCCCATGAGGACCCAGGTTTGAGTCCGGCCTGGGTCATTTCCCAACCCTACCCCGTCACCCCGTCTCTCTCTCCCACTCATTTCTTGTCTGCTCTTCACTATCCTATCCAATAAAGGCACAAAAAGTCCAAAAAATATACTTTTAAAAAATTCTCTACGTGATGCTGTCTTTCATGACGACTGTCATGTGTCTGTAATAATCTTCATTCTTCTCTATGCTCAAAACGGTTGCAGAACTTTTTGAGGGTACCCTGCTTCTGTGTTGGCTGGCAAGGGCAGAGTGGCCATAGTTGTTGATTCATTAAACTGATAAATATTCCATTTCCAGATAACGTTTTTGATCTGCCACTGCATCAGAATCCATTTTTCGAACAGACTGAGGCTCATATTGTGTGTGTGAGAGAGCGTGTGTCTGTGTGTGTGTGTTTGCATGCATGCATGTATGTGTGTGTGTGTGTGTGTGTGTGTGTGTGTATATGTGTTTGCACGCATCTGTGTATGTGTGTGTGCACGTCACTGAGCGTGTTATTGTGTGCATGTGATTGGGTGTGTGAGTGTGTGTGCTTGTGTGTGTGTGCAGGTCATTGAGCATGTTATTGTGCGCATGTGATTGGGTGTGTGAGTGTGAGTGTGTGTGTGTGTGTGTGTGTGTGTGTGTGTGTGTGTGTGTGTGTGTGTGTGTGTCTAAAAGCATGGCAGACCTGGGAGGCGTTTCGGTTGCTGTAGTTGACACAGGCATTGTGACTCTGGTTCAACCACTGTGAATAGGGAAGACACACATACAAATTAAGATTTGTCCTGGAATTTCATTAACTGAATAAAATTATTTTGTCTATTTAAGCCAGTAGTGCATTTCCATTTGCAACTCTACTTATTCATGCTTACAACACAACATGGGTAATGTTGTACATACGATACCACGGACACAAATATCACCAAAGCTGTAGGGGAAGCAACACAACATCAGAACATTTAGAAATGAAGATTTATAAATAGGACAGACCTGCCAGAAGACAGTCGACAACAGCGTCTGATTAGGAAGGAGCAGCCCAACCACCTGGAGATAAGCCAAAGACACTGAGCTTAGGAATATTTTCTGCACATGAGGCAGTAGAAAAAAAATGGCTTTTGGTATCTACATTGTTTTAAAGCTGACAGCAGTTACTGTCTGTCATCTATTGGAATAAGCTCTTCTGGGCAGCTGAAGGACAGCCTGGAGATATGAAGAGTAATCAAGAGTGTCCTAAAGGGTAACTTTTAAAGACAATTCAGACAAAGTGAACCAAGAGTTTCTTCAAGTAATAAGCCATGGCAGTCTGTGAGGTCAAAAAAAGAGACTCCCTAAATGTGTGTGTTTGAAAATCTAGGACAAAGGGAGAGTGGACAAATGTCTTTTTCTTTCTGTCTTTCTTGTCTTTTTGGTGTTAGCTCTTGTTTGTTGACGGATGATTTTTGCATGAATGTAAAACTCAACATGTTTCTACCAGCATTACGATTACTATATTGTGAAGGTACATCCCAATAAAATGTAATTTAAAAAAAGGTATGTGCTCAGAGTGTTCGCTAGCACTGCCTAATGCTTCCACTCCATTTCTCATATTTTGTTTCATTCAGTTCATTGCCATTTTAACAACTGTGAAAACAAATAAACATATAAATATTAAACAAGTTAAAGAAACAAACTATAAAACAAATAAATTAAATCAGTTTTTTTTTAAGATCAATACATGCTAGGACGTTTAAAACATTTAAAGGTGTAGCCATATAATAAAGATTTCCATTTCTCATATAACTCCCCCACTGGTTAGGAAGCTATCCATAGGCCTCATCCATAGGTTCACACCGCCTCTGTTCCACTGTGAGTTCACAGGAAAAAAATAAAATAAATTCTTACCACTGGGGTACCGAAGGGAATATAACCTGGAAAGACAGCAAAAGAAAGAAACAATGACTCCGAAAAAAATTAACTTAAGTCACAAACTATAACAAACATAACGTATAGGGCACTTAATCTCCTGTTTATTAGCCTGATGGAATTGTTTCACATGGATGAACTAAAAGAAACAAAGCAGGAACGAGAGAAAAAAATCTACCTGCATGATCCGCTATCTATCTGTCTGTGTACACACCTTTCTGTCTGTAACACACCTTGTAAGAGTTTTTTTCTATGTTGGTGTAACTGTTTTCAACGTGTAAATTGAATAGCTCAGAAAAGTAATAATGTCATCATTGGCCTTTCATCTGTGCCTCCTTTCAGCAGGTGGCTGCGGCAGTCACACAGAGATGGCAAGAGCGTGACTGTAATCCTGTGTGTGTGTGTGTGTGTGTGTGTGTGTGTGCACGTGTGTGTGTGTCTCTGTGTGTGTGTGTTCACACTTCCTTTGGCAGGTTGCATTGCTGCTGCTAACTTTTGCCCTCTCCGCCCGTAAAAGCCTCTTGGATTAAAAAAAAAGCCTCTTGCCTGACGCCTCTTGTCATGGGCTGGACTGCTCTCTGAAAGCCCTTCTCCCTGCGAGTCCAAACTGTGGCTCCACACAGCAGGGGCTTGGGGGCCTAATCAGTGCCCAGCGGAGAGTGACCTTTCCCTGCCTCGGGCCTGACGAAGGCTCCCTGCCGGGGGTGAGGAGGCCCCAGGGCCCAATAACGACCCCCACGCAGTCAGTTACATGATCCACTGCTCTTTCTCTCTCTCTCTCTCTCTCTCTCACACACACTCCCTTGCTTAGGCACTCACACAGACACACACCTGACATCCGGAAAGGCATGAAGATTTTCTCTCCTGTATCTGGATGAATGATGGCCTGAAAGAAAGAAAGAAAGAAAGAAAGAAAGAAAGAAAGAAAGAAAGAAAGAAAGAAAGAAAGAAAGAAAGAAAGAAAGAAAGAAAGAAAGAAAGAAAGAAAGAAAGAAAGAAACCAACTACTAAGCCTGTGCCAGTGTGTTACCACAAAAGTACAACAGTATGATTTTTACCAACTTGCATTATAGCTGGTAAATCTCAATCTAACTTTGTATCTAACTGGTATTTAACACAAAAGAGACTTAAATTAGCCGTAATTTGCGTTCTGATATTTATCAGGCTTTTGTGTTGCAGCAAGTGTTAGACAACATATGTCAATCAATTGTATGTCAGGTGTGACTGTGAACACAGTCTTCAGTACCTGCTTTATTTTTTGGGATTTCCACAGCTACAGAGAGGGAAGGAAAGAGAGAGAGAGAAGAGAAAGAGAGAGAAATCATTTTTGCTTCTGAGAGAACAAGACAAATAAACAAATAAAGTGGGACAGTCTAAGTTGTGACAGGAACATGTAAAAGAGATATTCCATAGCTACGCATGTATATGTGTATATGCCTACTGGAATTTGCTAAACCAGAGGCAGGTCTGCATAATCTGTATCATACATATGTAATGCTGACATGGAATACTGTTGACATGCCGGACAATCTCCCTACATGGACTCTAGTTCAGTCGCTTTATTTGGCTCATGTTACCATGGTAATTCGTCCACTGAGCAGGTAAACCTCGGCCCTCTTGGACACCTGTGGTCAGCCACACCCATTTCCATCCTCTGTCCAATCAAGGCTCTCTAAACATGCCCCAGTGTTCCATTTCAAAAACAACCCCTACTTTTGACTGGCACTGAACTGAATCACAGGCTGTCACTAACATGGTAATATGGCTTGTATGTGTGTGTGTGTGTGTGTGTGTGTGTGCCTGTCCATGCCTGCCTGTGCGTGACCTCACCTGAGCATCGGTCACACCTGGAGGGAGAGTTCCATTCTTAAACTGCTCCAACATTCTCACACTTGCATTCAGTTCACTCTGGCACAGACACAAAGATAGTGAGTGTGTGAGGAGGGTGAGAGGGAGAGAGAGAGAGATAGACAGAGAGAGAGAGAGAGAGAGAGAGAGAGAGAGAGAGAGAGAGAGAGAGAGAGAGAGAGAGAGAAAGACACATAGACACACAAAGAGAGAGTGTCATTTGAGTTGGATGATGACTCAAATGAGTCATTGGTGTCATTTTCAGGATAGCTTACAGCTGATTCAATCTGAGATGATTCAAGTGAGTCTAGTGTACACAAATCAGAGAGAGAGAGAGAGAGAGAGAGGGAGAGCTGGGGAGTTATGCCTAATTTACTCATTAACTGGGCAAGCACTGGGCATGTCTGTATGACACAGGGGTGTGTGTGTGTGTGTGCGTGTGTGTGCTCTCAGCTAGCCCACAAATCCACACCTTGTCACATCCCTAGAGTCAGTACCGCAATTAGTGTCACCACAGACCATGCTAACAGTCTCATTACTGTTCCACACACGGAGGGACACACACACACACACACACACACACACACACACACACACACACCCACACACACACACACACACACACCCACACACACAGTGATCTCGTGGTCGTCCTAACCACACAGATGATCCACCATGCACAAAGGTTGAAGTTCAGTTTAACACTACTGTAACACTCATTAGGATCTGTCATGCTACATCATAACAACCCAGATTAACCTCAGACAGGATAAATACTCTATGGGCAGGAAAAGGAAAAGAGGAACCTTGTGGGAAGAGCGCAGTAATAGGGTCGTGTTTAAAGTGTACCTCTGACACAAACAAGGTGCGTGGATCAATCACATTCAGGAAGTGCCTCAATCGCCCATAAAACGTACTCTAGAGACAGAGAGAGAGTTATATTTTCAGCATTGTTTGTCATTTCATCATTGCATATTTCACTAAATGAAATGGATTCAAAAGGCCATATTTTTTTGTTATCTAAAGGAATATAATAGGCTCATATCTCATAACTCAGCAAATTGATATATTAAATAAATTAGCTTGAATTAGCTTACATTTTCTTTAAATAATTTGTCATTGTCATCACCTTTTTTCAGTGTCAAGGCCTACTGTATTTATCAGTAATTTTTATACAACACCATCTGAAGGTCTCTGTTTTAGTTTAGTATTGGATCATTCATTTTCAGATTTAGTCTGTTTAAAGCACCAATAAAAGACATATTTGACTAATCATTTCAGGACCTGAAAGGCTGAAATACATGTATAAATTACATTACATTGCAAACTTAATATTTCGTACAGTTGTGACATCCCAAAAATATTTATCATTTAAAAGTTTTATGTTTAAGTGGTAGCAATCAGTTAATAGAGCTAGTGATTGTGTTATTAACCTTCACAAAAAGTTATGCCACAAAACCACAAACCTTAATTTATCAACAGTTTCGTTTGTATTTTACTTATTTTTGTACCGAATGAGGTTTCGCGCTCAACTGAAGCCAGACGCGCGGCCCAGCTGTTAAAGCGCGCGCTATGACACCAAGGGCGCTCCAGTTGTTTTTTCCCTGGCAGGTGCGAGCGCCTTAACTGCACGGGGATGCCAACTGGCTCTGTCGCACTTATCTCCCCTAAAATATCTCACATCAATTAAAAGGCAATTAAAGGCCTAAACGCGCGAGCGGAACTCGATATTCCGCCGTTTACTTCTCCCAAAGCACATAGATGAGCAGACGGATCTGGTGGATGGCGTCGCCAGCAACGCAAGATGCCCACCTGTTTTTGCGTAATTAGCAGCTGCGAACTTAAATGAGTACTATTAGAAACAAGTAAAATACATAGTAACTAAACGTTGACTGACATTAATGTACTTAACTGAATAGAAACTGTATAACTTACTTTTCCCCCCACAGCTGCTTGTGAAAGCCCACTGCTTACTTTAAACAAGGTTTTACAGGCTACATCACTACCATGTCAACACTACAAATTAATTTTTTTTGTCGTTATAACAATTAGCTTCACATGGTAAGTGGCAAGGATTCACAAAAGGATTCACACTCTGCGACTTCATAGTCTGCAAAGAAGCACACGCATTATCTCAGAGCTAACATTTTAAGCCTTATCCAACAGAGGTCGCTGCTTCAACAGGCCCAATCTGTACCAACACGCCACCAACGTTTTTTTCACAGTCCGTTCCCGTGAGCAATAACAGAAGACACGCCTTTTTTCAACTTTTTGGCTTTACACCCAATCCTCTAGGCATGGTCGAGCTTTCTGTAGTACACTGCATATTATTAAGAACACATGCACGTCAAACGTTCCAGCATAAACTATGAAACCACATGCAATACACTAAATTATGGGAGCAGCCCACTATACTGCTGTCTTTCTGGCAATGGGGAATAAACATATCCCGAATACTTTGGTTGACAGCTAAACTTTCAGAAGCGCAGGGAAAGTATGCTTTTGGTTCAGGCAGTTTACCTGATTGAAACGAGATTCGCCGAGTCTGAAAGGCGGATACTCTTCTGACAAAGGCATTTTTCCGAAGTGGTTTAAAATAAGACCAGATGTTTGTGTTCACGAAACTTAATGTGGAATTCCAGCTGAAAATATCTCGCCTCGTGAATTCTGCAAGACTTAATGACCATACGTGAGGTCGTTGTATCAAAGCATTATGGGTGTCGTAGTCTTTGACCAAGTGATTAGATTAAGCAATTCCTGAGTTATAGTCTCTTTGAGTTAGAGATGAACTCGGTATAAAATAAAATACTGTGTAGGTTTCCTGCACAGTCCCTGTGTTAACCCGGAAGCTATAAACATTGTCTTACGTCTGATGGGACTGAACAGAACTGAACATGCACTTTTGAGCTACACGCACGGCAGAGGGTGCATTGTCACGATTGGCATTCTGTCCTATAGCAACCCTCCAGAGACACGTAGTCATTTTCAGACTAATTGTTTCATTGTAGATAGTAACATTTCAATGCAGTGGAGGTCCTTAGTATAATAATAAACTGCAGCTTGTGTATAAAAAGTGCTCTACTAATAGGCTGAACTTCATCATCATCATCATTATTATTATAGCATCACTAAAGTGTATACTTTTCCTGCATAAAAGATCTATTCCATAGCTATCCAGAGGTTGTCAGTAGTCTGATGATGATGAAGACATTCACAGTTTGTCAGACATATTTTTTGTCCATGTGTGTTTGTGTGTGTGTGTGTGTGTGTGTGTGTGTAAGAGAGAGGGGGTGCTTTTCATCTTACTACTTCAAAGTCAAAGAGAATCACACATAAACCACTTGACATTTTTTCTTCTTTATTTCGAAAGTGAAAAGGATTTATTTTATTGTACAGACACTTCGTGTGGGAGTTGCATTCAAATAGATCATTACACACAGTGTTTGACCTAAAACATCAGAGGGAACAGACTCCACTGCCGAAATAACATAGTGTTTCTCTCCCACTCTGTAAGTATCTGTGCTAAACTGAGCATGTCTGTTGCCCAATTCAGCCATTTCATAAATACACGTCACATACATCTCCAGCTCTAGACAGGCTTGAATAGTCAACAGGTTCATTAAACATTTCAAAATGGCCCAAATTATGTGAAAACACAAAAGTGACTTTTTAGAACATGAAGGGGTTTTAATAAGCAGGTATCTGAAACCATAGTGAGGGGAACAAAGACACCCATCAGATAACAAACCCATGGCTGATACACTCCTGTAACTAACTGTCAATGTTGATATTCAAACAAGAAAAGTACAGACTTTAGATTCACCACAACTCAATGAGTATATCCACTTCATTCATTCAAAGTAACACACTGAATTAAAAACCACATTTCTGTCTCAAATAGTATTTTGACATTAGACCGGAGGAGGAACTTGTTTGGTTTGGACATGTTGAAGTTTCTACTTGCGATCAAAATGTATGGGCTTGACTTTTAATTTATTCTATACAAACCAAATCATACATACATTTGTTCTTTTGTGTTACTTTCAACTTTCAACAGATTGCTTTGATCATAAAGAAGCCATAGATTAAAAACTGTGCGACTGTAAAGACATTTCAAACCATTTCTACAGACATATAAAGCATAAATGAAAAATCAAAAAATTAAATACAAAACTTTTTTTTTTATTTAGTTTGTGTACACAGCAGATCAAGTGCTCTGATCATTTCACACATCTGTTAATAAGAACCTGTCAGACAGTAGACTCATTTTGTGTATGTGTATCTGCACGAGTGTGTGTATTTGTATTTGTGTGTGTTTGTGGTGTGCGCGCACACACACACACACACACACACACACACACACACACACACCCACACACACAGATAAACCCGTTCATCCTCCATGGAGATAGAGGAATATGACTGTACAACCAGAAGAGTGATACATTCTACTAGAAAGGCTGATAATGAGCTACATCCAACGAGGTTACAGAATTTCAGTCCATCGCTGCCATTTCTCTCTACCTTGCATTGTTCATATGTTTACACACATCCTAGAGAGTGGGGCCTTCAGTATGCCTAAAGAAGCAAGAAGACCAGAGAGCGAAAGAGAGAGACAACAAAGAAAACTGAACTGGAGAGATTTGATAAGCAGTGTGAAAGGGGAAAAAATAATTATAGAAGAGACATGATGTATGGGTTTGGCAATGAATGTTTCAGCTTGAACAATGGCTTTTTAAATACAAACTGATAGAAGCAACCATGTTCTGGTGAACAGCATACTTTTTCTTTGTCCCGATTTAATACAAAAGAACTTCAGTACATCAACCACACACTCAGTACCCATTACCCTTCAAACCTCACACAACACCTTTCAAGGAAAAGGTGATCATCATCAGAAACACTCAACTCGCTACAACATTCAGGACACGACACAGGCGGAATCTTGTTCCCTACAGTACTTTTTCATCCCCAGGGAAGCACCTGTACAATCGCAATATTAAAACATACTTCTCCGTATACAACTATACTCCTCTTTGCATATATGTATTTGTAAAATGAATATTAGCTTCATTTTACTTTAAATCGGCACCTGCAAAAAAATACTCATCGTCTTTTCCAACTGAATTTATTAATTAATGTACAAATAAGCAATATCGATGCAACCTACAGACAATATGTGCAAAACAAAGGAACAGAACAAAAATCTGAAAGAAACTCCCAAAATACACGTATATAACTTTAATAAATGTATGCTTAGGACTTACTGTGCACTCTCAACTCTTTAAAATACCAAAACAAAAACAATGAGTAAAAACAAATGGAATTAAATGTGTATTCATTTAATATAGAAAATCTGATGTGACTGAATTTTAAAAGCTGTAAACTTTTCTATCTTAAACCTGAACAACCCATGGACCACCACACTACAATCAGACAACCAATACAATCAGTGAAGCTAGAAACACATTTTTAAAAGGGAAGACAGTATTAATTCATTTTATTATTTTCATTAGTGCTAGTTCACATGTAATACATATTAAATGATTACTGAGACGCATAAGACTGAATTCTTCTAGCTGAGTGGCAGGCCTGTGCAAATAGGAAGTAGGTGCTTGCTACAGGAAGTCTGGCTTCCGAAGCTCGGCCTCAGCGAGTGTTTGGCCCCTCAGTGGGGGCGTGATCATGAGCGTCACCACAGAGCAGGCGGCCAGTGAGAGACTACGACGCCACTAACTCACATGCCGTCGTGGCTTTGACTTCATGGCTCTTTGAAAAGGCCCCAAACACCACAGCCAAGAGTGCCTTAATGACATAACTTCAAGAAATGTACACTCTCGTGATATCTATTGGGTCATTATTCACCTTCGGAAGACCACCTCGTCACCGATTGGCTGTCCACAGTACATCTTTAGTTGGCCGTCCAATCGGTTCTTGGCTTGGGCCTGCTCGTCAGTGCGGTGAGGCGGGACAGTACGGCAGACCTCTACCACACAGCTCTACGAGCTAACATTAGACTAGTATCAAGAGAAGCATGGAGTAATATTAAAAATAAAACACAGTATCATCTGTACACAGACTGCATTTACGAATCGTTTCAAGGTGATGACTGATAGTCCCCACACAGCGCTAGGCGCCTCCTCTGACTTAAGTCTTTCTTTAACAATAAAGCATCTATTTGGTATTTCAGTCATTCACCTCTTAGTTAAAGATGTTTTCTCTCTCCCCCCTCTTTCTAAGGCTTTTTTTTAAAGTTATTTTTCGCTCCCCTTTGACATGTGTGTTTGTTAAACCTTTTAACAGTCATGGGACGGGCTTTGTCTGAGGTCTACAGGCCTCATCCCAAATTCTGCCGAGTCGCAGTATCTGCCGTGAGGTGCCGATCGAGCGGTGGGCTGAGAAACAGACGGTACAAGTATACAGTAAGGCAGCAGTTGGCATTTGTTTTCACAGAGGCGTGTTCCCATAGCGACCGACTCTGGAGCCTGGTCCGGTTCAGTCCTTGGCCTCCCTCCCCTTCCCCCCCGGCAACGCGGCTGCCGCCGGTTACTGGGCCCGGCCCGGCCCAACCCAGAGTCAGAACACTGGCTGGGAGTGAAAGACAAGCAAAGGGAACAGCAGAGGGCACTGTAGCAAAGAGTCCAGTCAGCCCAAAAAACACAAGCATGGAAGGGGAAAGAGAAGTAAGGAAATGGAGAGATGAGAGAAAGGAGGAGGGTGTCTGAAGAGGGGGAGGGAGCAAATGCAGACACATGAGCAGGGGGGGGTGGGAATGTAAGTGCCAGCAGGTTAGATTCTTCCTCTGCTTAAAGCGTGGAGGAGCAGCAATAAATGAATGCAGTCCAAAGTCATATGCATTCATTCTCACACACACACACACAC
>CM050205.1:13427500-13452500 GCA_027475355.1 Coilia nasus
TTGTGTTGTCTTGATAAAGTTAAAATAAAGTGAATGAACCCATTCCAGTTTGAAAATACCAGGAAAGCCCATAAAACAATTGAAATGAAAGATCTGATTTTGCAAATAAATTCTGTGGGATCCCAAACTCACACCACACCAGAAAGTTGCTCTGAGAAAAGAAAGTAGATTCATCAGAATAGAACAGCATCACCCAGAAAGTCAGTGCATAATAGAATAATTAAAAAAATATCCTCATGCACACAACACATCTAGAATCTCTCTCAATTAAATACATCCATCACCCAAAGTGTTCCTAAATGGTACAAGATCTAACAAGGTGATCAGACCTAATAAGTGTCAAGCAGGATGCCTATGAGGAGAGCAAAGGAAGGAGATGGCTTTGCAGCACAAAAGCTTTCACAGAGGTCAAGGAGAAAGTGCACACATGAAAGCTTTCCCCCAGAGTGGCAGTTCGCAAAACACCTGATGTGGCATCAGAAACCTCTACACACTACCATGCGGCCTCACCTGGCAATCTGATTGGATGCCTGACGATTCTCCTGGGGAAAGACTGCCTGCGTTGCACCAATCATATCACTGGCAATGGGCGAGGGGGTGGCACAAGATGAGGTCACCAGAGCAGGGGGAGTAGCAGAAAAAGGCAAGGGAAAGGGGGCTGTAGCAGGAGTAGAGGAAGCTAGGGGGGAAAGAGATTGCGTGGCAGGTTTGAAGGTCAGTCTGAGGTCTTTTCTAATGGCTGGTTTGGTCTCATTCCTATGTTTTTCGGGGTCCATTTCGTATGACTTTGATTGACCACTATTGCACAAAGGTGATTCTGATTGGAAGCAGTGACCATTAGTACTCAAGCTACACAAACCTCCAGCATTTGCTGAGAGATCAGGTAGTGGCTGTCTATTGTCCATGTAAGGACGCATGTCTGTCTGAGGGCAGTCAGGGTGTAAGTGTGTGATGACCAAATCTTGAGATATGGATGACGAGGGCTGGGTTCCATTGGACATGCCCTCACTTAGATACGGCTGTGATAGGTCAGGAACAGTTCTGCCTACCTGGCTGAATGCAGCCCATTGGTGGAGATTAGGATCATTTTGATCTTCAAAAGCCACTGGGCTAAACCAGGATGAAGGAGAAGCCCAACCATCGTTTAATATGAAGGCTCCTGCTTTAGACATTTCCTTATTTTCTCCTGTGCTACCAGCAACTGCCAACTTGTCAAAGCTGGCCCAGTCAACTGGGAATGCAACCAAGTCCTGAACTCCACTTTTCTCAGAAAAAGCCGACTCTGAGTCTGAAGGTCTTGGAAGGGTGTCAGCTCCACCATCAACTGAAAGATTCATCTCACCATCTTTGGCTACTGGGACCTCTTGAAATGGAGCAGACTTCGGCATATCTCTCTGAGTCGGGTCAGAGTTTGGCACCACTCCTTCTGTGAATTCATAATTTGGCACAGGTTCAACAATTTCATTGCGCGCTACCATAGCTTGTAGTGAAGGCCAGTGTTCTGACATGACCTTCTCTTTCCAAAGGTCATCTGGTAAGAGGTCTTCTTTCTCTAAGATGTTCTCTCTACAATTACCCTCCTGTATCAACAGAGATGAACCATGACCAGAAATTACTTCTTGGGTGGTGCTATTAATTGGCAATGACTGTGGAGAGCTCATACTTCTTGGCACTGTAGGTGGACTACTAGTTAGCACAGACAGTGGTGAGAGGTTCAGCTGTGACGTACTATCCTCTCCTGGATTGTGCATTTGCATGAGTTTTGGACAGGGGTCTTGTACAGGTGGAGTTTTTACAGCGAGATCGTAACATGCTATGAGCTGCTCCATGGGATCCTTTGCGGTTATTAATGGTAGGGAGAGGTGGGAACAAAGAGACCGATGACGTTGCTGAGAGTCGCAGGTGTGGTAATGCTCCGATTCAGCACTTTCAAACAGGAGGCTGTTGAAGAGCTGAGTTGACTGAGGTACACGCAGCAGATCTTTAACGTGGCCGACACGACTGTCGTGGCCAGAAGCGCAAATGCTGCCAGAGTCTAGGCTGAAAAAGGCATTGCTAATGCTACGGCCATCGTCAGAGCCTATGCTCACATAAGCATCTGAATCAATGCTGACAGAAGGGAAAACACTGCTGTTAGCGTTAACATCCGAGCTAAGACAAGCTGACCAGCTAACGGGACTCTCTAAGACACTGTGATGCAGTGTCTCTAGCTCGCCTGCACCAACAATGGCCGGCCCACACTTGTCCTTTGAGGGCTTATCTTTTACAACTCCCGTGGGACTGGATGGCAGCTCACTTTCTGTCAGTACAGTTGAGTCACCAGTGAAGCGTGACTCTGGAGAGATAAGGGTTTCGCCAGGCGAGGAGGCCAAGATGCAGATGAGTGATCCGGAAAAAGGGCTTTCTGCCCCGGGGGAGTGATCCAAAACATGGCTGGTTGAGGACAAGCTTTTGGGGTCAGCACTGTTCAGAGGCTGCTGTGCTGCACTCTCCACATCCTCTGAGCCAAAACCCTCAAATTCACTCAGGACCCTGGAGGAGCTGACACTCTGTTTCAATGTCGTGTCTAAGTGATTGAAGAAGACATGATCCGCCTTATCCACAGCAGGTCCACTGGCCCATTCCTTCATCTCTGCATTACCTGCCACATTTGTGGCCTGTTCTCCATCTTGCTCTCCATTAAATTCCTGCCGTGATTTCTTCAGACAAGTGGGCAAAGGGTCATCAGCCGGACAGTCCAACTCCCGTCCTGGAGAGTCAGACACAATGGTGGAGGCTTCCAGTGTGTCATCTGAGCTCACCTCACCGTAAGCAGACATCCTCTGCTCCACGGCAGGAACGAAGGTCATCTCTCTCACTTCTGCGCCAGCACTCCGAGGGAGCCCTGTTGCAAGGTCAGCCTCCTCCCTCGGAGCTAAATCAATCTCGAGAGGCGAAACGGCTGACTGCAATCCTCTGGACCCAGGGACGGGTCGTTCGGGAGTTCCAGACATTTCAGGAGACTGGTCTGCTGGTGGTAGCCAGGAGGGGGCAGAGCCAGCCAGCTGGGAGTCTGACACACTGCAGAGAGTCGTTTGAACGGGGGAGGTTTTGTTCAGGCATGTTTCTGGATGGCTCAGCATGTCCTTATGGACCTCCAACAATCGTGGGTGGGGGCAGGCTAATCTGTGCATCTCACTGAACTCCATGCTGACATCCTGCGGTAAAGATGTCTGTGATATGTTAGGACTTAGCTGTGAGATGTTCAGAGTGTTTAGAGTGTTAGTCAGACCAGTAGTCTCTTTGTCAGTGTTGTTCGGTGTTTGAGGGTTTGTGTGCGTCAAGGGCTCGGGACACATGGATGTCTGAGACTTGTCCCCAGGCTTCCATGGCTGAGCCCCAACAATGTCAGACATGAAAGGGTTAAAGAACACTCCTTCCTGTGACACAACAGTCACTTCCTGTGTTAGCGTCAATTCGTTAGCATCACCTGGAGAGGTCTCTTCTGTGACATGGCACTCGTGTCCATGGGAGGGGTCAACAAGCAAGACGGAAGGCACAGAGCTGGAGAAACAGGTCAAAGCAGGCATGTTAGCGGTTAGTGCAGCGGTATCATTGTACATCTCTTGGAAGAAAGGATTTTGCTGGAGAAGAGAAAGGAAAGGATTGGCATTTGAGAGAGGTGGTGGAGAGGTGAAAGGGTTAGTGTGATAAACTGGTGTGAGCTGAGAAAGATCGGGTGATATGGGGAAAGGTGATGGGTCGAGGGTTGTGTCGAAGCCAGGATCACTCTGAGACACCAAACAGCTGGAAAGGAACACATATACACATACACACACACACACACACATACACACACACACACACACACAAACACAGTCCCAGTTGTTAGAGACTCCACCCAGATAGAGACCAAAAACAAGCCTAGCCTCCCAGAAAAAGAAACAAAATAGCACAACCTGACAGTAGGCCTTTTGGATATTAAGTTGTATAAAACTTGTATAAAAAACAAATTAGGAGGTCCTTAAGTAGGCTCTTTAAATGCCTCCTCCTGTAAAGACAGCATGCAGAATATATTTTCTCCAAATGTGAAAGACGCTGATTTAAATTCAGCATCATGAACTCTTCACCATGTGTAGACTACACCGATCACACTCACAGCACTTGACGGAGGACGAAGTGTCAAAACAAACCCTAAAATGACACATCTGTGTCACGGTAAAACTGAGTCTTGTCACACTTCATGAAAACAGGAAGACCTTTAACAACAGTTCCTGATGACTGTATGGCTCACCTAATGCTGTTTTTAAAAGCTGTGTTTCTCAATGCAGTCTATAATGTTCCCATTAGCCAATGGCATTGGTTCCTGAAGGGAACATTAATTTGCGATCTATAATTGATGCAAACTCTGAATAAACTTGTGATGGTGTGCCTATCCTAAATGAGTCACGGATTGACCAACAAATGTTGAAATGATTTAAATTCACATATGGCAACTAAACATTAGTGCAACCATTAGTGAAGCCAACACAAACATTAGTAGGTGTTTGTGTGTGTGCGCGTGTTGCCATTTATGAATAGTTATTGCACATTATTAGTTGTTGTGCAGGATTAAGGTGTTGTTTAAAAGGAAGTGGCCATTCACACCGAGAGCTCAACAGAGAAGAAAAATAAGTCAACATCCTGTCACATTTCCTGATTAAACAGGGGGGCTCTACTTCCAGGCTGATGGTACGCAGTCAACACCAAACCTACTCCAGTTTAGAACACACCAACCCACAACGGCACAAATAGACATTCTACAAAAGATCACACCTCAACAACAGTCAACTACTACAAAAATGTCTTTGACGGGTTAGATTGACTAGTAGGTCAATTTCTTAGCAAATGATTGGTTTCAGGCTAACTGCGATGCCAATTTTGGAAGATTAAAAGAAGTTTATAAAGAATACTCCATGTCATCAGCCATAATGCATTTTCATATAACACCTGAGTATGCGTTAAGCTTTATCAAACAGCTTGTATTGCCACTCCGGAGAGATCCAGTGTTGAAGAAACACTCCTTTTTTTTGGGAAATAGGCTTATTTTCAGACTCCTTTAGAGCTAAACAGTTCAGTTTTATTGTTTTTAAATCCAATCAGCCGATCTCCGGATCCTACTGCCAGCTCCTATTTACCTAAAAAGTGGTATTCCTTTAAAGGAAAATGTTAATCTACTGACTACATACACGTTTTCCACAAACAACTGTTCAATATACAAGGAGCTTTATTTCCAGCAGAACTGATACCGGCCTTGTTTATAATAAAACAGACTGGAAACCCCCGGCACAGTAAGACAGAGATCAATATACATGATGTCAACTAACCGTCATTTGCACCTAGTTCCCACATCTACAAATCAAGCCTTAGTCAAAGTTTTAACCTTGTTAAATGTACAGGTAAAACTAACTAAATAAAAAACAACTTAATTTAAACCCCATGTTTGTCTGAGAGTTAACAGTTTTCAAAGAAGATAGAGTAGCCATAATCACTTCGCATTTTTCATACTGCTATGTGAAATGGCACACACAGAAATGGCATAAGGATGCAAATTAAACACACACACGACACACACGTCGCACACACACACACACACGCACGCACATTACAGGGGAGAGGAGAGGCCACTGCATCAGTAGTCAAATACCAGTACATCAGTACCCACTGATGTGTGTGTGTGTGTGTGTGTGTCTTTGTGATTAACACCAGAGTGACAGAGCAGAGAGTGTGACGAGTGTGACATCTCTTGTTATCTATTTTTAAAATTCCCCTTAAGGCCTTCTCAAAGGTGACAACACCCACACCCAGCCACACCCACGTGCTTCTCAGTCAAGCATTCCCACATATGCAAACACACAAAAGGTGATTTCCCCTTCAACCATTTAATTGAGAGCTTTTATACCACATCAATCCGCATACACACCTACAATAACAAGAATGAGACAGCATTCAGGAACCTACATGAGTCATTTCAGCTACCAAGACAACACACCTAAGGACATAACAGTAGTCTATTATAGGTCATTCCGGTGAAGCAGCATACAGCTTACTGTGAGGTTACATAACCTGATAACCTGAGTGTGGTCTGGTTTACATCCAACCTAGCACACTCACTCACAAGCATGTGTGCATGCACACACACACACACACACACACACAAATTATTTCCCTGAGAAAACCCCATCGTATGGATGCTGAGCCCCTGTGAAAAACGATACAGTCACAACGAGAGCTAAGAAGAGTATGTGTGTCTGTATGTGTGTGTGAGAGAGAGAAAGATAGATGGAGAGGGAAAGAGAGAGGGAGAAGCTGAGCCAGAGGCAATTAAAATGGAGAGAGCGCAGGAGACAGAGAGTGCATGGATGGAAAGAGAAAGCGTACGATTGCAAGACTTTACAAACACTATTCCAGCCTGCCAGGGCGACACCCCTCTGCAATGCAGATGCTGCTGAAACCAGATCCTGAACCCAGAGTACGCTAGCTGTCACACCACACAGAGGACCCAAAGCAGGTAGTTACAGCTCCCTGCTAAAAGGCTAACTCCACTGCTGCATCAGAGAGGAGTCTGCACTGACAAGCTAGCAAGCTCAGGCCAACTCTCACCCAGTTCAGAGAGGAATCATGCCTCAGCAGTTAGCATGCTAAAGCTAATCTAAAAAAAAAGCCTTTCATCTGGTCCCACTCAGCATTTAGGCTAAATGTTATGCAACTTTAACAACTACTATGACACTAACACACTACGACACACGCAGTGATTTAAATTATTTAAAATATTTCTATACAGATGGAGAATTGCTATGTCTTACAATGCAAATGTAACCCAAAAAGCAAATTTGGATAGGAGCCACTGACACAGCTATTAGAACTTTAACCACCAAGGTTTCTTGCACAAGCTGGGTGCAAAAAAGGATGATTAACTCACACCAGCAGTTACTTAATCACACAACATTTCCTGCACAGACTAATGCACAACTGTAACTTAGCAGAAGTAATAGTGTTATTAGCACTGTTGGTGATGCAAAAGCTGTTAGCATCAAATGTACTCTCCACACTTGATGATGGTGTTTAGATGACAGGGTCAACGAAAAAAACGAAGATTTTTGGCTTGTCAAGTTAGTGCATAAGTAAAGATGATGATACACTGGACACTTTTTTGGGCAATATTGCCAGGCAACTTTACTAACAGATGCACTTTCCTACTGATGTTAGGCTACACATTTTTATCAGAGGAACTTAAATTATCAGCACAGAACTTGTCACTATCATCCAATCAGAATATTAGGAGCCTTTTATGTTGTTGCTCGGCAACATTGCTGAAAAAGTTGCCCCATGTATCATCACCTTAAGTGTCAAACAGCAGCCACAGTATTGTGAGGATCGTGTCATAGTGTTTTGGGCAACTCACCTGGGCTTGGAATGGGAGTCCTTTGAGCCAAACCATCCTTTATGCTTCCCCTCTGAGGGAACCGAAGTCGTGTCGCCCCTGCCCGTGGTCACCGCCTTGCCCGAAGACTCGCTCCGCCCGTGAGAAAACAGGCCCCACTTCTGCTTCTTGACCTCCCCGTCTCCCGCGGCAACCGTTGGTGCAACCTCTTCCTTCTTGAACTGTGCTGCCATCCTCTCCTCTTCCTCCAGCTTGCCGGCGTTCTCTATCGCTGCGGCGATGGCCGCCCGTTCCTCCTCCCCGGCTTTGTCCAGCGACCAACGCCGGCCGTCCCCTGGCCCCGGGCAGGGCTCCTCCGCCTTACGCGACGCCGACAGGTTCTGAAGCGACAGCGAGATGGGCGAGGCCTTCTGGAGCGAGCCCACGGCAGGAGCCAGGGACAGGGACAGGGCCTTGGGCTTGGGCTTGGGCTTGGCCTTCTCAGCCACCTGCTTAGAGGGCGCGTGGATGGGCTGGGGCCCTGGTTTGGTGCCGTGGGGTCCCGGAGCGTGCTTGACCGGGTGGCCATTGGCCATAGCGGTGGATGGTGGAGCGGGGGACACCGTTTCGGGGATCAGGCTCTCGTACGTGAAAGACTGGGGTACGGGAATGGAGATCTCGCACACGTCGTCGTCAAATGCACGCTTGTGTGGGGAGACTTGTGGTGAGGGGGCGAGTGTGTGTTCTGAGGCAAATATGAACATATGGAAAGGGTCCATTAGAAAAGCACTATGAGCACAGCAATTTCAGTACAGCAAAATTATATATACTGTATGCAGATCAGACTATTTACTCTATGTACTTAATGGCAGACTATGTACTCTATGTACTATATGTCTACAAGTGTGTGAAGAAATTACATGACGGTAGACTTCTGTGTAAAATCTAGAACATTCTTAGCAATGTCTTTATGGGTGCTGTTGCTGGATGACATACATAATGTGTGTGAGAAACCAAATGTGTGTTTTCTTTGGCTTTGGCTATTGTCCTTTGCTGTTTACTGCTGCTTGATATCTTGGGGGTGTGTGTGTGTGTGTGTGTGGTGCCTGTGTGTGTGTGTGTCGTGCCTGTGTGTGTGTGTAAACCTGGGCTTTTGTCTGCCATAGAGCTGCTCCTGCTGCGTGTGTGTGTATGTGTGTGTGTCTGTGCCTGTAATCTAGGCCATTGTCTGGAATAAGACTGCTACTATTTCTGTATGTGCGTGCATGTGTGCGCGTATATGCATGCATGTGTAGGTGTCTGGGTGTGTAATCTGGGCTATTGTCTACCATAAGGTTGCTGCTCTTGCTGTGCATGTATTGTGTGTGTGTGTGTGTTACTTAGGCCATTTTCTGTAGCAAGGTTGCTGCTGTTGCTACTTTTGTTGAATGACTTGTGTGTCTGTGTGTGTGTAGGCTAGTGTTTGGCCTAAGGTTGCTGCTATTTCTGTGTGTGTGCGCGCATTTCTGTTACCTGGGCTGTTGTCCGCCGTGAGGTTGCTGCTGTTGCTACTTTAGTTGGATGATTTGTGTGTCTGTGTGTGGGCTAGTGTTTGGCCTAAGGTTGCTGCTATTTCTGTGTGCGTGTGTGTGCGCGTTTCTGTTACCTGGGCTGTTGTCCGCCGTGAGGTTGCTGCTGTTGCTTGGCGAGTTGGACAGGTCCGAGACCACCACGCTGATGCCCGCCGTGGGGCTCAGGCTGCCCCCCCTCGACGACGACTCGCTGCTCTCCGAGCCCAGCGACGTGCTGGAGCGCGTGTCCGACGACTTCCTCAGGCGGCCGCGCAGGAAGAAGGTCCGCATCTTGCTGCGCCGCGCCTCGCCGCCCTCGTCGTCCTCGTAGTACTCCTCCCCGCCGCCGTCGCTGGGCAACCGGCCCCGCATCCGGGCCAGCGCCCCGTAGCCGCCGGGGATGATGGCCGACGCCGAGTCCTCGGTGCTGGCCTCGATGCGCTTCTTGCCGCGGATGCGCTCCTTCAGCTTGCCGAAGGCCGAGTGGGGCTTGTCCTTCATGGAGAGGTCGTACATGCTGGCCGTCAGGTTGTGGCGCGTGAACTGCACCGTCACCTGCACCTCCCCCCGCTCCTTCTCCTTCTTGCCCGTCTTGGAGTGCAGCCGGTGCCACCTGCACGGACGCCAGACACAGGGGGAGCACAACAACAAAACACAAGAGGGCACAAAGGGATTAGGATTAATCCTCATCTTATTGGATTTCCTCCCTTTCAGCAAGCTTTCGGTGCCAACTTAAACCAACGCACTGTCCTCCAACACTGAGACAGCACAAGGGAATAACAGATTTACATTTAAATATATATATAAATTTACAACCCCCCCATCCCAATGGCCCTGTATTCTGATTGTTAAAAAAGTAAAGCAAAATGTGTAAAACCAGTGCATGCGGTCACCAATTGTATGCTTTCTTTGACATTTAAGTCAACTAAAAACTGTAAATGTTCTTAGATAATAACATTCCCATATGCTTACTATCATCTAAACAATCACCGAGACCTCTGGCAACAGGGAAAGGCACTATATTTGCAGAATGGTCCTCATGCATTACATGCACACAATGCATTTCTTCTGCAAGGGAAAGCTCACGACTCCAGTTGCAGTACATTAGCAATCACCCCCCATCCGTCTTTCCTCCGGCAGGTTTCACCTGCAGGCCTGAGCCTGTGCAGCAGCAGTCTCTAGCATTTCCATGCTCCTTAGAGACTTCATTAGCCTGATCAGCAGTATTACAATCGAGCTGCAACCCAACACCCTAAGTTGCTATATCTGGCCGACACTCCTGTTACTCCCTATAGCAGAGAGCACATGCTTAGCTTTACGTTGGTTCCTGTCCTGTCCTGGCAGCGTTCTACCTTGTAAAATAATAATAATAATAATAATAATAATAATAATAATAATAATAATAATAATCATAAATGTTATTGATAAGTACCTTTCAATATGCCTGTCAAAGCACCTTGTATGACCAGAACCATTTGCTCAACTCAGGATGGATGGATGTCGCTAATCTATCGAACTTTTGAGGTGAACCACAACTTGTGAGCAGAGACACCACAGTGAATGCAACAGTGTACTATTGACTCAACTGCACGTTGTGACATTCGGCCACGGACTGTGTGAAAAAGGAAGTGACATTTCTGCATTGACCACTACTTTAAATTAGCATGTTGAGCATTAGCTTGCTGCAGTAGAGCTGAAGATCTTTGCCCGAACCCGACAGGACCCGACAGGTTTGTGCTTAGTTTCTATCATTTCACACAGGCTCGAGCCGGGTTCAGGCATGCGGGCCAAGTGCGCAGTAACTGAAAGGTGAGGTGATTAGTTTCAATGAGCTTTAGACAGATGTGAAAATGGATGCTGTGGAGGTGAAAAAGAGGCTAGCCTCTGGCAATTATGTTATTTATTTGTTCCAACTTACATGTTTGTTTCAACTTTTCATGATTGTCATAATAAATTATGTTAAAATGTGTAAATGTGTCATTCTTCACAAAAGGCAAAAGATCTGTATGCATGTGCATATTTAAATATGTCGGGCTACAAACGGGTTCGGGCTTTAGAAAAACTGTCAAGCTCCGGGTCCGGGTCGGGCCGAATTCTATTGGGCTTGGGCCTCGTTGGGCCTAACTTTAAGGCCTGACTACGGCTCTATGCTGCAGCCGTACTCATTACCTGCAACTGCTGTGTTATAGCAGAGACTTCTTGCACAGGAGTCTAGAAGGACTTTGATTACAGTTCGCCTAGGATATAAAACAGGCTGACCCGTGATTAAGCATGGGCGGGACTAACGTCTGATTGCCAGAACACTGCTTCTCTGATTGGCTCTGGAACATGGCTATCATGACAGCTCCTGCTAGTGGATAGGCCTAGGTTGTTTTCACTTATACTTATAGATATTGCTTAACCTTGTTTGTGTACTTTAACTATGACAATCACTTTGAAGGGGTTGTCTAAAAGCCCCACTAAATAAAACTTCACCTGAACACAGATTTTGGAAAATGCACAGTTACACATTCACAGACACTAGATGTGTGAGTTCTCCACATCACAATGTTGTTGGTTTTCATTCTCCCATGTATGATGTTACAAGAGCAATTAACTTTGTTTTGCTCCAGGAACAGCCTGTCTTAAAAGATGTAAGTAAGAGATCCGTCAGGCAATATGAAACAGGATACACACACGTTAAGATAACATTGACTCCTTAGCACGACACAGGTCACACCCACTGTGACCAACAGTGTGAGAACCCAAATGAGAGTTGAGAAAGCAAGAGACAAGAATATGCAGACCTAAATACATGCACAGAAATAACACCGGTTAAACACTTTTAAATGTCTTACACCTCACATTTGTAGAGAAGTTCTGCCAGAAAGGGAGCTGATTAATGCTCTAACTTCAGAAGTATGTGAGAGCCAGAGATTATCAAAAGTGTCTGGGGGTTTGTGTGTGTGTGTGTGTGTGTGTGTGTGTGTGTGTGTGTGTGTGTGTGTGTTAGTGCCCCAACACACTTCAGAAAATAAAGGGCTTAGGCAGGTTATAAAACAGTCACTGAAAGAAAGTACTGTTGTGAAGGAAAAGACAGAGTTCACATACCAGACAGGGCCAAAAAAAGGCACAGTCAGGAAAATTTAAACCCCCAAATTTGTGGGCAAGTTTTAATCCAAGCTGCTGAAGGAATGTTTCTAAAACCAGTGGCCCATTTGTACTCAGAGACCAAGGGCACATCAGCTGACAGGGGCCAGAGGCCATTTAAGACTCAACACACACACAGAGACACTCACACACACATATAAACACACACAAACCTGATCGTCAACATCATACACACCACAAGTCATCTTTTCCCTGTTCACGACACAAACCTGCTTCTGTTACAGCCATACCTGTGCACGCACACACACACATGCATGCATAATTTTGCATAGGTAAATACACACTACAAAGACTACACTTCAAATGTAATTAAAGGATAGTTTTTCATAGATTTAGGTTTGTGTTGGGCCATTATATAATGGATTAGACCAAGACCTAGATTTGCTTGGGTCCGGTACAAACCACAGTTCAGGCAGACGAGAAAAATTATTGAAAAAAAAAACAATCTGACCAATGAAAATTCCAGAACAATGACAACACAGCAACTGTTTGCATTACAGTAGAACTCTCCTTCAAACCCAACAGAACACAACACCACACATTTCTGACCTAATCTCTGCTCTCCACGTCTATTCGATTCTATTCAGTATGACATCTCACTACATGTTGTGTACAACTATAACTATCACTATAAAGTAGAAGACTTCCCCAATGCTGTTCTACTGTAATCTCCTCTCTGGTAAAACCACAAGATAGTACACTGTTTTCATCTCCTCTCAATGAACAATTGCCTTAATAAGACAACAAAAGTAGTAAAGAAAGGAATTTTAATGTAATTTCCTTAACTATTCCTGTTCCTTGGTTCATTAACTAGTTCTTGTCCATGCATGCAGTTCTAGAGAATTCTACTGTCTTCTGTCTTGTAAGCGTAGAGACCGATCTCACGGTGTAGACTGCTGCCATTTTAAAAGGGGAAGTCTTAAATTGGGTTAGAGCGTTTATCTTTGATCTGTACTTTTGGTCATTCTCCAACCCTTCTTATTTGTTTACCTCAGCCCCACACACTCTTACCTCCATTCCTCACAAACAGAGAAACAAACACACACACTACCTCTCCTCCTCTTATAGAAACACACACACACACAGACACACACACACACACTTACCTCTCCTCCTCACACAGAAACACACACACACAGACACGCACACACACACACACACTTACCTCTCCTCCTCACACAGAAACACACACACCCACTCTTACATCCCTTCCTCACAAACAAACACACAATTTACCTCTCCTCCTCACATAGAAACACACACACATAGAAACACACAGACACAGACACACACACACACTTACCTCTCCTCCTCACATAGAAACACACACACACAGACACACACACACACACTTACCTCTCCTCCTCACACAGAAACACACACACACACTTACTTCTCCTCCTCACACTCGTTCGATACTGCCATTAGTTAGTCTCACTTTGTAGCTCCCTCTGTATATATGTGCACACTTCACAGTCATTGTGTTTTGCCTGCTTACACTACAAAATCCCACTCTGACTCGCCAAGGTCATCAACACCACACCTCTATGTGACGGTGTCACCAAGAGTACATAGGCCCCTCAGGATACAAGCTTTTCATAGCGTTTAAACCTGACCAACCAGACCCACTGTAACCCATACCAGGCCTCCAGCATTTCTGTGTGTATACATACACGCACGTATACACACACATGTGCGCGCGCGCACACACACACACACACACACACACACACACACACACACACACACACACACACACACACACACTGACCCTGCTGGGTTTTATTTCAAATTCCTAAGTGCACTGCTCTTTAGAGCAGAGAAAGTGATGTGTTGCATGTTGTTTACGCATTTGTCTTTCGCTCCTGAGCCCACAAACACACAGAGCTGCTGACAAAGGGAAGAGGTGGGAGACGAGGGGTCTTATTTCAGTCAAAAATATAGCACATGCTCAGCTTCTGCACAACACACACACACACACACACACACACACACACACACACACAGTCTCTCTCGCTCCCTCTCTCAGAGAAAGAGAAATACAGACAGAGAGAGCGAGAGAAAGAAAGAAACAAACAAAAGAAGGAAAGAAAGAACGAACGAAAGAAAGACTCCAAGTATCTGACCCAGTTTTTTTTTTACTTTCATGCAAAGTCCATTATTTGTAGAGCCACATCTGCAGTACTTTCGCTGATCAAGACAATACTCCAGTCCAAACAGACACATGCACACAGTTTAACACACACACACAAAAACAAACACACACACAGTAGAGACAAAATGGCCTAAAATCCCTTTCCTAAGATACTGTGTCGCTCCTGTGTCTTGTTACCATGGGAGCAAAAAAATCCTGGAGTGAACGCTCCTTTAAAAAAAAACACACACAGAGATTGATTTCCCCAAACCAAACATAATGGGATTACATTCCAAAAATAGATTTTCAAAAAAGTGCTTATTTAACATAAACATGAGAGGGTTTGGGAGAGCCGCTGGTGGAAATGTGACTTCCCTTAATTATAATGGCTCTACTGTAAAAACTGTGTTCCCTTCACAATACAGTGGAACCTAGTTAGGATACCTGAACCCCAAAAAGAGATTCTCTCAAGTCCACACACAGGCAACGCTCACACACCTGTCTCTCTCTCACACACACACACACACAAACCCACGTATCAAGAGGTGAATCATTAAGGTAGGGCCTGAGAGTTCATAGCCATCGAGCATCAACCCATGAGGAGTACCTTCATAGCAAAGTGTGTCCGAAATGCTGTGGCGTGATGCAAGGGTGTGCATCATAACATAGGAGCTGACGGGAGGGTAGCAAGCGATGCAAATTTAGGCTGCGGTGACAGTACATGCTTAAGCCTGGGATTGCAGCCGTGTCTGCATACTACATACTATGAACCAGGCCTTGTTGTCAATGTCATAACCCTGATGCCCAGGGGTATTCCAGAAAGCAGGTTAGTCATCTACATGGGCATGTTAACATGGGTAAGCAAGTGGCAAAACCTCCTAACAGAAGAGCACTGTTTTTCATAGAAGAATGAAGCTACATACGACTCTACTATTAGGAGATTTAGTACTCAATTAAGTTACTTTATCTGGGTTAGTGACTAAACCACCTTCTTGGAATAGCCCCCTGGACTCACTAAACCACCTTCTTGGAATAGCCCCCTGGACTCACTAAACCACCTTCTTGGAATACCCCCCTGGACTCCTTCCACAAGTACTCTGTGAACTTCTTTGAAAATTTCTGTTCGGCGCAGTTCTGTGAAGCCCAGGCATGTGCAGCTGGTGAAACTCTGCAGCTCTAAGCGTCTGGCCAAAAGCTGTAAGCTGCACCCTAATGGCTGATGCCCGGCTCCAGACATACAAACTTGACCCCAGCCGAAAGATAAAGGTACCTTTATCATCGGCATGGCAAATGAGCCTTTGCAAAAAGTTGAAAGACGTTGGGGGTTGAGGTGAATCAGCTATGCGGGTCAGAGGAGATCCCTGGAATTTTGATCGCCGAGTGGGGCATAAACAGCTTCCAAATTGATGCCTCGAGTGGGTGCAGACATATTCATACATGCACAACAGCAGCACCACCCCCATCACCACCATCACCACTATGCACCATACATGGCTCACAACCCCCCCCCCCTCTTTTCAGGACAGAGAGTGAAGTAAACTTTCCACTTATCCTTACTCCCTCATTTGAGCAGAATAAGAGAGAAACAATCGGTAAAATTGAAATATAGGGACAAAACACAGACACAAACAAGCCTACACACACTCACACTCTCCTTCACACACACACACACACACACACAAAGACAGATATACCATCTCACTCCTTCATTCAGGCTAAAATGAACAAACATCCCCATATCTGCCATCTTTGATGTCAAAGACTTCGTAATCACCTACATCTTTTAAACAGGAAATCACCAGCATACCTCCAAGCTATCCACTTTGTGTGTCTGTGTGTATGTGCATGTAATACTAGAGAGAGAGAGAGAGAGAGAGAGTGAGAGAGAGAGAGAGAGATAGAGAGACAGACAGACAGACAGACAGACAGACAGACAGACAGACAGACAGACAGACACTAGAATAGAGACAGAGACCAACCAGTGTGTTCTATATGGACACAAATAATCACATGTGATGGCTGTAATAAACCTAAAAGTATAGACCACAAGTAAACAACTTGTTTTTCTACCTTCCCCTGGTCAAATGACTTTGAATAACAAATGACACCTCTGTAAGTCACAGCACATTTGCAAAGGCAACCCTCTCCTTCGTTGTTTTTCTTCTCACCTCGATTGTCAGTCTCTCACCTATTTCTCAACCAGCTCATCCCCCACACAGAGCATGCCTCTAACCTCTGAGTCAAAACGTCCCTGACAACATAGACTTAATACCTCCATCCAAACTTTCTTCCCTACATAAACCATATCCCTGGGTCAGTCACCATGACATGTATTTTAGAATATATCCTTTCTTAAAAAAACAAAATCAACTAAAATGCACTGTGGTGATCAGCAGATTTAAGAAAATGTTAAAGCAGCACTATGCAAGTTTGAGTGCTTTTTCTTAACAGAGCTCCCCTTATTGTCTCCAAGTATACTCTCGTAAAAATAAACTGTTTTCCCTTCCCCTCACCTCACCCTGTGTGTGTGTTTTCAATTCAACTGATCAGAGTAACCAGCAAATACGAAAGTATTCGTCATGTCCACCGAGGTAGGTGATTTTATTTCTTTAGAATTTAACATGATCCTGCTTCTCGCAATATTCGAGATCTTGTGAGTCTGGGGGTGCCGTGATATACTCCCAGATATTGCAAGCGTGCAAGCTTGATTGGACTATTCAACTGTCGGATTATGCAAGCTTGAGATTGGTCCGCTAACTACCGGAATTTCTGGATTCTCACTTTGCTGGTATCACTCAAACTCCTCACAACACCAACTTCAAATGTTCACAATATGGGATTAATTGTGGTATATAAATATCCTGCAAAGTAGGCTAGGTGCAATTGTCTGTATAGATTCTCATTCATCCAGGTTGTGGTGGTCAGAGGAGCTAAGTTGTAACCAACTAGACTTCTTTTTGGAGCTTGAAGATGTTTTTGGAAGAAAGGTGAAACGTCTTTAAACTCCAACAAGAAGTTCAGTTGCTTACAACGTAGCTCCTTTCACATGTAATGCAATTGTTTTTATTGTTTGCCATTGGACTACTGGCTGTTTTTTTCAATATAGCTAGTAGTTTGTACTGTATAACAAACACTTCTTCTCATAGGCTATCATTATGCTCATTTCATAAAAGAACGGTCACTGCATCCCGCCCCCTAAAGACGCTAGTGTCGCCATAGTACCTCCACTCAATATTGTGTTTCACTACAGCACCCCGCCAGGTTCCTTTAGTAAGGCTCCAGCTTGGCTTGACCCAATTTTTAGGTTTCCCCATCAGGAAACAGAAAGAGAACTATGTTGCTCGGTGGGAGGACTGAAAGCGATTGGCGTTGAACTTGAGCATTAAGTTTGAGTATGTATGAGGTATGTGACATTCAGGCATTCGCAACTGGTTGAAGGTAAGCCCAGTAGTTGTAAAGTTCACAGAAAGTATCCGCCCAACAAGGAAGCAAACATATGCCTATGGAGAGTAGCCAGACTACCACCAGTCCACCAGGCTATCTCCACCCCCACACACTAAGCAACAGTCACTGTTGTAATTAATCATGGTCAACCACTCCCAGCAGCTGTGAAGTACTTCTTAACCTTAGTCTGTGGATATTGATCCTGGCTGGAGTGCTCGAGAGGCGTAACCTATGGTGGTCAAACAACAACTCTAGCGATGATTATTTCATCATCATGTCATGACCTATAACATTTCAACTGCAAGATGGCTGGCTTGTTTTACTGATTAATTGGTCAAAATAAAACACAAGAGTCACTGGAGAATTAAATGAGCTCTCTTGACTCCATTTCTTCCCCTCTGCCATTTTCCTGATCTCCATGGAGTTGTTTTGTCGCATTTTCCCTCACCCTCTCTGTGTTCTTCGTCTTCTTTACCTGTATCACTGTGTGACCTATGACCTCTAAAGCATGACTCAGCAGTACTGAGCAGATCAACAGCAAGGTGAGAGTGTAAAAGAACACAGAGAGAGAGAGAGAGAGTGAGGCAGAGGGAGACAGACACAGAGACAGAAAGTGAGAGAGAATGAGAGAGAGAGAGGGGAGAGAGAGAGAGAAAGAGATTGTGTGTGATAGAGAGAGAGAAGTGAGGAAAAACAAAACCAAAGAGGAGAGGGGGAAATAACCCCAGACAGGAGGAGTGAGACGACCCCAAAGGTCAACACTGTATGTATGCCAACCTTGGAGTGCAAAAATGCATTACTGAAATATCACACTAAGCTTAACACCCACTTGAATATCTCTCCGTCTCTCTGACTTTCTTGTACAAACACAGACACCCTCACACACACACACACACACACATCTACATATGCAGTGGGTGTTTCCAAATAATTAGTCATGCAATTTCAGCAAGCCTACCTATGACCATTTCTCCAACAAAGTATCCCTCCCTCATTCACAAACACATACACACACACACACACACTTCATTTTTCTCATTCTACCACATCTATACACACACACACACACACACACACACACACATACTCCATCTTTCCCATTCTACCACATGCACTCAGCAACACTGCTTAGCACCATGGCACTCCCTCCTCCAACTGGCACACTGAGGGTTGGCATGGAGATGCAGGTGCCAGCTGCACCCCAGTCCTGAGTCTGACCCTGGCCATCTGGTGCCCGGCCAGCAAGAGGGGAACATACAGCCCTCTGTCAGCCTGTGTGTGTGTGTGTGTGTGTGTGAGTGTGTGTGAGAGAGAGAGAGAGAGAGAGAGAGAGAGAGAGAGAGAGAGAGAGAGAAAGGTGTGTGTGAGGAAGTGAAACTGAGCGATAGAGACAGAGAATAAGAGATGTGTGTGAAGGAGAGAGAAATGTGTTAGAGAGAGAGAGAGAGAGAGAGAGAGAGAGAGAGAGAGACGGACAGAAAGAGACAGAGAGGGAAAGAGACATTTGTGTGTGTATGTACAACAGAGGTAGAGAGTGTGAGAGACAAGAGAGGGAAAGAGACATTTATGCGTGCGTGTGTGTGTACAACAGAGAGAGAGAGAGAGAGAGAGAGAGAGAGAGAGAGAGAGAGAGAGAGAGAGAGAGAGATTTATAAAGTAAATGGTCAGGCCAGACAGCAGATGTGTGTGTTAAAGTCAGCAGCACACTCAGACACAAACCTTACCTCTGACAACCCCAACAATGACTCTGACCTTACTCTCTAACGTGCCCTGCTTTAATGGCTACCCAGCCCACCATTCACATATCTTGGACCAGCAAGCAAAAGCCTAGCCAGCTGGCCAACTCTGACCTTATTTCCTCTCTATGGTATTTACATTTCCTGTTTGTTAGATCTAAGCAGGAAGTATGGGTCCAACTCTAGATTATCCATATATGGTTTAAAGTTTGCCTCTTTCTGCCACTCATAAATTCATAAAGAAAAGGTGGATGCTAATATGGATTTATGCTCAAACTGGACCACCTTCATCATCTAGAGGGCAACTGAAACACACTTAGATACATGAATGTTAATTTCGTAGAATATAAACAAACATGCATGGGTTCAGACTGCAGTTTACAACTGTTATCTAATAGATTTATCTTGTATTGGTAATCTATGCATTTACACTTTCATTACATGTGTTAATAGGCTTTACTAGTGGCTTAAACTAAATTTCTAGACTATCAATACAAGACATAGCTGGTAGCCCCAGCCTCCCCAGAGAGGAATCATCAGTGTTTATTTGGGTGTGCGCAGTTATTCCAGATTGTTTTGGGTTGGGTTTCTCTGGGTGCCTAGCTTTGGTGGGGTATTCTCCACCCTTGGGTGTAAGAGAATCTGGTTTTAGCCCTGACCGTTCATATTACATAACCCAAATGCTGAGCTGGCTCTGCTGCTGTCCCGTCAGACAAAGACGCATTATTCACTGGACCGGTCGGCACAGTGAGCAGCACACCTTTTTATTAGGCTTTAGACGACATCAGACACTCAGTCTGAAAAAACGTCCCGGTTTTTTTAGGTCAACGACGGAGAGTTCTGCAGGTGCACCTCTGCCTTGTCATAATCGACCTCGCGCCCCCAGCAGCAGGCAAGTGATCGCGCTGTGGAACGAAGGAGGGCGTGACTGCAGAGGAGCGGAATGCAGCACTCTCCGCGAGCCTTCACATCATCCGGCGTGAGGCCTCGGGAACACGACCAAAAGCTGTTGTCCAAACCGGCTGTGACTGAGTATAGTCACCACAAACACCCATGTTTAAATGCAAAACAACCGCATTATGCTTAGCGTTCAAACAACATGTAAGCTATAATAAAAACACTTAAATAATTAATTAACAAGTTAGGCCTATATATAAACAAATAAAAAGGCAAGCATGTGGGCCATTTCAAAAAACAAACCTACTCTTTTTTCATGGACTTGCGATCCTGGAAAGCTTTATCCAGGGGAATGACTGTTTGCCCAAGAAAGACATCTAGACCGATGAGCGCCCGGTGCATAGCAGTGAGTGTCAGATCACAGCTCCCAGGAGGACAGACGTCTCGTCCGCCTGGCTCGAGCACCCCCGGCTGAAGCTCAAACGAGCATTCCTCTCCCCACTCCGGGTTCGTGGTCTTCTCCATGACACACGTGGAGTACTTCTCCTTGCCCACCTGAATGATAACGTAGGCGTCGCTGGTGCCATGTTTGCCCTTCGCGCGAATTCCACGGGCCCGGAGCACTGTCACCTGCACGTGAGTGGGCACCCACCGCTGCTGCTCATCGTCCGTAATTGCTGAGGACATGTCCGCATGCACGCAGGTACCGGGGAGCTCCGGTCACCGGCGTGTCCCGGTTGCTCTCGTGGTGTCGGGTGAAGCCAGCCTAGCCCTGCTGTTCGCCGTGCCTCTGCATCGGCGACTTTATAAATGTTTAAGCGTCTGTAAGCAAAGCACCGGCGCCCCTGTACTTCGTGTAAATGGGCTACAGTTCTACGTTCAAGAGTGTTCACCGTTTCTCCTTTCGACGGACGGGCACGCTCTCATCTGCAAAAGCAGCGAACTGACGTCACCTGTCTCCTCGCCGCAGCACTAGGAAGTGACTAGAAGCTGCTCGCCGGGTGCCCCTGATAACACAAATTCGCCGGAAATGTATATTTCGTTAGTAAGCCACATGTCTCGAAATCATCTCCCTCCCGTTGTGATGTGTAAGAAAAGGGACGGTACACCACACGATTTTTGTTTGGAAAGAAAATATGACACTGGCGGAGAGCTGTCGGTTGGTGGCAGGTGGAAGGAATCCACAGGATGACATAGCAGTGATGCAGATGCTGAACTCTAGGAAACTGAAACTTTTCGGTATCCGGAAATAATTTCCTTGTTGTATGTTTACTTTGTTGACTACAATGGATTTGATCTATAGTCTCTTTTCGGTTTCTTTAATGGGACTAACAAAATCCCTCCCATTGCTTCTTTCTCATCCTTCTCTAGGACACTTGACTCTCTTGTCTTTTGTGCATTAACATGTGAGTTGCCAAACCAAAGCTTAGCCTGTCTGCCCGCCTAATTATTTTACTTGTGGTTCCATTAGTATGCATCAGGTTGTAGCTTTAGCCTGTTAAACCTGTTCTTAATGGAGGTTCCTAAACCAGTCCTCTTCGTATGCACGCATGCCTGACTTTCACACACCTACGAATCCAGAACACCATTAGTGCTGATGACAAAAGAAGCCTAAACAAAAGGATGTTGCACCTACAAAAGTTTTCTTAGCATCTGTGTAGGCTATTATTATGTATCTATTTTGTGTCACTTCGTTCAGAGTTTAAGATGGTTAATCTTAGGACAAGTAAGCTAGACTGCTTCTAGTTCCATGTTGTGTTTGTTTAGGCAGAATTTCACTATGGAGAGGAACCCTCCATGACACTGCTGGTGGTTTTGTAACAGAAGAGAGGACACGTGATGTCTTGGGGGTGCCCCAGGTTGGTTTGGCTGTCTAAGACAAGACTGACAGAGATATGAACACTTGTTGGCATTTATGACAAACAGTGACACTTGAGCCTTTTCTTCAGACAGTTGGCTCTAACCTCCTGCTTTTGTTGGGCATCTGCACTGTATGGCCCCCTCCAGGGCTGATGTGCTGTGCCTGTTTCGGCCTGTTTCGACAGACAGTGAGCATCAGTATTTAACAAAGGGTTTACACTTGAGCACAGATACAATGCTTCTTGTCACATTGTTTGTTTCTGTACCCATTACCATGTCTGATGTTAAGATGTTTTTGCCCTCCTATATAGCAGCTGTAGTCCTCCATTTTCAATAACCATTGGCCACCGTCTGTATTTGACATGAGTGCTATGGCAGTCATGTCAGTACTATCAAATGCAGATTTCCATCTGTTAAGAAAAAATTATGTAGATCTGCAAGATGTGCTCTTTGATTTAACTGGAACCACTTTTTAGGTAGGTTTGTATATCTGATTTATATTTACTAGTTGTATATATTGTATACATTTCATAGTCTTTATTCTATTCAACTGCCTTTTTTCTACTGTTTTGACAATAAAAAGTGACAATAAAAAGATTTCTACTTCTAGCTGAATAACTAACCAGTCTCGTATAGGCAGTGATGCACTGGGACCTGTACAAACCGGGCACTGAAGTCAACATCAAAGAACAAGTCAAGCTGAAATGTTGGAATGGAATATGATCTTTAACTAATGTTCCCTGCAGTCAGACAGCCATAGGACAGTAGACATGGAGCCAAATGACACAACCCTGCTAAAGTAACAGTATCATCCATGGAGGCTTTTTTGTGAGAAAGCATCATCACTCCCATCTAAATTTTTAAGAGGGGCAGGGTTGTGTTGCTGAACAATAGAGGGATGCCAGTATTTTGACTTTCCCTGACAACAAAAAACAGACTAAAGCTGAAGACACACCTGGATGCCACATGCCAACTATTTACACCACTCCCTGTAGTAAGTCAGTGTTCTGTTCTATACTGATGTTAGCCCTTTAAGAGCTTGTGATGAGAAGGGCACTATAAATAAAATGCATTATTATTATTATTGTTATTATTATTAAGATGTTAAACTAGCATTCTGGGCAGGGCCGTAGATTTGCGCTTGACATTGGTGGGGACCTATTAACCCCCACCCCGCGATCTTGACTTTGTGACTTACAGGTTTCTTTGAAAAGTAGCTCCTTATGTCTACCTTCTTCTTTTTAGCTGCCATCGCTACCACTCGCCACTTTACACACCACTCGCTTTGGACAAGGTCTGCATCTAGTTGTGGTGCTGGTAACAGCAAACCGAGTCTCACGTGAACAGCCAATCACACTGACCATGTGTGTTAGGACTTCAGTGGAGAACTTAATTTAACCATTTCTGTGCCACTAGGTCATGAGACATTGATAGATTTTTTTTTTTTTTTTTGTGGCGCTCAAATTATTGGTGGGGACAAATCAATGATTTCTGGGTATTGGTGGGGACGCGTCACCTCCGTCCATGCCAATTCTACGCCCTTGATTCTGGGGCACCCAATGAGTGTCCAAAACAGAGTTAAAAATGATCACATTGGCTGTTTGTGCCCTTTGCCCTTTGCATTTTACAGGTGTAAACTTCTCATTTTGTCATTGTGATTCCATAGCTCACAGTGTACACAACAACATTGCTACCTGCATTTAAGTTAACCCATCTGTAGCGAAGGGGAGGAGAAGTCGTCCCACCCAGCTTCAAACCCGGGTCTCCAGACTACCAAACAGGGGCTCTGACCACAACGCCAAAGAGCCAGGGTCATTGGGATGGCAGTCAGAGCACACCCACAACGCTAGTAATGGTCACTCCATCACACCATCACACATAAGCAGCCATGACAATAGTGCCAATAACATGACAACAAGGAGCAGTGTGTGGGGACGGTACCATGCTCAGGGTACCTAAGTGGTACTTCTGGGTGGATTTCACCTGCAACCCTCTGGTCACAGGTCCAATACCTTAACCGCCAGGCCACTACTTGCCCCTTCACACTTTCAGATAATAACATTGAATGCACACCCACCCACCATATGCAGTATCCACCCTCAAATGGATGATGGAAGGTCTTCAGGTATAAGGTCTTTGCACATCCACAAAGAACACAGCTGTTTTGGTCTACTGTAAAAAATAAGGGAACTTTCAAGAATGCATTCATCTTCAGAGTAGGGCAAACTGCATAAGATGAATATCTTTTTCAGCCATGCACATCAGATGCCCTAAGCTGATTATTGGCCCCACTTTTCTCAGTCCATCATCTCATGCTGCACACAGAATGATTGAAACACACAATCAAGACAAGATCGTAATCATGCCACAACAAGACTGTAAACACAGACATCACACAGCAAAGATTAAGTGTCTCACAGGAATGAGCTATGAGGTATTCCAGACAGCTTTTATGACCATGGCTGCAGCAAAGACAATCTAGTATGGCATGTAAGCTCTGAACCCACCATGGAGGGACTTGTTGGCAAAAAGCTAAGAGAAGCACTTATTCAAAACATGAGATATGGAAAGGAGATGTGCACAGCTGACTGCATTCAAAACAAACCCAACTCGGTCGGATTTTTTTTTTCCTTGGCAAATGATGCATGATGTCAGGAACCACAGTGCACTGCACCGCTATGGAGGAGTAATGACGATGCAAAAGAGATGCTTGACACTAAATATGATGTATTGCCAGTATAATGGACCATAATTGTTGCATTCTTTGGATTTGTACAACCTTACATGCCATTGTTCATGATGTCAAAAGGGCATTTGTTTGTTTGTTTTATACATAGAGGGATTTAAC